>OZ024741.1:67601492-67631492 GCA_964016885.1 Eledone cirrhosa | reverse complement strand
GGGTGGTAGACTGACAGAATCGTTAGAGCATAGGTTGAAATGCTTTACAACAATTTGTTACAGACCACTTCGCACCGAGCTCCAATTCCGGTGACGTCAACTTAGCCTTTCATCTTTCTGAGGTCAAGAAAATAAAGTACCAGTCAAATACACGGCTCGATAAAATTGATTTCCACCCACGCTCAAATTTGCTAGGCTTGTACCAAAAATGGAAATAATTTTATTTTTGCTGTAGTTATTGGTGATAGGCATATTGGTGGAAGTAGTGAGGTTTCTGACAGTAATACTTTGACAAATCTATCGGCAAGTTGTTGTAATTGATGTTGATTAATATTAAGTATTAGTAGTGTGCGTGGTCAACGTTGTTTGTGTGATTGCAGTAGGATAGCATTTGAGTAGGGTTTTGTGCGATATTACGAATAGGAATGGAAGAATTGTATATGAATAATATGCTAAACCAAATACACATATAACTATTGATTGAAACGCAGAGCGAGAAAGGCAAACAGCCAAGAAGCCAGGCTGACAGTGTAAACTACAGAGATTGCGAGATACATTTATCAGTTGATAACGAAATGTATTGTATACCCGCAGGCACCGACACACACACACACACACACACACACACACACACACACACACACACACACACACACACACACACGCGCGCGCGCACACACACACATGCACACACACACACACACACACACACACACACACACGCACACATATATATATATCTCTATATATATATGAAATTAAGTATGTGTGTGTGTGTGTCTGTGTGTCTGTGTATTACCTATAGGGGCCTACATCTTACGACCGATTTTCATAAAACCTTACAGACTTATAGATTAGTCATCGGGGAGTGTTTTCTATATATCAGCGTATCGTTTTTTTTATTCTGGGGTCATTCTGCAGATAAAAATCGATAGGGGGGGGGGGGTCACCTTTTTTTAGGTATCGAAAAATAAGATTTTTGGCTCTAGCTCCCACATTTTGCCACCGATTTCGTTCAAATTTTAAAGCAAAATAGAGATTAGAGTAGTCTCTATAGAATTTAGTAAGGGTTAGCCTCAAATAGAAATAGGAAGGAAAGGGAGTTGGTAGATAGTGTAGAAGAGGCAATTAGAAGCAGCGACGTGGCCAGAATGCTAGCGTCGAGAACGGCCCTGGGCCAGTTCTTCGACGCGAAACACGAAGGCTGCATCGTCCGAAGCAAAATACGTGCTCTGGGAAACGAGGGGACCAAAGCTGTTAGCTGGGCCCGCGTGACAGCAGCCAAAAGAGGGAGTAGATCCACTCTCCGGTCTTTGCGAGACCAGGATGGACGGGTGATCCTTGAACCTAAGCAGATGTGCGAGGCTTTTCAAAAGCACTTTGCCAGATTTTTCGGAAGGGGCGGGGAAACGGTTGGGGAAGTGGACTTCGGTCCATGCCCCGACGGCCTGCCGCGTCTCTCGGACAGGGAGGCGAAGTCCTGCGAGGAGCCGATTTTAGCCGCAGAGATAGAGGACCTGCTGAGCCAATGCGGCAAACGCAAATCCCCGGGTCTCGATGGTCTTCCATACGAACTATATCTAGCTATGCCGGACTTGTTCCCCGATCTCCTCGATGCGGTCTACTGCAACTGGCAACAGAACGGGAGAATTCCCTGTGCTTTGACCAAGGGCGTAGTCACGCTAGTGAGGAATAAAGAGAACAAGGGGGGCGATATAAATAATTTCAGGCCCATAACTCTGCTAAATGCAGAGTTAGAGATTTTGGCCAAGGTGCTAGCACAGAGGTTGGCGCTTGTCGTGGGCAACCTGGTGGGAGATGCGCAGACATGTGCTATCCCGTCCAGGTCCATCCACGACAACCTCCACCTCATGCGATACATCATAGAGAGGGTTGGGAACGAATCCGGCTTTGGTGGGGCCCTGATCAACTTGGATCAATCTAAGGCGTTAGATAGGGTCGACCATGGTTACCTGGATGCGGTGCTAGCGGTGGCAGGCTTCGGACACGTTTTCAGGGGTTGGATCACTGCCATGCACAGCAGCCGCATCTGCTCTAGGGTCAAGGTGAACGGCTACCTCTCGGAGCCGTTCGAAATCACGCGGTCCATCCGACAAGGGTGCCCTCTCTCCTCCCTTCTGTATGTAATGACTCTAGAACCACTGCTGCGGAAGTTAGAGTTGTTGCAGGGCATCCCGTTGGAACCGGGATTGCGGAAAGCGGTGTCGGCCTACGCCGATGACGTAACAGTAATGGTGTCGACGGCCTCAGATATCGTGGCGATCGGCATCTTACGGGAGGAGTACAAAAGGTTTACAGGGGCTAAGCTGAACCGGGACAAGTCGATCGGTCTGCAACTCGGAATGTGGAGGGGCAAATCGATGCCCTCCGATGGCGTCGTCGGGCGCTGGACGGAGGGCCCGGTGAAGTTGCTCGGTTTCTGGTTCGGACCATACCTCCGGGTGGAGAAGAACTGGGGTGAGGTAACGAACAGGGTGTTTTCACTGACCAAGAAGTGGGCCGAGTGCAATCTGTCCCTGAAAGGTCGGGCGGAGGTGGCGAACACTTATATAGCGTCCGTCATCTACTACCGCCTAACCGTCGTGCCTTGCCCAAGGGAAACGCTCGCCAAAATGGAGCACGCACTCTTCCAATTCCTTTGGAAGAAGCGGGCTCCTATGGTGTGGAGATCCATCTGCTGTCAACACCCTTCAAAAGGAGGGCTTCGGATGCTGTGGCTGATGATGCGTAAACACGCATTAAGGCTATGGCATCTCTAGGTATTCCTCACCGGTCAACCGGTGTGGGCCACGTTTGTAAGGCGAGCCTTTCCCAGACTCGTCTCGCTCACCGAGCTGCAATCCTGGGCAGGTGGACCCGGCTGGTGGACCCGGCAGGTGGACCCGGTTCTCAATGGAGAATCCACCTCGTCATTCTATAGAGGGCTGGTGGTTAGCAGGTACAACGATGCCCTCGGAGAAGCCCTAGGCATGGAGGAAAACGAACTGGCCAACCTGTTCGGTAGGACATTCAGCCTGGGACCTATAGATAACTTCCAGAGGTCCCTGGCCATGCAGTGCTACCGAGGGGCTCTGCCCATTCGAGAAAGGCTCTACAGACACGGGCGCCCGGGTAGGGACCCCTCGAAAAAGATCTGTCCCAGATGCGTGTGTGACGAGGAAACCGTTGCACACGCATTGGTACACTGCTTGGGCATTGCCGATCTGTGGGGCTATGTCGAACGACTGCTGTCTCGGGTGGGACCGATCCGGTTGACCACCGAGTCTATTGTAACGATCAAGCCGCCTCCTCTTTTCAAAAACGAAGGAGAGGCGGTGTTTCTGTGCGTAATAGCCATGGCGAAAGAGGTTGTATGGTGGACGCGTCTGAAAGGACTGAGGTCAGACACCTTTCTCTCTGGCCAACAACTGGTCCGTTTCTTCCGATATCATTTCGGAAGAAGGATCAGGATCGAGAGAGAGGTACTGCACCCCAGCCGTTTCTCTGAAAGATGGGTGAAAGTGGCGAGAATGGCCCGTGTGAATGGGCCTTCACTCTACATCAGACTGTAGGTGAGAATGATGAAAGCTGAAGGAGCACCCTCTCTCTGTGCTCCTGAGGAGAAGGGTTGCACACCTTTTTCGGGGGAGGGGGATGCGACCCCCCCCACCCCACCCCCCAAGGCGCCTCCTCCCTATTGAGGATTTTGTTATTCAATTTATTTTTGTTATATTTTATATTTTATATTTTTATATTTTGTTATTGCCTCCTCCTTAGTGAGGACGCCTTTTTATGTAAACTCCCCCCATTGTACTTATCCCACTCTTTGATGCCCTGGTGGCAAATAAAAAGAAAGTTATCTATCTATCTATCTATACATATATATATGTGTGTATGTGTGTGTTTGTGCGTGTGTCTGTGTGTGTGTGTGTGTGTGTCTGTGTCTGTGTGTGTGTATGCACATTTGTGTGTGTATGTACAGTTGTGTGTGCATGCAGCACTAGTATAATTGATATAGCCATAATTGATAAACAGAAGTAACAATGGAGATGAAAGACATAGATGCATACACTCTCACACATACACTCTCACACATACACTCTCACACATACACTCTCTACGTACACTCTCACACATACACTCTCACACATACACTCTCACACATACACTCTCACACATACACTCTCACACATACACTCTCTACGTACACTCTCACACATACACTCTCACACATACACTCTCACAAATACACTCTCACACATACACACTCACACATACACACTCGCACATACACTCTCACACATACACTCTCACACATACACTCTCACAAATACACTCTCACACATACACTCTCACACATACACTCTCACGCATACACTCTCACACATACACTCTCACAAATCCAATAATATGACTACATACATTATATACATTCTCCCTCACCCTCACACATACACAAGTACATACACAAGTACATACACAAGTACATACACAAGTACATACACAAGTACATACAAGTACATACATCAAATATCGGTTGACCTCATTTTTGAAAGGTAATCCTCAGAAAATGCGGCTCTTGAAATTATTTCTTAGAGAAAATCTTGAAATACCGCCCGATATTTCAAAAGTAATCAATTGTTCGTTAATAGATTGCAGTACGTTAATTAATTAACTGATAAATTCTTCTGTTCGTTCGTTCATCTATTCGTCCATTCCATATTTCTGTTCCGCCTATTCATTCATGTATAGAATAGAACAAAAATGTCATTTACAACCTCTTATCGATAATATGATTATTATTATTATGTAGTTGCTGTTGTTGTTGCTGCTGCTGCTGTTGTTGTTGTTGTTGTTACTGCTGTTGTTGTTGTTGTTGTTGTTACTGTTGTTGTTGTTGCTACTACTGTTGTTGTTGTTGTATTTGTTGTTGTTGATATTGCTGTTGCTGCAGCTGTTGTTGTTGTTGCTATACTGTTGTTGTTGTTGCTATACTGTTGTTGTTGTTGTTGCCGTTGTTGTTGTTGTTGTTGTTGTTGTTGTTGTTGCTACTACCGTTGTTGTTGTTGTTTCTGTTGTTGTTGCTACTACTGTTATTGTTGTTGCTGTTGTTGTTGTTGTTATTGTTGTTGCTGTAGTTGTTGCTGCCGCTGCTGTTGTTATTGTTGTTGTTATTGTTATTGTAGTTGTTGTTGCTGTTTTTGTTGCTATTGTTGTTGTTGTAGTTGTTGTTGCTGCTACTGTTGTTGTTGTAGTTATTGTTATTGCTGTTGTTGTTGTAGTTATTGTTATTGTTATTGTTGTTGTTGTTGTTGTTTATGTTGTTGTTATTGTATTTGTTGTTATTGTATTTGTTGTTATTGTATTTGTTGTATTTGTTGTTGTTGTTGTTGTTGTTGTTGTTGTTGTAGTAGTTGCTGTTGCTGCTGCTGCTGTTGTTGTTATTGTAGTTGTTGTTGCTGTTTTTGTTGCTATTGTTGTTGTAGTAGTTGTTGTTGCTGCTACTGTTGTTGTTGTTGTAGTTATTGTTATTGCTGTTGTTGTTGTAGTTATTGTTATTGTTGTTGTTGTATTTGTTGTTGTTGTTGTTGTATTTGATGTTGCTGTTGTTGTGGCTATTGTTGTTGTTGTAGTTGTTGTTGCTACTATTGTTGTTGTATTTGATGTTGCTGTTGTTGTTGCTATTGTTGTTGTTGTAGTTGTTGCTGCTGTTGTTGTTGTTGTTGTAGTTGTTTCTTAAGTACCTTTTATTTAGTAAAACACCAACTATTGGAACAAAAGGTTCTCGTCCAATCTAAGTCAAACACCAGAATATTACAGCGGTTTTTTACATCACGTATTTCAACCTATTTTTTTTTATCATCTGCCTTTTCTTCTAATCATTTATTCAGTTCACAGAGTCAGGTTATTAATATATATAATGGAAGAGAACACCATTTCAGTTACAGACTATCATTAATATTGTAATTATTTTTTATGTTGTATTTGAACATTCAAACCGTAACTGTTATTACCCATTTTATTCATTTATGTATGTACCCATACCACTTGATGGATGCGTAGGAGTATCGTAGTAACATACAGGTTGTCTTGGGCATTAAAAAAACTGGATGCATCCAGCACCTTTCTACAGCTGAGTGGATTGGAGCAACGTGAAATAAAATGTCTTGCTCAAGAACACAAGCTAAACCCAGTCTGAGTATCGAACGCACAGCCTCACGTTTGTAAGCCAAAGCTCTAATATATATATATATATGTATATATATATATATACTGTGGTGGTTGCTTGTAAAACGTATATTTGAAGACCCTAGTTATATATTTTAATCGATCGACTTTCGTCAAATCGGACCGAGGAAACAATGTTTCCGTTGGTCTTTCCAGTTGCTAGTACTATCTATCGGTCGCAACTCCAGGTAGAAGGAGCAACGTGAAATAAAGTGTCTTGCTCAAGGACATAACGCATCGCCCAGTCCAGGAATCGAACTCACAAGCTCAAGATTGTGAATCCAATTCTCTAACCACTCAGCCACACGCCTTCACTAGTTATATATATATATACATATATACATATATATATATATATACATATATATATATATATATATATATATATATATATATACATATACATATACATATATATATATATATATATATATATATATATATATATATATATATATATATATATATATATATATACATATACATATACATATACATATATATATATATATATATATATATATATATATATATATATATATATATATATATATATATATATATATATATATATATATATATATATATATATATATATATATATATATATATATATATATATTACTTTGACATAACTTATATATTTACTAGTATTAGTGTACATCTGTACGAATATGTTGGTAGATGTATTATTTCTCTATATTTATCTCCAAATTATTTGTTGAGCAAACTTGCCAAATCTACTGCTAATTCATAGTAGTAGTAGTACGCTCTTGTCATAATACCACCCCACTCCTAACTGACTAACCTCAGTGTCACGTGATTGATTCTTTAGAATCCACCACTGACCAGAGGCAGAGAACTTTTTCAGTGCTATGGAATTTAGTCCCCGCTAGCTTATTACATCCACTGAATTATTATTTTTATATGTGTTCCTAGTGTCCGCGCATTACCTGGGAACTTAGCTGAGAATAGACTCCCTGATGACGTAATGAATTCTCGATAGATACATTGTGTAACTATACTTATCCCATTACAGAAACTAATTAGTTGGAGTGAAAATTTTAGTAAGTTGACTTTTAATTTTTAAAAGTTTCTTTTTTTACGTCTTTCATATATATATATATATGTATATATATATATATATATATATATATATATATATATATATATATATATATATATATATATGTATATATATATATATATATATATATATATATATATGTATATATATATATATATATATACATATATATGTATATATATATATATATATATATATATATATATATATATATATATATATATATATATATATATATATATATATATATATATATATATATATATATATATATATATATATATATATATTGTGGTGGTTGCTTGTAAAACGTATATTTGAAGATCCTAGTTCTTCAGTTGTAAGAGTTATACAGAACACATTGTTTTATATTTCAATAAATATTCCTATAAACGCTGGAACCCTGATTTGATCTGAAATCGCTAAATAAGACATTCTTTCTATTTACATGAAGTCATTACTATCTGAAAACAGCCGATTTCTTCGTAAGAAGAAAAGTGAGAGTGATAAAGTGGAAGAAAGAAAGAAATATAGAGGAAGAATGGACCCTAGTCCTTGACTGGTTCTTTTTTAAGGACCTCGAATGTTTGAAAGGCACATTTGATCTATATAGCATTTGAAATTAGAGCACATTCTATCCGACTTTCGAACGACACTGCTAATTTTTCCTACACAAAATAGCACTTATTCTCGGGAATGATTCGAGCTCAATTTTGATCGGAAATATTTTAGTTGGTGGCAGAAAACTCAGGCTGGTTTATACAGTGTTTTAATATATAATAAAGAGGAACAAAAGTAATAATTGTATCGGAATATAGGTTATTTTAAGCTACGCAAAACGGAGACAAACTCAAATCAACAAGCTTCTTAGGAATAGTATGAAATCTGGAAATTTATATCAAGCAATGAAAAGTATTAATCTAACTCCTATATATATTAACAAACAGAAATATTATATTATATATAAACGGAAAAAATGAAACGAAATTTCATTTCCCACTCTTAGTACGGCTGTTACTTAAATATAAGTATGTACACGTACATACATATATGTATACAGACGCACAGTAGTATGTATATATATATACATACATGCACACATATATATATGTACGTATGGATTCACCGAACATTTATTATAATGCTCGGTGTGTTTGTAAACAAACATCCCGTATTAAGCCGTAGTGTCCAGCAACCATCGTTGCTCGTTTGTTCAACACTGACAATGGAACGCTGTACTAGTTTCAAGCTTATTAGCTATCGTCAGCAACGTATACCTTCCTGCCAGATTGTTGAACGTATATACTTACCTTATGCATATTAACAGCTGAGTAGCCCAATTTGCATATCGAGTGGGTTAATCGGCCGAGTGCACCGAAAAACGGAAACGGAAAAAATGAAACGAAATTTCATTTCTCACACTTAGTACGCTGTTACTTAAATATAAGTATGTATACGTACATACATATATGTATACAGACGTACAGTAGTATGTATATTTTTTCCATACATATATGTATGTACGTGTACATACTTATATTTAAGTAACAGCCGTACTAAGTGTGAGAAATGAAATTTCGTTTCATTTTTTCCGTTTATCGTTTTCGGTGCACTCGGCCGATTAACCCACTCGATATGCAAATTGGGCTACTCAGCCGTTAATATGCATAAGGTAAGTATATACGTTCAACAATCTGGCAGGAAGGTATACGTTGCTGACGATAGCTAATAAGCGTTCCTTTGTCGGTGTTGAACAAACGAACAACGATGGTTGCTGGACACTACGGCTTAATACGGGATGTTTGTTTACAAATACACCGGGCATTATAATAAATGTTCGGTAAATCCATACGTACATATATATATATGTGTGCATGTATGTATATATATACATACTACTGTGGGTCTGTATACATATATGTATGTACATGTACATATGTATATTATATATACTTGCGTATAATATCAATATACACACTACACATGCTAGCATGTGTAGTGTGTATATTGATATTATACGCAAGTATATATGCATGTAGATATGATACATCAAATAAAATCGTAATTGACAATATACACAGAAATTGAACGAAGACTGTGTTACACTGTTTTATGTAATCAGTATCGTAATCCATGATACATTAAAAAAAGATGATATTATATATAAACTGCATCAGGAGAATATTAGTGACGGAAATATATGAATGTTTCACCCACAGTGATTGGGTCAACGAAAGGCAATGGTTGAAAATTCTTTCTCAAAGAGCGGTGCAATGTGAGCGAATACGGTACCATACAGTTGAAGCAAAAACGTTAACCACAAGTGTATGCCTGTTTATAACGTAGGATTGGTATAAACATACTACATTCTTTTACAGAAAACTTTCATGAAACATTGCCATGCAGTATTTGATATATCTGTACTGTATTGCGGTAAACGTAATTTGTAAAACATTCTCAATATATTATTATTGGTAGTTAAAAGAGCGGTAGATTGCCCGTATCGCTAGAGTGTCGGACGCCATGCTTTGCAGCATATAGTTACGGCCCTTTACGGTCTGATTTCAAATCCCTCCGAGGTTAACTTTGCCATTCATCCTTACGGGGTCGATAAAATAAAGCACCAGTAACGTACTGGGGTCGATGTAATCGACTTCCCCCTTCCCCCAAATTACTGGCCTCGTGCCTATACTAGAAATCATTATTACTAATCTGTGACGAACGTTATCCCTTCTTTACCCATCAATAATTCCAGTTCCTTTGAGGACTAACAACATACCCAGGAGCTGGATTATCGATGAATTAACAGTGTAGTACCCATTACAACATCATGTTTTCCTGATTTTTCTGCCTTAATTATTGCTGCCTGATGAGGTCACAACCAATAATGGGTGTCACTGAAATATGTATAGCAGTGAATTGGAATAAATGAAGCCAACTTTAACATGTTTGACCTACACGTATTATTTTACATTACTCCGGAGTGAACAAACCAGCCTGCGGACTTCACTGAGTGCACCTACCTGCATACTGAGGTGTCGGTAAACAACCAACACATACTCAATATATATATATATATATATATATATATATATATATATATATATATATATATATATATATATATATGAAAAATATGGGGAGAAGAATACTGCATGGTTGCACATGGATAACATGTTATAAAATGAGTCCCTCATCAGTGATTTGCCAACGGTCATTGGTATTTCATTGCATTAAAAATCATATACCTCACGTTGGTGCAATAATAACTAAATTAAGTTATTAGGACAATTAAAACGCGTAAAGCGAGTGAGACAAGTAAACAACACAGGGGAAAGCTAACCGAAGATAGGAAGAAACACAAGCTACATAGTTATTCTATCAGTATAAGCTGGGTGAATATATGAGCGAGTAAGGAATAGACCTTTCGCGATGAATCCGATGTAAGAAAGAAGGAAATCGTTTTCGTAGCGAACGGGCGGAAGTGAGAAGGGGAGAAACAGTGAGTGAGTGAGTGATTGGAAGTGCGAGGAAGAGGTCAGTAGAGAGAAAGTGTTAACTGACATGACAGAGGGGACGAAAGAAAGTAAGAGAAACAGAGAGAACGAGGGAGCAGTAAGAGAGAGAGAGAGAAAAACAGAATCGCAGTTTAGGTAAATATATGTGAAAAATATGGGGAGAAGAATACTGCATGGTTGCACATGGATAACATGTTATAAAATGAGTCCCTCATCAGTGATATATATATATACGTGTGTTTTTTATCCCTAATTTTTCCCCGTTCTTACCTCATTTCACTCTTTGCTTTCTATTTATCTTCTATTTCTAACTCTATCTTCTGATGAATGGCTAGTGTCCGGAACGTGAAGATTCTATTCCTGCTATTTCAAGCATTAAATCGACTTTCCCCTCTTCCCAAATTACTGGCCTTGTGCCTATACTAGAAATCATTATTGGCAGTGAAAGGTAGAATCGGTAAAGAAGCAAACAGAATCCATTGTAGTCTTTTTGAACTTCTCTTTATGTTAAGTTTAAATACCGCCTAATAGACTATGTAGTTCATTATAACCGATTGTTCCGTAGCACTAAATTGTGTGGTTTTCTGCCAATACCAAGATACAAAATATTTACAAAGTTTTATACTCTGCTGTCTGCAACACAGCTTCTGTGTGGTCATTCACTTTTCAAAGCTTTGCACCAAAATTTCACTAAAAAGAAAACCCTCGAAAAGAAAGGTACATTGGGCAATATTATCTATGATGTGCACAGATCTGAAAAGAAAACATGCGAGGGACAGAGTTTGGTCGTTTTTATCATAAAACCACTCGCAGGATTACCCAGAGCTACAGAATTACAATTAACTTACACAATTGAAAACCAAAAGAAAAACAGCCAAAGAACGAACGATTACGCAGTTTTCGGATCGCGACAGAAAGGGTCAAATCAAATAATTTTGTTTTAAAAGAAGGAACTATTGGAAAATGAAGTCCTGCATGTAAATTGACTAAAATGAGCCAACTAACATAGCCGGAATTCCTTTCATTATTGATTTTCTCCGTCAGTGCTAATATCGTTCATAACAAAAAAAGCTTAGAAAGAGGGAAGCACATATGAAGTGTGTGTGTGTGTGTGTGAGAGAGAGAGAGAGAGAGAGAGAGAGAGAGAGAGAGAGAGAGAGAGAGAGAGAGAGAGAGAGAAATAGGAGGGAATGAGAAAAGCACAGTGTGTAGGAGCTATAGAGCAGCGACTTTTGATGAATTCCCACTAATCTATATATATAAAACTGTGGTTGTCTGTCTGTCTATCGATTTTTGGCACACATCTCCTCTTAGAATCTCTCACGGAATTGCACCGAAATTGCTATACTTGTACATTGAGCCCTAGCGAAGACATCGGAAAAAAGAAATTTCAAATTGACCCACCCTATGTGACGAAATCGAATATAATGTATCGATTTTTGAGCGTAAGTTATCAGTTATTTCCCTTTGTTCTGTTTACATTGAGCGTCTTACGTAAAAAATTACGCTGGCTTTCTCAGCGTTTAAAATGACATTAACACAATACACGAACAGTTGTCGAGCCAGCAAAATATTGACCTGCAAAATTCATCAGTTCGAACACTAAGCTTCCGTTTTGCTTCATTTCCATTTAAAAGCATTTTAAAACAATATTTTTACTTGAAAACAAGTCTATTTAAAGACTACGTAAAACAAGCAAATATTTCGTCGTTAGGCGTGCAGACAGACAGTCGTGCAGAGAGGTGATATACGCGTGCAGACAGACAGTCGTGCAGAGAGGTGATATAGGCGTGCAGACAGACAGTCGTGCAGAGAGGTGATATAGGCGTGCAGACAGACAGTCGTGCAGAGAGGTGATATAGGCGTGCAGACAGACAGTCGTGCAGAGAGGTGATATAGGCGTGCAGACAGACATAACTGATAATTTGGTTACGCTAATGTTTTTCTCTGCGTTGCAGTGTTTACATTTTCGATCTTTGTTAATAAATAACCAGTGCAGTTTTTATCCCCAGCATCCTCTTTTGTTATAACATTCGGGTTATCGTTATGTTTTCTTAACTTCATAAGGCATATTGTTGGTTGAGGGAATATTAATCAAAAACACCACATGCAAGTCTGCACAGTAGACACTACAGTTTTTAAGCCAAAAAAGAAACTTAACATTGTAACTTTAACACAGCTACTGAGCGACCCCGAGCAACGCCGGGCTTTACTGCTAGTCTATATATATAAAACTGAGGTTGTCTGTCTGTCTATCGATTTTTGGCACACATCTCCTCTTAGAATCTCTCACAGAATTGCACCGAAATTGCTATACTTGTATATTGAGCCCTAGCGAAGACATCGGAAAAAAAATATTTCAAATTGACCCGCCATATCTGACGAAATCGAATATAATGTATCGATTTTTGAGCGTAAGTGATGAGTTATTTCCCTTTGTTCTGTTTACATTCAGCGTAGCGTCTTACGTTCTCTTTACATTTTCTGCGTGCAAAAATTAAAAAAATGATTTCCCTTTGTTCTGTTTACATTCAGCGTAGCGTCTTACGTTCTGTTTACATTTTCTGCGTGCAAAAATTAAAAAAATTACGCTGGCAAAAATTAAAAAAATTACGCTGGCTTTCTCAGCGTTTAAAATGACATTAACACAATACACGAACAGTTGTCGAGCCAGCAAAATTTTGACCTGCAAAATTCATCAGTTCGAACACTAAGCTTCCGTTTTGCTTCATTTCCATTTAAAAGCCTTTTAAAACAATATTTTTACTTGAAAACAAGTCTATTTAAAGACTACGTAAAACAAGCAAATATTTCGTAAAAAAAAAGCAAAAATTATATAAGTTTATTTAAAATATATGTATCTGTAAATTTCGTTAGGCGTGCAGACAGACAGTCGTGTAGACAGACAGTCGTGCAGAGAGGTGATATAGGCGTGCAGACAGACAGTCGTGCAGAGAGGTGATATAGGCGTGCAGACAGACAGTCATGCAGAGAGGTGATATAGGCGATTATTTCCCTTTTATGGAATGAGCAGACGATTAGCGAATGTGCAGACGATTAAGTAAATCTTTAGTAGAGTGAATTGGAATCTCCAGTTTGTTTAATAGCTTCATTTGCCCTGTACTGCCTTTGTATGCTACAACGCTTTAAAAGTTCGGCGAGTTCATTACTTCGTAAGTTATTGATATTTATTTTTTTATTACGACGGTTAGCAAACTTTCCCTATTAAACGTTTAAATTAATTTTACGGTCTTATAAGGCTGAATTTACTTTAATTCGGGTTATCGTTATGTTTTCTTAACTTCATAAGGCATATTGTTGGTTGAGGGAATATTAATCAAAAACACCACATGCAAGTCTGCACAGTAGACACTACAGTTTTTAAGCCAAAAAAGAAACTTAACATTGTAACTTTAACACAGCTACTGAGCGACCCCGAGCAACGCCGGGCTTTACTGCTAGTATATTATAAAAGTAACAGAAAACTACAGCAATTGCATCTTCAAGGTGAGTGATGATAAAATCACACCGAGGATAAAATTATATTAAACTCAAAGTTGCATATGTACATAAACACACACACGTACGTACATGTGTGTGAATCTCTCTCTCTGTCTCTCTCTCTCTCTCTCTCTCTCTCTATATATATATATATATATATATATATATATATATATATATATTCGTACGCGCAGAGACTGTCATATAAATACATTCCACTCAAAACCATAATGATGTCGACCTGTTTTGTTTTACAAGGAAATATCTCCTTTCAGTTTTCTGTGACAAACATGGCGTTAATACGGTGAAGTAGCACTGAAGAAGTTGACAAGTCCATTACTATTATTATTATTATTATTATTTGTAGCATAAAGTTATGGCTCTTTACGGTCTGAGTTCAAATCCCGCTGAGGTTAACTTTGCCTTTCATCCTTACGGGGTCGATAAAATAAAATACCAGTAACGTACTGGGGTCGATTTAATCGACGTTCCCCTCCCCCCAAATTACTGGCCTTGTGCCTATAGTATAAATAATTATTATTGCCATTTTTCTTATTTCTGTTGCTTGTAGTTACTGCATTATTGAGCACAGATCGGTGTGACTTGGGTACGTTCAATGTTATTATTATTATAAGGTATTAAAATTCCAGATATAGTGAGATAGTGGACCACTACAACTAGGTTTAGGTATCACGAAATGTGTCTACATCAACTGGCCATAACTTTCCTAATGATTCGCACTCTTCCAAAAATGTAAGCTTTCTAGAGAAATGCTAACGGACACAATTTCTATTTCCTTTATCCAATAATCAAATTCATGGGTTATTGTCCCCAAGGTACCTATCACTACTGATATGTCTTTAACCTTTTTTTCAATTTCCACAACCGTGCAATCTAATATTTTAATGGATTATAATTGTTCCCCATTTCATTTTCTATAATTATACGACTGACGTGGATTAATTTTTGTCTACTTAAACGAGTTTATCTTCGCGGCTTGCAACACCTTCACTGATAAATACCCTAAGTATCTGCATCATCATATATATTGTGAAGGCGTGTGGCTGAGTGGTTAGAGAATTGGATTCGCAATCTTGAGGTTGTGACTTCGATTCCTGGACCGGGCGATGCTTTATGTCCTTGAGCAAGACAATTTATTTCACGTTGCTCCTTCTACCTGGAATTGCGACCGATAGATAGTATTAATACTAGCAACTGGGAAGACCAAGTACCAGATACTTCAATATTATCGCATGAGTTCCAGGGCACCCATCCCTTTAATATAATGCAAAAACACTAGTTCGAGTTATCCTAGCTGAACCTAAGAGAGGCAGAAACTAAAAAAAAAAATGACTTTAGAAACTGTAGCGAAAATAGTGGTATTTCACCATTGTTTCAGCCAAAGGATGGTAAAAATAAAAGAATATATGTAAATATGTATATACATATGTATCGATAATTAATAAAGATATTCCGAAGGGGATCGGAAAAGAACCCACGTTATTAGAGAAGAAGCATATTCATTTTATGTAGAAATTACTGCTATAGGACAAAAATTGCTTTATTCATATGGAATTATCAAGTATGCACACACACACACACACACACACACACACACACACATATATATATATATATATATATATATATATATGCATATGCATAAATAGTCATGATTTTGTCATATCGGGGGTGTTCTTAACATTTGTCATACATTCAACATATTATTATCCTGCTATCCTTCCGGTTGTTTTAAAACTAGATTGTGCAGAAGTAAAATAATTGCTCGAAGAGGAAATCGCCATATTGTAGAAATCCGGTCTTTACAATATCCGGTGTCTAAAATGTCTAGCTTTGTTATGTGTTTTTTTCTTTATATTCCATTTCCGCGTCATATTACTACTGCTTCAACATTTCTTTCATTTGATAAGTATCAGGCTAGTGTAATGTTATTGTTGTAGTTGTTCGTAGAACTTTTTTGCTTTTAGGCACAGACATACAAAGATGAATACAGTGAGAGAAGCGGGGGGGAGATGGGGAGATTGGGAGGGAGGGAGAGAGAGAGAGAGAGAGGGAGAGAGAGAGAGAGAGAGAGAGAGAGAGAGAGAGAGAGAGAGAGAGAGAGAGAGAGAGAGAGAGAAAGAGAAGTAGTTAGA
Organism: Eledone cirrhosa; assembly: GCA_964016885.1. Classification (NCBI taxonomy): domain Eukaryota; kingdom Metazoa; phylum Mollusca; class Cephalopoda; order Octopoda; family Eledonidae; genus Eledone; species Eledone cirrhosa. The sequence goes on along the minus strand of OZ024741.1, from coordinate 67,615,002 downwards.
GAGAAAATGATTTGAGCCTCGCAAACTTGAGAATAGCAATGGCGGGAAGACATAGATTTGAATACGCGCACACACACGCGCACACACACGCGCACACACACGCGCACACACACGCGCACACACACGCGCACACACACGCACACACACAGATACACACACACACACACACACACACACACACACACACACACACACACGCACACATACACCCCCACACACAGACACATATATATATATATATATATATTAGTAAAGGTGCACCTGGATTGCGTTCACAGGCGATAGGCCAAGAAGAGCACTCGATGCTATTGGGATCAGAGTCAGGAACGAACATAATCGATTGTTCCTCGAGCTGATCGGCAGTGAAACATAAGTAATATGTGATTAAATATGCATATGATGCAACACTGATTCTTTAATTATTATATATATATATTTGAATAAACACTATAGTCATGCTAGTATGTTTCAAATCTTGAAACAGTGTTGTCTGACACTCATTATATACTGGCAACTCTAGGATATATTCATAGAAGAAAATAGAGAAAAATAATATTTTTTTCGTTTTATTTTCGTTTCACTATGAAAATATATATTTTTTCTCCAGTGAGGCTACCCCTATGTCTATTGTATATAAACGTATTATATATGCTTATATATGTTTTCATATACACCTCTATTATACTTAAACACTGTGTTTATGCTTCCTTCAATTAAATATAACCAATTAAGCTTGTACTATATCCAAATGACCACTTCCAGCCGATGTTTCTATTTGCTATAAGAAATTGAGCATTTTCCACAAGTGATCTTCACGCAAATTTTTATATAGACTATAGTCTATTCTGTGCTTAGTATGCTCTGAGTGAGAGTCACTAAGGAAAGATAATAAATGTTGAAACAACTATGTCTGACACTCTCAGCATATTCTGGCAAAACTATGATAAATTCACAGATGAATATTGAAAGAATATATATATTTTTTCGTTCGTTTCACTTCCTTTTCAATAAGTGACACTATTTTTCTTCGGTAGTTTATTGTATATAAAAAGTATTATTGGCAGTATAGGTAGAGCGTCAGACACCATGCTTTGCAGCATAGAGTTATGACCCTTTACGTTCTGAGTTCAAATCCCGCCAAGGTTAGCTTTGCCTTTCATCCTTAAGAGGTCGATAAAATAAAGTACCAGTAATACAGTGGGGTAATTGCTGGCATTGTGCCAAAATTAGAAACAATTATATATATATAGATGTCTTCATACATACATCTATTACATATATACTCATTATTAATAAGGCTGAAAAGTGAGTCATGTTACTCTGGATTTTCGTCTGTTTATTACAAGGTCATCAAAGAAGAACTCTCTCTCTCTTTATACACACACACACACACACACACACACACACATATATACACACATATATATATATATGTGTACACACACACATAGTTGTTCCATGGTATTCGTGGGAGTTGCGTTCCTACAACACCAGCAAAGAGTGAAAAACCGCGAATATAGGACGTCAAACGCCTATTAACGTCAAAACATAATGTAAAATATAGGCCGGCAAATACGGTATATTGTTATTAATGATTTAGCGTTAAAAAGCGTGAAAAAATATATATTGCCACGAAAAAAGCCATTAAAAGTTCGCAGAAGATATTTACGATTCCACGAATATGCGGTGGTTTCCACGAACAATTATTAGTTGGGTTCTAAGGAAAATTCCGCGAATAATCGGGACTGAGAATACACTGTATATATTATAAAAAAACGAGGAAGTTTCGTTTACATGTAAAAGGTATTGTGTATCAACCTGTTTATATATATATATATATATATACAAAATTAAGATAAATCAAATGAATTTAATCCAAATCAAAATTATGGGTGTCATGCCAGAAAGACATGCGCCATATCACCCGTAAAATAAGCTCTAAGATTCTAACGAGTAGGTCCGAGCATTTTATAATAACTAGAGATTGATTAACATATAAATAAACATGAATAATCACAGGAGATAATTTTTACAAGTGTGTAACCACACATAGCTAGGTAGGTAACTAAATAAAGTTGACCAGAACTTCGAAAATAGATACCTTATAACTCTACTTCGTAGATTCGAGACATATCTAAGAATTGTTTCTACTCTTGGCACAAGGCCAGCTATTACTCCAGTGTATTACTGGTACTTTATTTTATCGACCCCGTAAGGATGAAAGGCAAAGTCAACCTCGGCGGGATTTGAACTCAGATCGTAAAGGGACGTAACTATGCTGGAAAGCATGGCGTCCGACCCTCTACTGATACTGCCAATCCACCGCCCTAACTAAGACATATCTAAGAATCTTGCGATTTCAGAGTCAGGTTTGATCATTGCATCTATCGTGCCTCGAGCTGGTCGCCAGAGAAACGATTGTAATATGTCTCATAAATCATATTCGTAGCACCACTGATTCTCCGTTTCTTATGTGATATATATATATATATATATATATATATATATATATATATATAATTTTATCCCGGGTTTAATCGGGGGTAACCGATATATATATACATATATATAACACGGTGATCCAAAAAATGAACACGCACTTTAATTACCTCTACAAGCAATATTTATTAGAATAGTGTTGCAGTGTGTATATATTGTTGGGGGGAACACACATTTCGGTATTATATCGTACATACCTTCAACTTGTAACTCATATTTTCTCGTACATACTGACATAATCTAGACACAGGAAGATGCACTATGTAATTAACATATGGTCAGGTTTGATAACGATATTGTGTCCACCTGGCCTCCTTACGAACTGAGATTTTCTGTCGAACAACCAGGTAAGTGAAGGTCTCTGCCTTAGTCTCATATTTGATATTACTGCAATATTTTACTAATGAATTAAAATGTTTTCATTTTATCAACGCTGTGCCAAGTACATATTGTGTATGAATGAATATATATATATAAGGTGACCCCAAAAATGTATTCACACTTCAACGGCATTCTAATAAATATTGCCTGTACAGGTAAACAAAGTGTGTATACACTTTTCTGTGGACACCCTGATATATATATATATATATATATATATATAGATAGATAGATATTGTTTTTGTTTAGGTTTTCCTGTCATTATTTATTGCCATTCTTTGGTTGACATTGCCTTTCATCCTTACGGGGTCGATAAAATAAAGTACCAGTAATGCACTGGGTAATTGCTGGCCTTGTGCCTAAAGTAGAAACAATTATTTATTGCCATTCTGAGTTCAAATCCCGCCGAGGTTAACTTTGCCTTTCATCCTTATGGGGTCGATAAAATAAAGTACCAGTAATGTACTGAGTAATTGCTGGCCTTGTGCCAATAGTAGAAACAATTATTTATTGAAAAAAGGGCGGTGAATTGGCAATATCGGTAGGGGGTCGGACGCCATGCTTTGACGTATAGAGTTACGGCCCTCGCCATTCTGAGTTCAAATCCCGCCGAGGTTAACTTTGCATTTCATCCTTACGGAGTCGATAAAATAAAGTACCAGTAATCTACTGGGTAATTGCTGGCCTTGTGCCAAAAGTAGAAACAATTATTTATTGAAAAAAAATTTCTCTTGAACATGACCATTGAGGCAAAGAAGCAAAGGAATAATAAGTAAATAAATACAGATAAAAAAATTGTGTCTATAGAATTTTATAATTTAATGTTATTAATTTTGCAGTTCTTTTGCACAAACATTTAATCAACAAAAATCACAATATATCTTGAAAAATCATCCCAAATGAATAGGCCATAATATTTCAAATAACTCAGAGATTGGACTGTCACTTTTCTGAAAGATAATGTATTGAAGTTTAGACATATGTACCCTGCTAAGTGTAGTTTTTTAAACAAGCCTAACAAAAGTTAGGCAACGGTTATAATATAGAGTTAATGTGTTCTGGAATCCTCTGGTTGTGGTGGTCGTCCGAGCAAAAATTAAGTAAAAAGAACTTAAAAATTGAAGTTTTAGGCTAACTTTAATGTTCTTTGCAGCTGTTTGCAATATATCAGTTCTCCATGAAAATAATACATACTTTTCTGTTAAGCCGCACTTTTGTTTAATTGTACCCAATAAAATGATACTTAAATGGGATGAAATGTTTAATATAGAATTTTAGAGACATTTCATTATCCCAGTGTCCTATTCAGGGTAGTCAGGTGATTTCTTTCTCAAAAAAACATTGTACTGCCCGATAAAAAATAGTTCATGTTATGCCAAATATCTAAAATCCTGAAATTACAGAGGCAACTCCATCTGAAATAGTCACCATATGATATGGACTTTGTTTTGAGCAATATTTGACATTTTGAAATAGTACTGAGGCTTTGCAGTAACCATTATATATGTAGGAGTGGTGGATGGTGGATTGGCAGTATGGTAGAGGGTTGGACGCCATACTTTGCAGCATGGAGTCACGGGCCTTTACGATCTGAGTTCAAATCTCGCTGAGGTTAACTTTGCTTTTCATCCTTACGGGGTCGATAAAATAAAGTACCAGTAATACACTGGGATATTTGCTGGCCTTGTGTCAAAAGTAGAAACAATTATATATGTAGGAGAACTTAAAAAACATTATATATTTTGAAACTAAATGCCTGTATCAGTACAAACTTTTGTTAGTGTAATACAAGTTCAATACTCAATATTCTCATACTCAATGCCTGTATCAGTACAAAATTTTGTTAGTGTAATACAAGTTCAATACTCAATATTCTCATACTCAATGTCTATATAAAATAAATGGAGGCAATTTTGCTTTCCTCTTGCGTTGAAACTGAAGCATTTTTTTTATTTGATTGACTGAGCTGTATGTCCTATTTCTCTACAAATATAGCAGTTAGGGTGAGGTCATTTTTACGAAACTCTGGATGACACATTATAAGCATCCTTCCGAAGATGTCACGAATCTTGTCTTTTACTGAAAGCTGGCGAGATCTGGCTCTGGAGTGACTTAACTTGCTTCTTCCAACTGTCAAGTGGATTTTAACTCCATTTCGTAATTAACTGTCCAGTATTCCATTCAAAAGGTTCCCACTTCTTAGTACATATTTGATGGAATGAAGGTATCGTAACCACCATGTTAACATAATATTTGTGATGTGCATCTAAACTATAATAAAGTAAGGAGCGCGGGACTCCGTACGGTTTATAATTGTTTATCCTATTAGTGGATTACTTTGAATAAATAATGAATGAATATTATATAATTGATCTACTAAATTTCGTGGCTGTTGATTAAATATATTTTGTTTATTTAAAGATTCACTTCTTTAACATTTCTGAAATGTCAACACTTCCGGTTGGCCATCGCTTAAATAAACATACTAATTTTTTCTCATTAACTTTCTCCTAATGCAGTTTATACATGATATCGTCTTTTTTTAATATATCATGGATTACATTACTGATTACATAAGACAGTGTAACACAGTCTTCATTCAATTTCTATGTATTATATATTGTCAATTACGATTTTATTTGATGTATCATATCTACATGTATATATACTTGCGTATAATATCAATACACACACTACACATGCTAGCAGAAAACCACCCAAAGCGTGGTTTTTCTTCTAGTACTGATAATGCAATATACTCAAACTGACTATTTATATTTATTTATATAGACGTTATTTCTGTTTCTGATAACCTTTAATACTATGTGTTGTTGACCTATACGTATCTATATATTTATTCATATATTTATTCATAAAATTATATGTATGCTTGTAGCTTGTAAATGTCCATCATTGTATTTTTATAGTTTAGCAATTATATAGTATAAATTAAATATTAATTACAACTAAGTAATTATATAATTGACTTCATGAGATGGACTCTGGAAACATTAACGCACTACAATACAGAAATAGCTATGGATATATTGGTTTGTGAAATAATCTAATTATAGGTCACCTTGACAGCATTTAAATAAATGCAAGAAAGAAGATACCTGTAAATGTAGGTATGGATACTATATATATATACATACATACATACATACATACATACATACATACATACATACATACATACATGCGCACATAAACTTATTGTCAACCCCTCCAAATTGACTATGATTATATTATATTTACCCCCCCCCCCCCTCTTTTACACTCCTTCCTATTATGTAATATAGTATATCGACTATATTTTATGCCCCTTTGCATCCTCCATACATTTCTTCTTTTCTGTCCCTATTAGCCTACCTTAATTCTGCTTAAGTCAGTTCTTTGGATATCGTTATGTATATGATAATAAACAATTTTCATTCCTTCTTGTAAACATTTGGAACGAAATATTAACGTTTATAAACTTTAATGACTTAAACTATAGCCAATATTATACTGCCTTATTGGATAGTTTAAATATTTTTAATATTAATTTATCAAATAGGGTTTTCGAGTCATTTACAGGGGTTGTTTTCCTTAGCTTTTACTTAACTACTTAACTGCATGGGAGACCTATATGTATACGTTTGTTTTTGTTTTTTTTTAATTTCCGGTTGATTCTATCTATTTATTTATTTTATTCTATATTATAATACCACTGTGTATTATTTTCACTGTCTGGCACTCACTCACTCATCCATATACATGTCTGTCTACCAACCTTGTAATTATAAGTAATTATATATTATATTGTATTAATTTATTTTATATAATATATTATATTGTATTTTTTATTGTAATATTGATCCTTATTACTTACCGTTAATTATATGTAACATTATGATATGTTAAACTTTATATATCATGTAAGATGTTTCTACTTCTGTAAGTTTTTTTAGGTATTGTACAATTTATTTTTCCTCACCTACTCTGTAACCCAATATGAACCGATTTGTTAACTTGAGTACATTGATAAATGTTAGTATATTGTATATTGTAAATGTTATTATTATTATATTATTATTGTGACATCTATATTGTTTGTGTAAATTAACCGGAGATTATCTATTCTATTATATTGTATTATATAGTATATAATTGTATTATTTATTATTATATGTGTTACTTATAATTATATCATATTATTACCTCATATATATTGGGTAGATGTATTAGTATTATTATTATTATTATTTTCATTCCTACCATGCTTATTTTTATATTCAAATTCTTAATAAGGTTTAATTTGTGCAGTGGAAGATGGATGTGCGTATTGTTGTATGTGTATGTGTGTGTACGTGTGCGTACATATATACATATGCATATTGTATCTTTTGATTTTTATTGTAATTTTTTATTCTAATGTTGGTAAAGGTATATTATTGTATGTTATATTGTATTATATAAAATTCCTGCTCTATATAACCACCTTTGTTTAGCTCTAGTTTTTTGCTTTGGACTATATTTTTAATATGGTTCTTAATGTTATATACATCCTTAGTAATTATTATCATATATTTTTATTATATATTTTTCTAATACTTCAGTTTATGTACACTCCATATTCTTCAGAGATTCCGGCTTGTATCTGCCGATATTACTTCTTGTTGTTTTAATTGCCCTGATGAGTCCTTAATAGGACGAAACATTGTCGGCTAATAAAGACTGTTGATGTATTGAAGGCTTCTTTGTTTTACTCTCTTAATTTTTCGGCTCTGTTTAACTACATTGAGCTATACCTTTTACTGTCATTTCTATAATACGAAGAGGGTGTTTAACTCCAACACACTCCGGTATTTTAACCCTTATATATATATATATATGTAGGAGGTGAGTTTTATTGTAGTACAATAAAGCAATGCAGATATCGGATAAGTAGCACTCTACAGTTTGTAGGACGGGAGTATAAATAATATAAGATCAAAAGATGGTTTAAAGAGTTCCATATATTTTATTATGCGCATTTCAAAAGCAAATATCATCATGCGATGACATTTGCGTTTTCGTCAGATAAAATAAGGAGACATGATATGAAGGTTAAAAAACACTTGTGAATAGTGCAGTTTTAAATCAACATATGAAAAGTAGTTTAAGATTGATGTGTGATTTTGGGGGGAAAAATGAGGGGGGGGGGCTGGAAAGGATGAAAAAGAGAAGGAGATGAGAGTAAAGAATGGAGGGGGAGGAGTATAATAAGGAAGGGTGAGATAGGAGGAGAGATGGGTGATATAGAGAGAGTGATAGCTTTTATAACTGAGAAAAATATATTGTTTTACAGAGAGAGGTTAAAAACCGTTGGAAGATAATATATAAATTAAAAGAATTTGAAAATTAACGAAGAGAAAAAATTAAGAATAATGTTAAATTAAGGTTTGTATATTGAAGGGTTTAATAATATGTGCGATGAAAAGAAATTGTTAATATGTATTAAGAATAATATTAAATTAAGGTTTGAATATTGAAGGATTTAATAATATGTGCGATGGAAAGAAATTGTTGATATGTATTATTAAAATAAAAATGGTAATGTTATTAAGGATATAATGTGAAAAGAAGTAGAAGAGTGGATGAATTATGAATTTAGAGGAATTAGTTAGTGTTTAATTTGTTTTTATATAATGTAATATGTATGCGTAATATATGTAAATAGTTTGTTTACAAATGAGCGCAGAAAGCAAAGAAGGAGATAGTGTTTAAGGAGAAGACCTTAACATCAAAATATGTATGTTTATGAAGTATTTCCTAATGGTAATAATATAATGTAATAAAGGAGATTAGTTAGGGTTTAAGTTTGTTTTTATGTATTGTGATGTGTAATATGTAAAAGTTAGACGAGCATGAAAGGGAGAAAAAAATAATGAATTGAGGATGAATAATCTAATGTAAAAAAAAATGTTTATGTTTACGAAGAATTTTTAAAGGTGATACTATAAAGTATTTAAAAGGGTAATAGTAAGTTTTATGACCAGTGATAGGATGGAAGAAGGAAGAGTGGATATATTGTGGTGAGTAATAATGAGAATTGAGAAGTATCTAGGAAGAAAAGGTACAGATTAGAGGTTAAAAATTAAAAGAAAAAAGAAAAAGGAAGAAAGGGAAGTGATAAATAGGAATGATATAGAATGAGTAACTAGTATTATATAATGTATAATAAATAACATTGAAATAAGGTAGAAAGATGGGTATATTTTAATAGAAATATATATATATATATATGCCTTTGAGAAAAAGGATTTTAAATTGGTAAAGTATTAGATATTAGCTGTATACTTTATGGAATGTCCTGTGGAATTTATGCAAGCAGAGAGAAAATAAGTCAGTGCGTCTATTTATTATAGAATCTAAATTAGATATAATGGTAAATTTCTCACATAAACAGAGATTACATGTTTTGGATAGAGAGGCAGAACAAACTTTCCTCCAAGAGATGTTATAGTTAATATTTTTGTCTTTCAAGGACCATATGAGTTCTGAGAGTGCCGTGTTGGTTCTTTTAAGTTGGTATTTAAAAGTAAAAGATGAATGATGATTATAAAGACGAACTTTAAAGGAGGTGGAAGTGGAGCCAAAATAGGTAAAGGAATTGGTGCCAGTTATAACTTTACATTCAGAGATTAAGTTTTTTCAAGACAATGGTTGTTGAGAGGACATTTATTTTTAACAGGGCAATTACAATTGCGATTAGAGAAATTAACAAAGTTATTAACAAGTGACCTAGTGTTATCTATAGGAGGAATTGGATTGGAGAAGTTATTTACGATAGGAATAATAGTTTCTTGATTTAGATTGGGATTAAGAACATTTAACGAAGTTGCGTTTGACGTCGTATTTGGGTTTGCAGAAATTAGCCTAGAGTTAACAATGACGTCGGGAGTACTATTACTATTATTATGATATTCAGTGTTGGAAGGAAGAGATTTAGTATTTAGTATTTTATTGTTGTGTTTAGAGATAATGTTGAAGATGTTGGAGGAGGTCGAATAGGAAAATGTTATAGTGTGTTTGTTAAATATTTTACTATAGATATGTGAAGGAGGGAAGCATTTATTTAAGGCACTAAAGAATAATTTAGGAATATTATTTTTAATAGAGATGGAGAAAGGAGCATTATACCAGATTATATTTTTGTATCTAGGTCTTTTATTAAAGTTATTGGAATTATCATGATTAATTATTTTACTGTAAGATCTTCTAGGATTGGTTTCTTTACTGTATTTGATTTTATCAGGATAACCGGCTTTAGAAAGCGCGTTATTATAGTAATTGGCGTTAGCATCAAATATGTTTTTATTAGATGATAGGTTGGATATTCTTTTTCCAATATTACTAACTATAGCATTTTAATGTTAGTGGGGTGGTTAGATTTAAAATTAACATAATTTAGATTCTCATTGTTTTTATGGTAAGGGTAATATAGGCCAGTGTCAAGAAGTTAGCTAGTTTGATGTTGTTATCAAATTCAATTTTTAAGTTATGTTAGTTAAAGAGATCACGTATATTGTTCTTAATAATATTAAGGTTAACTATGTTGCAATTTAAGATAGTAAAAAGTCCATCGTCCCGATAAATTCCACCGCAAAGTTGAGGAATTTTCCGATTCAAAGAAGTAAGGGCGAAATAGAAGAATAGTAGCTGGCAATATATTTATTTAATTTATTCAATTTGATATTGCCAGCTACTATTCTTCTATTTCGCCCTCACTTCTCAACAATGCTCTATCTTTCGCTTACAAATATTCAGACATCACCACAGATGAACTTCACATCATTCTCACTGCACGTAAAACCATCTTAGAGTTCAACAATGAATATTGGACCAGAGCTGCTACCTCTAACAACTTTGATATTACAATGGGTGCATCTGATTCATCCTAATTGACAGATTTAATTGGTATCTTTATTTTGAACTCTTTGAATCGGAAAATTACTCAACTTCGCGGTGCAGTTTATCGGGACGATGGACTTTTTACTATCTTAAATTGCAACATAGTTAACCTCAATATTATTAAGAAGAATATACGTGATCTCTTTAACCAAAATAACTTAAAAATTGAATTTGATAAGACATTGTTCGCAATTTTGTTGATAACAATCTTTGTCCACAATCTTTTCGATTTTATGTTTATCAGTATAATATTTAGCTTTTATTCTGTTCTTTTGTGTTGTCATGACCTTCCATCACCCCTTCCTAGCACCCCACCCCCATATATATATATATATATATATATATATATATATATATATATATATATATAAACAAGGTTTAGTAAATAATGAAAAAGTTTCAAAATAAATTTTAAAAAATTGACTTTACCTACTATAGTTACCTTTACCGATCGGTTTCGAATCCCAAAAATAAAACGTAGGCCATACGGCCTTCGTTGCAAAGAGAGATTCTCGTCAGAAGGTTCTTTTCATTCAAAGAATATAAAATTCCTGAATTTAAATCACAAACTAGCGCTATCAAAGACTGTTCCTGGGATGAGAGTGGATGATGTAGAACAGGTTTATCAAGGGCCGTAGTAAAGATAGAGGCAAAAGGAGGTAGGTCAAACTAGCCACCGCTGTTATCAGCAGCAGTCGGAATGACCCGGTTTGTTCTCAACGTTTGTGGAGGTAGTAGTAATATGAAATACGTCCTTTCACGCACAAGGCGCCAAGGTACGCATGTATTGTCCAACCAAGTGCCAGTGTGGTTCAATGGCGGGTTAATAAATTAACGAGCCAGAACAAATATAAACAAGGTTTAGTAAATAATGAAAAAGTTTCAAAATAAATTTTAAAAAATTGACTTTACCTACTATAGTTACCTTTACCGATCGGTTTCGAATCCCAAAAATAAAACGTAGGCCATACGGCCTTCGTTGCAAAGAGAGATTCTCGTCAGAAGGTTCTTTTCATTCAAAGAATATAAAATTCCTGAATTTAAATCACAAACTAGCGCTATCAAAGACTGTTCCTGGGATGAGAGTGGATGATGTAGAACAGGTTTATCAAGGGCCGTAGTAAAGATAGAGGCAAAAGGAGGTAGGTCAAACTAGCCACCGCTGTTATCAGCAGCAGTCGGAATGACCCGGTTTGTTCTCAACGTTTGTGGAGGTAGTAGTAATATGAAATACGTCCTTTCACGCACAAGGCGCCAAGGTACGCATGTATTGTCCAACCAAGTGCCAGTGTGGTTCAATGGCGGGTTAATAAATTAACGAGCCAGAACAAATATAAACAAGGTTTAGTAAATAATGAAAAAGTTTCAAAATAAATTTTAAAAAATTGACTTTACCTACTATAGTTACCTTTACCGATCGGTTTCGAATCCCAAAAATAAAACGTAGGCCATACGGCCTTCGTTGCAAAGAGAGATTCTCGTCAGAAGGTTCTTTTCATTCAAAGAATATAAAATTCCTGAATTTAAATCACAAACTAGCGCTATCAAAGACTGTTCCTGGGATGAGAGTGGATGATGTAGAACAGGTTTATCAAGGGCCGTAGTAAAGATAGAGGCAAAAGGAGGTAGGTCAAACTAGCCACCGCTGTTATCAGCAGCAGTCGGAATGACCCGGTTTGTTCTCAACGTTTGTGGAGGTAGTAGTAATATGAAATACGTCCTTTCACGCACAAGGCGCCAAGGTACGCATGTATTGTCCAACCAAGTGCCAGTGTGGTTCAATGGCGGGTTAATAAATTAACGAGCCAGAACAAATATAAACAAGGTTTAGTAAATAATGAAAAAGTTTCAAAATAAATTTTAAAAAATTGACTTTACCTACTATAGTTACCTTTACCGATCGGTTTCGAATCCCAAAAATAAAACGTAGGCCATACGGCCTTCGTTGCAAAGAGAGATTCTCGTCAGAAGGTTCTTTTCATTCAAAGAATATAAAATTCCTGAATTTAAATCACAAACTAGCGCTATCAAAGACTGTTCCTGGGATGAGAGTGGATGATGTAGAACAGGTTTATCAAGGGCCGTAGTAAAGATAGAGGCAAAAGGAGGTAGGTCAAACTAGCCACCGCTGTTATCAGCAGCAGTCGGAATGACCCGGTTTGTTCTCAACGTTTGTGGAGGTAGTAGTAATATGAAATACGTCCTTTCACGCACAAGGCGCCAAGGTACGCATGTATTGTCCAACCAAGTGCCAGTGTGGTTCAATGGCGGGTTAATAAATTAACGAGCCAGAACAAATATAAACAAGGTTTAGTAAATAATGAAAAAGTTTCAAAATAAATTTTAAAAAATTGACTTTACCTACTATAGTTACCTTTACCGATCGGTTTCGAATCCCAAAAATAAAACGTAGGCCATACGGCCTTCGTTGCAAAGAGAGATTCTCGTCAGAAGGTTCTTTTCATTCAAAGAATATAAAATTCCTGAATTTAAATCACAAACTAGCGCTATCAAAGACTGTTCCTGGGATGAGAGTGGATGATGTAGAACAGGTTTATCAAGGGCCGTAGTAAAGATAGAGGCAAAAGGAGGTAGGTCAAACTAGCCACCGCTGTTATCAGCAGCAGTCGGAATGACCCGGTTTGTTCTCAACGTTTGTGGAGGTAGTAGTAATATGAAATACGTCCTTTCA
>OZ024741.1:67571492-67596492 GCA_964016885.1 Eledone cirrhosa | reverse complement strand
AAAGTGTATACAACACGTCGCGTGAATACAATTCACAGACTTACGATGTTGAGTCAAACACACTCACTAAAAAATTCCACATCTTCAGACACTCACACACACACATACACACACACACACACATATATATATATATATATATATATATATATATATACATACAGACACAGAGAGGGAGAGAGATAGGGGGGGGGGGAGAAAGAGATAAAGAAAGAGAAAGAAATAGAGAGATAGAGAGAGAAAGAGAGAAAGATATATATATAGAGAGAGAGAGAAAGAGAGAGAAATAGAGGGAGAGAGATATAGATAGACAGAGAGAGAGAGGCATAGAGAGAGAGATAGAGAGAGAGATAGAGAGATAGATATCTTTCTAGAGAGATAGAGAGATAGTAAATATATGCTTAAAAAATTCATTGTTATTCGTGTATTTGTTTTTAGACGTATTTGAAACTCTAAAATGTAGACAAATACTACTTTCATATTTCAAAGTATTTAATAAACACAATAAAAGAGTCTAGAATATTTGAATTGGCGTTAATATAAATCAATACTGCTAGAACTGAAAACTGAAGAAGAAAATGACGACAGAATGTTTTTTTTATATGTATTCATACATACACACAAACGCATATATATATATATATATAAGAGTGGGAAATAAAAATTTGGTTTCACTTTTTCCGTTTATATATATATATATATATATATATATATATATATGGATGTATGCGTTTGTGTGTATGTATGAATACATATATATATACACGCACACACACACACACACACATATACTATTTCCTGTCCCAATTAGCATAATTAACTATATAAAACATCGAATAGACCAGGCTATACGAATGAGGCTTCTATGAAGGAATCTCCGACAAATAACCAAAACTAGCGCTTCGCGTCGGCCGTAGCGGAATATGTATCGCATATCTCGACAGCGTAATCGCCTAGATACAGTCAACTAAGCAGAATTAGGTTTAAAATAAACTAGGAGAAAATAGAATACATTTAAATACCTCTACCATGGTTTCGTCCGTGTTTTGAGTTTTCCAATAATTATGTAATAATTATATAAACACGAGCGCCGGATTCTTCAGGAAGCTCGCTCATATCTAGACATTAAATTTTCCAAAACGATCGCGCCAAGAATTCATTTCAAAATGGCTAAAAATCGTGACGTAGTCGCAGTCAAGTTGGAGAGGAAATAGTATATATTTTATCTTGTGATTCTATAGACATGTTTTATGCTATATAGCTCTGATTGTTTAATTTATTAATTTTTCATTGAGCCAAAAAGTGACCAGTTGCAAAACACGTATATGTATGTGTATGTATATATATATGTAAACTTTTATATATATATATATATATATATATATATATATATATATATATATATATATATATATATATATATATATATATATATATATATATATAAATATATATATATATATACACTCACATACGCATATACATTCATGTGTGTGTCTGTATCTGAATATATGTATATATATATATATATATGTATATATATATATATATATATATATATATATATATATATATATATATATATATGTGTGTGTGTACAGGGTGTCCCAAAAATGTATACACACTTCAACAGTATTCTATACAAATTATGTCTACATTTTATTGTAAGCCCTATATATGTGTGTATTTACGTGAAACTATACTGTGCGTGTACATATATTTATATGTATATACACATCTATGTGTATATATATGTGTATATATATATATATATATATATATATATATATATATATATATATATATATATATGTATATATATATATATATATATATATATATATATATATATATATATATATATATATATTTATATATATGTGTGTGTGTGTGTGTATGTGTGTGTGTGTGAAAGAAACAGAAATAACAAAGCAAATTTCACAGTATAATGAAGAAATATATTAGTTTAACACATACACACACACATACATACATATATATACATATATGTATATATGTTTGTGTGTATGTGTGTGTGTGCGTAGAAAAAGTGCACCAAATATTAACAATAGACTCATTTAAGAATTGTCCTATTCTTGTGTGAAACTATCATCGTCACCCTCACAACCCCACTATCATCTACTTCACCAACATTACCAACACTACCATCATCACTATCACCACCACTCACCACCATCATCCTCATCACCTCTATCATTCTCATCACCATCATCACTTTTTTTATTCACTCCCTACACAACCGCCTTTCTTTTGTCACCAACAAGTGATAATGTTTTCTTTTTTTTCATATTGTAATTGTTTATGATGTTTTTACTGTCGATGGCTTTCACACCGTTGATGTGTATTTTGTTTTTCACTATTGGATAGTGATTTCATTGTTGGGTATTGGAATAGCGGAATTATTCGCTTTTTTAATTGCTGAGAAACTAAAAGACATCATCACCATTATCAACAACGATGAGGGAAGATGAGCAACGGATAATGCTTTATATGGACATTTGAATCGTTAGAAAAAAACTATCAAATAACCAAAGTAAATCCCATTCTACACAATCTTGGTGATGAAAGCTGCATTAACTGATTCCGAAATAATATATATATATATGTATATACATATATATATATATATATATATATATATATATATATATATATATATATATATATATATATATATATATATATATATATATATACATATATCACCACCCCACTCTCAAGAGAGTGAAACTAATAAACCTTTGTTCGTACTGCCTCTCTGTTTTGTTCTTGTTCAATTTTTCACTATATATATATATATATATATATATGTGGTGTGTGTGTGTGTGTATATGTATATATATATATATATATATATATATATATATATATATATATATATGTATATATATATATATATATATATATATATATTTATATATATATATACATATATATATATATATATATATATATATATATATATATATATATATATATATGTATATATATATTTATATATATATATATATATATATATATATATATATATATATGTGTGTGTTTGTTTGTATGTATTAGAGTATGTGTTAGTTTATCAACGACACTTCAGTGTGCAGTTAGAGCACCCAACGAAGTACACAAGTGTGTCAGTTTACTCCGGAGTATATTTATAATCACGAAGTACAAGTCAACAGGTTATAATTCACTCCGTCTATTCATAAACCCTGTTATATATATTTCGGTCATAACCATTATGTAACAGACATGACCACATCAGAAATCTAGAAGTTGAACAGAAAGAAACAGAAAAACATAAAGAAGAACTAGAGATAGCTTCTGTTGTTTCGATTCATTGATATGCTCCGGGATGATATTTCATGTTAGTATCTTAAAAGACGGTAAAAGAAGTTGCCATTGGCCGATAGCAACTTCTTTCTCCGCCTTTTGAGGGTGTTCACCCTATTTTAAAAGCTATCTTTATAGCACTTTATAGCATTTCTACGATTGAGCACTTTCTTTATACATATATAACATTTCACCCTTACGGGGTTGATAAAATGTAGAACCAGTAACCGACATGGTTGATTTAGTCGACTTTCCATTCCCTAAGATTGTTAGCTTCGTGTCTAAATCAGAAACCATTATTGTGTATCGTCACTGCTTTAACAGATACAGCTCTGTACGTCTTGGATGTATGCAGTTTAGCTTTTGGCGGTGTTGTTTCTGTTGTATTGTATCCCTTCTAATGCAGAGCTTGTTAGTACTAGTCTCTATTTGAAAGTCCTGAAGCTTTAGTTATGTGTTTGTCTAGGTGTGTTTTTTTATAATTCCCAGAGCCCCTATTGTTATTGATATTGTTTTTGTTTTATCATCCACATTCGGGTTATTTCTATATCTAGATATTTGTATTTGGATAATTTCTATATTTTCTTCATTGATATATTGTCGTCTGTGGGTATTGATACAATAATTAGAATACATTTTTTCTTTGTGGTATTTGAATATAATATCCATTCGATTGACTTTGACTGCCTTGTCTGAGTGTATAGGCATATCTCAGAGTATACTTGCTTTCTCATTCTCTGATACCTTTTCTAGCGTGTTTTCATTCACGTTTTTCTACCCATACAAAACGTGTATCGGTAGTGCGTCGGACAACATGCTTTGTGGCATATAGTTACCTACCTTTACATTCTGAGTTCAAATCACGTCGAGGTTAGCTTTGCCATTCAACCTTTCGGGATCGATAAAATAAATCACCAGCAATGCACCGGGGATCGATTAATCAACTTGCCTAGCCCCTTCACTACACGATAAAATAGTATTGTTGGCCTTGTGCGTAAATCAGAAAACATTATTTACATTGGATTTACATTTATTTTCAGAGTATTGGAAGTTTATTTTAGTACCAACGTGTATTCTTCTGTTTGTATGGAGGATCACGATTTTAGGAATACTTTTTTCCATTTTGAATTCGTACAAACGAAGGTGACCTCTCAAGACCAGAAATAGAAAAAAGAGAAAACGAAGAAAACTACTCAAAACCTAAATACAATTTCTTGTTATTTATACGTCACATATGCACATTCATCCTGTAATAATATATACAATAATTGTTTCTACTTTTGGTACAAGGCCAGCAATTATCCCAGTGCATTACTTGTACTTTATTTTATCGACCCCGTAAGGATGAAAGGCAAAGTTAACCTCGTCGAGATTTGAACTCATATCATAAACGGCCGTAGCTCTATGTTGTAAGGCATGGTGTCCGACCCTCTACCGATACTGCCAATCCACCGCCCTAATATATGCAATAATATTAATAATTTCATTCCTATAATATATATAGCACGCAAATATTTTCATCTAAAACGTGATAATTTAGTTCTCAGGGAAATATAAAGATTTACACAAGAATTTGAAGTAAATAAGAAAATGAATCAATTAAAAAAGGGAAATACTTCAAATGTGGTAAAATAGAACAGTGAAAATGTTTAATGGAAATGAAGAGTTTGTAGAGTAGGCGGGACATTCGAGTGTGCAGGAACAGAAGTACAGGAGAAGACAACTTAAGATGAAGGACTCAGATGAATGGGAGGGGATATCAGTAAGTGTTTTCTCTACGGAATACGACTGAATATATTTATTTAACAAAGCTGTTCTAATGCAGTACATTTCACAAAATATATATTTAAAAGAATTTAAGTGTTAATCGACAGACGTCTGACAAGGGTTTCATTCATCATTATATTATTCTCTCAGGGCGGTGGATTGGTAGTTTCGGTGGAGGGTCGGATGCCATGCTTTCCAGCATAGTTACGTCCCTTTACGATCTGAGTTCAAATCCCGCCGAGGTTGACTTTGCCTTTCATCCTTACGGGGTCGATAAAATAAAGTACCAGTAATGCACTGGATAATTACTGGCCTTGTGCTTAACGTAGAAACAATTATATTATTCTCTCTTTATCTCTCTCTAATTATATATATATATATATATATATATATATATATATATATATATATATATATATATATATATTATATATATATATATATATATATAAGGGTGGCCCTTATTTTTTATTTTTAAACTTTCAAAAAGCTTACCTCTCACCCCCTATCATCTTCCAATTAACAAAAAAAAAAACAATCTATCATATTTCTCCTTGCTCTCCTTTTCTCATTGTATTTGTATATAAACAAGTACTTAGCTACAAGGAGAAAAGAAGAGTAAGTAAAAAAGGAGAGCAAGGAGATCAATGAGAAAAGGAGAGGAATGAGAAATGGAGAGCAAGGGGAGTAAGGAGATAAGGAGAGCAAGGAGAGCAAAGAAAACAAGGAGAAAAGAAGATCAAGGAGAACAAGGAGAAAGAAGGGCAAGGAGAAAAGGAGAGCAAGGAGAAATGGAGAGCAAGAGGAGCAAGGTGAGGTGAAGTTATGCTGGAAGCAGACAAATGTGAAACAAATCAACTGAAAAGGTACATTCTGCACCAAAATGATTTTTCTTCCTTTAAAAACATCGAGTTTTTGTCTTTTCGAGATTTCTATCAGCACCAATTTCCTCGACAAAGACCCTTCAACATGGAAGGATGATCCTGGTTATAAAAGTGGACTTGAAAAATATAAGAAGGCAGTTGTGAATGATGTTGCAGAATAAGGTGTCAAACTCATTCAGGATTACAATAACATTCCGCTTTTGAACAGAATTAATCGTTGCGTATACTATGTTCCAAATTCAAGGCATTTGAGGGTCGCCTAACAGTTGTCCGATTGAGCTGAAATTTTGTACAGCCCGTTCTTTTGTTGCTTGGAACAAGATTAGTGCGTGGGAGCAGCAGAATTTTAACTTTCGGAAAATTACCTATTGGTAAGGGCCACCCTAATATATATATGTGTGCGTGTTGTGTGTGTGTGTGTGTGTTTTGGCTTTTATCCATTTGTTACTGTCCTTTGTCCATTCTTTGTAAATAGTCGTTAAGACTATCGTCTTGTCCTTTGCTCATTTGTTACTGTCTCTTGTGCCCTAGAGCCAGTTAATTCGACTTAAAGCACCGAAAGAGCGTAACTGTAGTGGTCGACTGATGAGATGGGACTGCTGTCTGTATTCGTTCATTTTCCTGTCTTCGCCAATATTTTTTTATTCATTATATATATATATATATGTGGTTTACCATCTGATTAATTGGTGAAATATATTTCTTTAATGGAATATATACAGGGAAGATTAATCATATTATAAGGTATCTATTTTTGAAGTTCTGGTCAACTTTATTTAGTTACCTACCTAGCTATGTGTGGTTACACATTTGTAAAAATTATCTCCTGTGATTATTCATGTTTATTCATATGTTAATCAATCTCTAGTTATTATATATATATATATATATATACATATATATACATATATATATATATATATATATATACATATATATATATATATATATATATATATATATATATATATATATATATATATATATATATATATATATATATATATATATATATATATATATATATATATATATAGTAATAATAATAAAATTGAAGACTAAAATCCAAAGAGGGCTCGATAAGGAAAATATATATCAAATATATAAGAACCGTAGAGCAAATATTTATTAAAATAACAGATTAAAGTTTAAGCAAAGAATCGCTGCTTTCACCCTTAACGGGATCTTCTGAAACTAATTAAGTCAATCTGTAAACGCAGAACTGGATATTTCAAAAAACATTGCAACCGGAGGAAGACAGGAAGACGATACTTTGGTTCGTGGAAACGTTCGCTGGCAATAAGTAATATATAAGTAATAAGACCGGAAAGTTTATCATACTCTGAAGAAGGGATTTTTAAGTCCCTAAATATAAGGACGAAAAAAAAAAGATATTGATTTCTACTATAGGCACAAGGCCAGCAATTTGGAGGGAGGGGGAAAGTCGATTAAATCGACCGCAGTGCATTATTGATGCTTTATTTTATCGATCCCGTAAGGATGAAAGGCAAAGCTAGCCTCGGCGGGATTTGAGCTCAGAACGTAAAGAACCGTAACTCTATGCCGCAAAGCCTATTGTCCGGCCCTTCACTGATACTGCCAATCCACCACCCTTAATAATATAAATACAAAGTAATAAACCTTTCCGTTGCCTTCATTTCACCGTCCATTTCCCACTGTCATAGCCTTCTTATTATTTCCTACATTAAATACCATACACATTGCTTGAATCAAATATATATATATAAATGTGTGTGTGTGTGTGTGTGTGTGTGTGTGTGTGCATTTTGATTTATATGTTAAATCATTTCTTAATTTCCTGATATTAACGCTAACTTTTTCTGCGATTTGCAAGCAATTGACAATAAAGTTTTATTAATAGACACATTTGAAATTATCAAGAACAGAAACACCTGAGAACTATCTAAATTTTTGTAATTGGTGTATCTGTCATTGACTCAATTTTTGTTTTGTGGAGTGTGTGTGTAAGTGTGATTGAGTGTGATTGTGTATGTGTGTAATGAGAACCATAATCGGTTTAAATTGAAAACAAGACACTGGAAACAGAAGAAAATGAAACGCTTATTTGACTTACACATGACATGGATGGTGTTGGTGAAATAGAATATAGATTTATGGAGAACGATGAAAAATTCATTAAGAGACAGGAATGAATAAAACGTTAATGAATATGTACTGTAAGAACCCCGAGCTCTTTGAAGATGATGGATTGGAAACAATTATTTATCTTGAATTGTCTAAGTCGCAGTTGAATAGCAGGATGTAAGTAAAGAAAATATAAACTAAGTTTTTTGGGTGAGAAAAAGCAAGAAATGTTGTTTTTCATGTCTTCATTATGTCTAGAGAGTATCATGTAAGTAAGATGAATTGGTATTGAATGTCATTTAACGACCAAATGAAATAAGATATTGAGTTTGTATATTTCTGTTTGGATTACATAAATGTGTTCGTGTGAGAACAAATTCCGACTAGAAAGCGGCTTGAATTCGTGCCAACACGAAGCTTTAGAATTTTGACAGTAGCATATTAAATACTGTAAAAAAGAAGGAGATTTTAGAGGTCAGTGTTTAGTATCGGAACAGTTTGCAGAGTTGGATGTATATTGTTTTCTAGGAAGGAATACTTGATATGTCTCAAGAAAGAGGCAGTGGCCACAGTTTCCGCAGCATCCCTGTGAGACAGGAGAAATCGATGCCATTGATGTTTATATCGTTGTATGGTCACTCCTACAAAAAAGACATGAACAGGGCAGATGTTACCGAGAGTTGAGGGTCTAGGCAGAAAGAACTGGGTATAGTGGTTAGTGTTGTGTAGGGAAGCACAACATAGTTGACGAGTAGAGGAAAGTGAGTTGGGTGTGTCTGAATAGAGGCAGCCTATGTTCAGCAAACACCAGGAGTCGAAACAATTGTGGCAACGGTAAAAGAGACTGTGGAAGAAGACAGTACTTCTGTGGAATGGACCAGATACTGGAGTGAGACACAACATTACTGTAAATCGAACAATCGAGTAACCTTTTTATATGTGAGCTAGGATGACTGTGTGAGCAGTAATAGCACCGCTACAGACGTAGAAACATTAGTCTATTGCAGATCTCAACTCTCCTTTGTTGAGGATCTTCAATTGTTCACTTCTATCAATATTGTTCACTTCTATCTATGTTGAGAATATGTTTTCCATGTAGGATACTCGATGATTGAGAAGCCTAACATTTGAACCAAACGTGAGAACTCTAGTCCTGTGCTAATCATGTTTAAGAAGGTTTTGTTTTAGTAAAAGCCTTATCCCATATGTGGTAAGGTTTCTCTTGAGATGAGTGGTGGTTGTTCTCTGCAGTTGAAAGATACGAGGTTGGCATCATCCCATTGGAGCATGCTTTCAAGGTCGCTGTTCATGGAATTCAAGCAGACTGGGTGTAGGGGGGTTCAAGGTTAGCTGTGAATAATACTTGATAGGAGAATAAAGGGTTATGAATGAATGTAGAGTGGTATCATCTACGTAGCAGTGGGCCTGGCTGGTAATAATACTTAGTACAGAACAGAGCACTTGAGAACACAAGAAATGATAGAACATGGAATAAAGAGAGCAGCGTTAGGAAAACCTGATATAGAACTTGCAGGAAGCTACAGAACTCTCCCGCTCCCTCCCTCTCCCTCTCTCAAATATATATATATATATATATATATATATATATATATATATATATATATATATACCTAGGTACACACACACACACACATATATATATAAATATATATAATATATATGTATAATATATATATAATATATATATATATATAAGTATGTATACGTACATACATATATGTATACAGATGTACAGTAGTATGTATATACATATACATACATGCACACATATATATATATGTACGTATGGATTCACCGAGCATTTATTATAATGTTCGGTGTGTTTGTAAACAAACATCCCGTATTAAGCCGTAGTGTCTAGCATATATATATGTGTGCATGTATGTATATGTATATACATACTACTGTACATCTGTATACATATATGTATGTACGTATACAAACTTATATTTAAGTAACAGCCGTACTAAGAGTGGGAAATGAAATTTCGTTTCATTTTTTCCGTATATATATATCTGCTAGTGAACATAAATGAATAATATATATATATAATATATATGTATATGTATATATATATTGTTTCACCTTAGCGGATCTTCAGCTCGGACTGCTGAAGATCCACTAAGGTGAAACAATTGTTCTCGGTATGGTGAACTAACTGTTGTGTTACCACTTCTAGCTAACTCGTCCCATGGACTGAGTGCTCTACCACTACGGATATTACCTTCCAGTGTTCTACCCCCCCTCTCTCTCTCTCTCTCTCTCTCTCTCTCTCTATATATATATATATATATATATATATATATATATATATATATATATATATATATATATATATATATATATATATATATATATATATATATGCAAAGTTTTATTTAAATTGTTGGGTTAACAACGAGTAAATATTTATAACTGATACAAAAGCACTCAACAAGTATTTGGAGTATATTTACGATATTAAATAAATGGAAACTATATTTATGAAACCATATTTATTTCATTATATATATTTCAGGGATATCATATTAAAAATATGTTATGCCTTCTTCAGACAAAATACAATATAAACAGTCTTATAAATAGATAGATTCGACATACCTTTCAACTTCGACTCTTATTTGAAAAGTTGATTTGGTAGTGGAAAAAATATTAGGGACAGTTATAAAAAGAAAGAAAGAAAAACGAAGAAAAAGAAGAAATGCATGCAACTAAATAGAGAGAGATAGATATAGAGAGATAGATAGAGAGAAGAAATTCATGTAAAGAAACAGAGAGAGATATATAGAGAGAGGAAAAAACACAGAGGGAGATAGATAGAGAGAGAGAGAGAGAGAGAGAGAGAGAGAGAGAAGAGAGGAGAGAGAGAGAGAGAGAGAAAATATAGAGAGATAGATATAGATAGAGATAGAGAGAAAGAAAATAGGTAGTTGTGCACCAGTTGAATGACGTATCAATGATATATTTATTTATTTATTTATTTATTTAGCTCTAGTATTAATGTAGAGAGAGATATATGTGGTTAAGAGAGAAAACAGCCGTTACATAGAGAGAAAAGAAAAATATCCAGACAAAAACGAGGCAGATTTAAAACACTATGTATCATCAATGTAAAAAATATCAATTCGTATAAAACAGGCATTATAATGTAAATATCAGTATTCATGAATGAGACACGTATCAATAATGTGTGAAAAATAATGATCATATGTCTAGTTTAAAATTCATAGGTTTATATTAGAGTTGAGATAAAATAGAAGGTTATCCCAGATTTTATACTATATACATCCATGTGAATTTATGAAACTCGCCGATAAATCTTTCGATTCCTTTTTATTTTAAACATTCTTCATGAATAATTAAACTACCCTAAAAGCTGATGCTCCAAATATATCGAATAAATTTTACACTAGATAAACTTCTATATTAAATATAAGACCATCTGTAGATCAAATGGGTATCCTAAACTTTTGGAATGTTTTCTGCTAGACAGGATTTGGTAAATAATTTTTGGTTTTGTTTGCTTTTGATTCTGATGCTTATAACGAACTTGGCAATATATTGTCAATTAACTTTGAAGGGTTGATCTCTGTGGTTGATTTGCGGGGCATACTATGTTTTATTTTTATTTTAATATTTTAAATATTTTTAATATTTTTATTTTTAATATTTTTTTGTATTTTTTTGATTTTTTTGTTTTTTATTTATTTTTTGTTTCTGATATTTTTATTGATATATTGATATCTGTTCTCTATTTATGCTTGAACGATAATCATGTAGAGTAAAGACATGAATAGTATTGTTAAAATTAATGTAGACTCTATATATATTTGTGTGTATGTACACATATATGTATACGAGAATTTTTATAGCACAATGAGAATGTTTTCGTGTGAAATAGGAATTTGCAGAACTGATCACGTAAATTCACATGGATGTATATAGTATAAAATCTGGGATAACCTTCTATTTAACTCAACTCTAATATAAACCTATGAATTTTAAACTAGACATATGATCATTATTTTTCACACATTATTGATACGTGTCTCATTCATGAATACTGATATTTACATTATAATGCCTGTTTTATACGAATTGATATTTTTTACATTGATGATACATAGTGTTTTAAATCTGCCTCGTTTTTGTCTGGATATTTTTCTTTTCTCTCTATGTAACGGCTGTTTTCTCTCTTAACCACATATATCTCTCTCTACATTAATACTAGAGCTAAATAAATAAATAAATAAATAAATAAATATATCATTGATACGTCATTCAACTGGTGCACAACTACCTATTTTCTTTCTCTCTATCTCTATCTATATCTATCTCTCTATATTTTCTCTCTCTCTCTCTCTCTCTCTCTCTCTCTCTCTCTCTCTCTCTCTCTCCTCTCTTCTCTCTCTCTCTCTCTCTCTCTATCTATCTCCCTCTGTGTTTTTTCCTCTCTCTATATATCTCTCTCTGTTTCTTTACATGAATTTCTTCTCTCTATCTATCTCTCTATATCTATCTCTCTCTATTTAGTTGCATGCATTTCTTCTTTTTCTTCGTTTTTCTTTCTTTCTTTTTATAACTGTCCCTAATATTTTTTCCACTACCAAATCAACTTTTCAAATAGAAGTCGAAGTTGAAAGGTATGTCGAATCTATCTATTTATAAGACTGTTTATATTGTATTTTGTCTGAAGAAGGCATAACATATTTTTAATATGATATCCCTGAAATATATATAATGAAATAAATATGGCTTTATAAATATAGTTTCCATTTATTTAATATCGTATATATATATATATATATATATATATATATATATATATATATATATATATATATATATATATATATATATATGAAAGACGTAAAATAAGAAAATTTTAAAAATTAAAAATTAACTTACTAAAATTTTCACTCCAACTAATTAGTTTCTGTAATGGGATAAATATACTTGTCATAATACGACCCCACTCCTACTGACTAGCCTCAGTGTCACGTGATTGATTCTTTAGAATCTGCCACTTGACCAGAGACAGTGAACTTTTTCAGTGCTATGGAAATCAGTCCCCGCTAGCTGTTCCATCCACCGAATTATTATTTTAATATGAGTTCCTAGTGTCCGCGCATTGCCTGGCGAATTAGCTGAGAATAGACTCCCTGATGACGTAATGAATTCTCGATAGTTACATTGCGTAACTATATTTATCCCATTACAGAAACTAATTAGTTGGAGTGAAAATTTTAGTAAGTAAGTTAATTTTTAATTTTTAAAATTTTCTTATTTTACGTCTTTCATATAATTGTTCTGCATCCCCCTGCATAGAACCACCTAGGTACTATGACATAACTTATGTATTTGCTAGCATTAGTGTACATCTGTACGCATATGTTGGTAAATATACTAATTCTCTCTCTCTCTATATATATATATATATATTTGTCTGAGGAGAACACGTAGGGCAGCTGCTGTCTTTGGAATACGTATAACAAAGTAAATAGGGATGTATGAATGTAACCGTCTTTCTTGTTTTTTATTATAATAAAATTCCTGATGAACAAAAATCGGTGAGTGCTTTACATCTATTCAGAAAAAGTCGGCAGATTTTCAATCAACCAACTTTCTTCTATTGTATATGTATAATTCGTTTTTTAATTTGTTTTGAGGGATTTCTCATCTCAAAACGTGTGTTGAAACAGATATTTTTATACTTTGAGAGGGTCAAACGCACCTGTTGGTTTTCACTTCAATTTATAATACATTTCCAGTTGGTTGGTTGGATGGTTCGATAACTGGAAGGTTGTTTATATATTGTCAAAGCTCTTTCGTCACACATTCTGTGATCTCCTTAGTGACTACGTTTTTTATTTTTTGTGTCTCTCCTTTGTTCTCTCCTACAACATCTTGTTTTTGTGTGTTGTGCGTTGTGTGCTTAGTTTGCGCATGCGTTACATCCGTGTGTGTGTTTATTTATTTATGTGTTTATTTCTTTGTCACTAGTTGGTTGTTTGTTCTATTTGTGTGTGTATAATTAAATGTTTCGGTGGAGGATTTGTAAGGTTTCAAACACAGTTTGATCGCGTACCGTTGTTCGATATTTTTCTGCATTGCAAATGTAACAGCGGTTATAAACACGCCTGTAGATAGACAGCAACAACTAGCGACTGATTCAATCGATCATATTGAAATAAGTATATACGTACAACCAAGGTCATAACCAACACTTCTATATACATCAGCGAGATGCTGCATTAAGATGGCATGCACGGAAAATCAGTAAACTTATTTGGGGGACAAAAGTAAGGGTATGCATATCTCTCTATATATATAATATGTAAGCGTGTATGTGAAATTGTTCCATGTGTGAACACAAATAAATTATATATATATACTAGACCACACGTGACCCGTGGGGTAATGTTCACTTCAAAATATTTTTTTAAAATCATGTTCACTTAAAGATAATTTTAAAATAATTAAAATATACACAGACATGTATATAATGTGAAATGAAACTGGAAGGCTCATATATATTCGTGTGTGTATGTATATATATAAATGTGTGTATATACACATATATATATATATGTATGTGTGTGTGTGTATGTATATATGTGGGTGTCTGTAATCTATATACACTGGTCATACACACACACTCACATATATATATACAAAACAACACCACCAGCTCTCTCTTTCTCTCTTCCATTCTCCTTCTCCTCTCCCTCTCTTTATGTCTTTCTTTCAATCTACTCACTCACAACCTCTATCCCTATCTCTCTCTCGCTCTCTCTGTTGATGAAGGTACCCGGAAAAACCCCATATCTCGGGAACCCGTGGTCCAATTCATGCGAAACTTGTTTTATTCCATTTATAATCCCATTTCAGGGTCAACTTTCGTTCAAAGTATTTTCCCATTATGCACCCGCTTTGCTGTATTACATTACAGACAAGCAAGCAAGCAATTGTAGAGTTTTAGTAGTATATAGATATTTTTTATGTACTTGTCATTGCTTAATTGCTATAAGTTATTGTTTTGCCTTGTCTTTTACTCCACTGGACAGTGCATTAATGTGTGTTGACGCTGTGACCCAGGGTGGGGTTCGTAGACGTTGAAACTGCCAATGTCTATCTCAACGGCCGATATCCCTGGTTCCCACTTATAAAAAAAATTCGTTTTGCCTTGCTTTCGTTCGTTGTCTTGTCCTATCTTTGTTAAATTTTTAAAGTTTATATATATATATATATATATATATTTAAAGAACAAATTGGAGGTGTTACATAGGAGATGTATTGCTGAATACTAGTTACAAATGTTTCTCAAGCAGCTGGCTTGTGATCTGAACTTTCTGCACACACACACACACATATATATATATATATATATATATAAATAGTAATAATAATAAAATTGAAGACTAAAATCCAAAGAGGGCTCGATAAGGAAAATATATATCAAATATATAAGAACCTTCCACTTATTACAATGAAGCTCTTGCTCGAAGTGGATTTGTCGATAAGGTAGCATATACAGAGTACGAAAATAGACCTAGAAGAAATAGATCCCGTCGCATTTGTTGGTTTAACCCACCATATAATATGGAGGTGGCCACACCATTAGCTAAGATCTTTCTTTCCCTTATTACGAAGCATTTTCCCCCTACACATAAATATAGTAAGATTTTTAATAGAAATACTATTAAAATGTCTTACTCTACGACTCCTAACCTTGCACATAACATCACAGCTTCAAATTTAGCTAAACTACCTAGCCGTAGGAACACGTGCAACCCTGTAGGTAGTACTAACTGTAATTGTAGGAATCGGGTGGTTTGCCCCCTATCCGGGAAATGCCTCTCTAGTAACATTGTCTACAAATGTAAGGTTGTAACACCCACGTCCCGTAGGGCCTACATAGGGTTAACCGCCAATAGTTGCAAGCAGCGTCTTTACATGCATACCCATTCTTTTCGTTACCCTCTAAGAAGGAATATGACGTCACTTTCAGCTTATATCTGGAGTCTAAAAGACAACCACACCCAATATAAGTTACACTGGGAGATCCTAGCTAGGGCTAGATCGTATAACGGAAATAAAAGACCATGTGACCTCTGCGCCGCTGAGGCCCTGGAAATACTCTACGCTACAGACCACATCTTAAACAAAAAATCTGAGGCATTTCGGCTTGTAAACATAAATTGCACAAAACTTTCCTGTATTACAGCCCCACGTTATACCCTAACGGATAGCACGATCTATACGTGGATATTTTACGTCTTGATGTGGGAGCTAAGTATATGTTTTGATTATTCCTTTACGTATTTGCATAGGTAAGTATATATTACCCGTATGTTTTGTGAAGGTATGTATACCTTCTCGTACGTATATTTGACTGTTATAGCGTATAATTTTTACATATTCTGGTTTTTAGGGTTTGGCTATGTGTATACGGGAGTTTGGCGTCCGCGTGAGTGTGCAGGTTCGTACGTATGGTGGGTGTGTGTATATGTGTACTTCTTGTTTTAGTTGACTTACGTCTCCGAACATTCGTGTATTTATATGTAGGTATGCGTGTGCGCTTGTTATATACGTATTTATTTACTTATATACGTTTATATAATTATTTATTTATTTGTACACAAGCATACACACACACACATATTTATATGTGCGTGGTTTTGAATACCCATGGTAAGGTTTTGCGTATGCTTGTGTATGTACGTATCTGTTTGCGTGTATGTATTTATTTGTTTCTATTATCTTTGTATTTATTTACTTTGTTCTTAACTCTGTAGCGGAGATTCATTTGGTCTCCTAGTTAGAATTTTAGTCTACGATTTCTGCTATACCATTTACGTGGTTTTGTCTTTGCCTGCTATTGTTCTCCACGCTCCACATATGACTTATTATCTTCGTTTTTTCGTTCATTGCCAGAGAACGTCTCTATGCACCACCTAAGAGAACATTAGTCTACGACCTCTTTTATACCATAAACGTGGTTCTGTCTTTGCGCGTAATTGTTTTTCACCGCTCCTATTAATGACGTATTATTCGTTTTTTCCCGTTCTTTGCCAGCGAACGTTACCACGAACCAAAATATCGTCTTCCTGTCTTCCTCCGGTTGCAACGTTTTTTGAAATATCCAGTTCTGCGTTTACAGATTGACTTTGTTAGTTTCAGAAGATCCCGTTAAGGGTGAAAGCAGCGATTCTTTGCTTAAACTTTAATCTGTTATTTTAATAAATATATATATAAATATATCCATTCGTTTAACTTTACTACAAAGAAGATAAGTTTGAAAGTCAAACATTTATTTGTTTAACTTTGAAAATCTGCCAAGGCCGGTGGTTTGACAGTATCGGTAAAGCGTTCGGACAACATGCTTTATACCATAGAGTTACATCCCTTTACGTTCTGACTTCACATCCTGCTGAGGTTAACCTTGTCTCTCATCCTTACGAGATCTATAAAATAAAATACTAGAAACATATTGATTTAATCGACGCCCCCACTCCCACCAAAATTGTGGGCCTTGAGCCTAAATCAAAAACCATTATGAAAACTTATTACGAAATAGACTAATGTGACGGGAAATTTAGCCTCGGAGACGTCTCTGTCCATCTTTTCCCTGTCTTCAACTCTAATTCTGCGGAGAGAGTTAATTTCAGAATCATATTACATTTATGTATTTTTTTTCATTAGTGGTTAAAGATTTTGGCTTATAATCGAGAGTTTGTAAGTTCGATTCCCGGCCAAGGCTGTGTGTTGTGTCCTATATTTCTCGTCGCTGTAGAAATGAGTTGCGCCGTCACTAAAACGAAGCTGTATCAGCCTTTGCCTTTCCTTTGGATAACTTCGGTGGTATGGAGAGGTGAGACTGTTATGCATGGACGACTGCTGGTCTTCCACAAACAACCTTGGCCGGACTTGTGCCTCGGAGCAGTACTTTCTAGGTGCAAATCCCATGGACATTCGTGACCCAAGTGGGTATTTACCCTTTTACATCTTTACCATTAGTTTAGGCAGAGATTTCCTTTGATTCATGGTTATCATTATATTTTCTGTTTTCTTCAGCGTTAGCTTGGTTGGATCTTTTGTGATATGTATATTTATTTCATATATTTTTAAATGTGAGATCCATTGTGTATATTTTTTGATGTGACTGGATATATTGGTAGGTGATTCAATAATATGTTGAGTGGTATTCATCCTTTTGGGAATTTCCTCTACCTTCTCTCTCTATATGTTTCGGTCTTGCTATTCCATATTATGTGTTCTCTGGTATTTTCATTGTTGTGAAGGCATATTTATTTTATGTGTGGCTGGTTATGCATTTTTAACTTTGCCGTGTTTCCTACTGCGGTCCCTCTTATGATGTGTTCATTGGTTTGTAGGCGTTTCACTTTGTTTTTATGAGGTCAACTGTTTTGTTTTAGTTTCTTAATGTATTATGTGTGTTTTTTCTATATCTGTCCTTGTTATTTTGTATATCTTTGTTTTATTGTATATTATGCATCTCCTTAAATTCGTTCGTATGTTTGGATTTTTTTTTTTAGTTTCCTGTTCTTTTTTCTAATTCATATATCTCTTTTATGGTGTTCAGGAGTGTTAGATATATTATGAAGGTATGCTATGATTGTATTTCCCTACAAATCATCTAAACCTCTGTATCTTTCATTTTCTATTAAAAATGATTTATACATTGCAATTGATTTTGTAGATATACTTATCATACAAATGAATGATTACAATGTGACTAAAATGTTATAATGCATATAAACAAATATATATGTACACACACAAACATATATATATATACATATATAGATAGATAGATAGATAAGGACATACTTAACAAAAAAGAAAAACATAGGATGATAGGATTAAGTCATGCTGTGTAGGTGTCCAGTAATTTTAATGGTACATTTGATTATTACATATACACATAAAGAATCGCCTCACACAATAAAATAATTATAAAGACAGTACGGAGTATACTATAATTGTTACATTTCGCATTATTTTTATTATTTATTTTGCTGTATTAGGCGAATGTTTATGATAGACGTTAACCATTTTATATGACACCTCTTCTGAAACAAGTTACATTAGTTTCTCAACCTGTTCAGATAATAACACTGGCTCTGGGAAGTTCATTGTATATCTTTAATAGATGGGTATAGATTGTTTTTATCGATCGATTTATTATTGGAGAGGGGTTTTTTTCTTCGTTTTTTAAACAGCATAGGTTATGTTTTGAAATGACTCGTTTTGTATTGTTTATATACCTTTGTATATTGCTACCTTAATACTACCTTCCCCTTCTCCTCTCTTTTGTTGATTTGTTTCTATTTATTAACTATTCCTATCAATAGTGGACTATTTTCTTCTCATTTGTTTAAAGTTGTGGGTCCAGTCCACTCACCTGGCAACAAAATTAGATGTAACTGTAATTCGAAGGGCCAGCCTTGTCACATTCCGTGTTACACTGAATCTCCCTCCATGAGAACTATGTTATGGGTACGTGTGTTTGTGGAATGCTCAACCACTTGGCGATAGGCTGCTATTGCACACAAAAATACATTCTTCAAAAGAAAAAAATAATGATATTACCTACAAGACCGAGAGTCCGAACGTGGAAGAGCCAAACTTCCGCTGTCATCGCCTCTATCTCTCTGTATGGTGAGCGAATGGGGTCCCACTTGCTGGCCTCCCCACAGCCCCGGCGGAGAGAACGGAGAAGGCGTTTCCCCGGAGGATGGTAAGAGAGATGCGCTAGAAGAGCCATTCCTTCTCGCGAGGCTCACACCTACGGCTGGCCAGCTCAGCGCCTATGGTGGTGAGTAGAGAGGTAGACCTAGGGCCAAGGACACCAGAAGTTTCCACTGCCAAGGGCACGACCACAAACCTGTCGGTGAACGACCAGTACTACGGTAATTTCACGAGCAGGCTATTCCGTTGACTGCATCAATAGGAACACTCGTCGTCGTAACTGACGGAGTACCGCGCTAAATATGATATGTTGAAAAATACGGTCTCCGACTACAACACAGCTCCAGCAGCTGAAAGTCAGCAGCTGGGAAACCGCAAGACTGCCCAGCTAGTCAACTTTCTTAGAACGGAAGAAGTAGATGCACCGATAATTCACACTTCTAAATTTACACCGACTACTTTCGCTGCCAACCTCACACCAACACTCTTCAGTGGCAACTACGCCAGTTTAAATAGTCTACCTCTAGTAAAAAAAAATAAAAAAAAATAATAATACGTGCACCATGCTTGAAATCAATCACGTGGTCCATTGTACGTTTGTCCACGCTTTCTTTTGTAGAGCTCTGAAGCAGTGTTTCGAATTCAAGTGATACCATTTGCAGCTGATGATTGAATTTACAATCTCTTTCGTAACATTATGAATGTATTTCTGAAATAGTCTTTGTCATTTAAACAATGTATTTTGTATCCAATAATCAAATTTACCATTACAATTACTTGCTACTTATAGAGCATTATTTAATCCTATTAAGGGTGGTGGGTTGGCAGTATCGGTAGAGAGTCGGACGCCATGCTTTGCAGCAAAGAGTTACGGCCCTTTACGGTCTGAGTTCAAATGCCTCCGAGGTTAACTTTGCCTTTCATCCTTACGGGGTCGATAAAATAAAGTACCAGTACTACACTGGGATAATTGCTGGCCTTTTGCCAAAAGTAGAAACAATTAATTAATCCTATTTTCTTTATTTTATTTTGTTCTGTATGTGCTTTTATTTGTCATTTCCGTTCTCAGAGAGGAGGGTTTCCCCGTCCATACTCTGATAGTGCCAGTTCTTTTTCTTCTTCTCTTCATCCGCCTCATTCTTCTTGTTCTCCTTCTCCTCCTCTTCCTCCTCCTCATATTTCTTCTTTATATATATATATATATACACATCAGGGTTGCAGGTGTTATATCAGAGTTTTCCTTCTCCTAGAATTCTGCCTTGACAAAGGCTAAGGGGTAATCTCTCCCGGATATATATATACATACATACATACACATATATATATATATACATGGTGGCTGCCAACTCGTTTTCGAGTACGGCCACTACTTTATATTGATGTAGGAGACCCCCTACCGATGCGCTGAACGAGTGTGACATTTTAGTCCAGCCAGCTACTTGAAAACTCTGGTACAAACACAACACTTGTGACAATTATTGACACATAGTGCTGGACCCATGGTACCATGTAACGACAAGTGCAGAGAGATCTCCAGATATAAAGCAATGCCTGTGCCGTGAAGCTTTTATAGTGAGCAAAGGCACTACACAAAGCCAGCCCCACTCTCTTAACCAAGATGATATTTACCAAAAAGAATAACAAGTCAACATCATTGGATACCAAAGGGCAAAGGAGCTCTTAAGAGTCAATGGCCATCCAAAATCACCGGGAGAGATGACCCCATAGCCTTTGTCAAGGCAGAATTCTAGGAGAAGGAAAACTGTGATATAACACCTGCAACCCTTATATATATATATATATATATATATATATATATATATATATATATATATATATATATATATATATATATATATATATTGGTAAACGGAATAGAAAATGCTGACAAATTGTTCACAGTTGAAAAATGGTTTAATTAGGAATAAAAGAGTATTAGTGATTGTATGGGTTAGTATTCAGTTGTGGTTTTAAGTTTTTAAGTTTTTACCGGTTGCGCATTTCTAAATGCTTTTCAAAAATAATTTTGAGATAGAGTGTCCGCGCTGTTTGCTCTGATCTGATTAGTTTTGGGAATTCTACCTGTTTTTATGTTAAAAAAATGGCTCCAGCGTTATTTTTGTGTTGCAAAAATGCTTGTGGTCAAAACAATTTTGATTGGTCGGTAGAGGTCATGTGAATGTAAAAAGTTGATTTTGCGCCAAGACTGTTTTTACGTTAAAATGTTAGAAAAGTGGCTCCAGCAAAAATTATTGGTCAAAACAATTTTGATTGGTCGGTAGAGGTCATGTGGATAAAAAATTGGTTTTGCGCCAAGATTGAGAAATGACTCTTTCACAACAAATATGTGTGTGTGTGTGTGTGTGTGTGTGTGTGTGTGTGTGTGTGTGTGTGTGTGTGTGTGTGTGTGTGTGTGTGTAGTAGTAGTAGTAGTAAGGTGTTCGATGCTGCGACAATAGCCACCAGCGATGTGTGTCAAATGGCTATTAAGAAGATGAACTTCCCAACCTCGCTACCATAAGAAGGAACAAAAACCCAAGAAATCATCTCCCCCAGAATGACATTTACAACTTTCCCCCTTCAAGGAGACACCATACCAAATCACTCAACTACTACGCGGATTCCTCATCGTCAAACATAGGGAAAAGATACCACCGCCATGATAGATGCAACAACTTCCCCGCCTCAAGGGGACAGCAAGGTAATTACCATTTTCTCAACTCTCACTTCCACAATACACAACAAACCCACACCACACGATACAACCAACAACGTAGGCCACTTATAACACCACAATACAACATGGCACATAGAAACACACACCCATACTCGCAGTACAGGAACACCCCATTCAATCTACAACCACCAACCCGAACCACATTTTACAACAACAAGGAATATAACAAACACAGGAGACCACTTAACATCAGCAGACAACCCCTCTACCCCAACCATTTTTTAGACACAGCACACAGATACAGGCAAACAAAATAACACAAGACAGGGAGGAGAAACCGATAGTAATAAAAATTATCAATCTTACTAGTGCAGAACCAACACCCAACCTTATCAACTTACTCTCCAAAGGTCTTAAATTCACACCGACCCCACTACGTCCTAACTACTATGAAATGAAGGAAGACATCACAGACTTCTGTAGAAAGTTACGACTTAGTGAACAACTATTCGACCAGTACAATGAGGATGAATCATTAGCCAGAAATAGAAGCAATTACACCCCTTCAAAAGGTAGAAATAAAATCCTGGACGAATTCTGTGAACACATCACAAACTTCCCTTACCAACACTTGCACAGACAAAAACACAAGCCAAACCTCAACAAGAAAGAATGGGAAGAATTAAATAGATTAAAAACCGACAGAACCATTACAATTAAAGAGGCTGATAAAGGGAGTACAGTAGTCCTAATGGAGACAGAATTCTATATCAACTTAGCGCTCTCCACTTTGGAAAACGAAACATACTACGAAAAGGCTGAACACTACACTCAACAGAAAATTATGAGAAACCTAAAAACTCTAATCAACCAATACAAAGAAGGACTCACTAACAAGGAATTCAGCTTCATCACAGACTTCACAAGTAAATCCAGCCTTTTCTACGGTATCCCTAAAGTACATAAAAGCGAATCAATCAGTAAGGCATGCAAGGAAGCCACAGACATAGTCATCAATGTCCCCTCACCCAATGATCTCAAATTAAGACCTATAATAGCAGGCCACGCTTGCGAAACGCACCGTCTTAGCAACTTCATTGATACCCTTCTCAAACCCTTCCTCAAGCACATCAAAAGCTATATAAGGGACGACCTACATATGCTCAATCACCTCCCTAATATGCCACTTTCTGAACAAACCCTACTAGTGACGTTCGATGTAGTCAACCTATACTCCAACATCCCCCACAACCTAGGAATAGAAGCTATCCAATTCTGGCTGGATAACTTCCACAATGAACTCCCACAACGCATCAAAAAAGAATTCGTGATAGAGGGACTCAAATTTATCTTGGAGAACAATTACTTCGTTTTCAATAACAAACCCTACAGGCAGAAATCTGGGACCGCTATGGGAACGAAAACAGCCCCTACGTATGCCAACCTAGTCATGGGATACCTGTAAATCACCCTCTACACTAAAGTCCTAAACAAATTTGGAAACACCCTCCACTTACACATTGAAAGGAACTGGAAGCGATATCTAGATGACTGCTTCATCCTTTGGCACGAAAACATCGAAAAACTTAAAGAATTTCACACCCTTATAAATGGGCTCAACACAAATATTAACTTCACGATGGAATACAGCCATCAACAACTCCCCTTCCTCGACATCCTCATTAAGATCCATAACAAGAAAATAGAAACAGACATATACTACAAGCCCACAGACTCCAAGCAATACCTCCCCTTCAACTCTTGCCACCCTAGACACGTTAAAATTAATATTCCCTACAACTTAGCCAAGAGAATCTGTACTATATTCTCCAATAAAAACATCTGCTACTTACGGCTACAAGAACTAAAGGACACACTCATAGGCAGGGACTACCCTGCATCACTAATTGACAATGGAATCCAACGTGCCCTAAAACTCAGTACCCAGGACCTTAGACACCCTAAAGTAAATCAACCAAAACTAAAAGCTCTTCCATACATCTCCACACACAACCCCCTCAACAACGAGGCCTTTGACACCATCCTCCAGAACATCCCTGTATTGAAAAAGGACCATAGAATGAACCAAATTCTACGAACACACGATATCATAAAGAGCAAAAGACAATCCAAGTCAATGAAAAACATCTTAACACATGCCAAAGTACTGCCAACCACAACAACGAAACCCACAGTAAAAAAATGCGATAGACCCAACTGTGGCATTTGCATCAACCTAATAGAGGGTTCGGAATTCTATTTCAAAGATGGACAACGTTTTATAGTAAAACACAATTTCACATGTGCATCGGAAAATTTAATATATGTATTAACTTGTTCAGGTTGTCGAGAACAATACATAGGCCAGACCAAAAACAGCCTCCGCCAACGCATGACTGTCCATAGATCCCAAATTAAAATACGGAAATACTGAAAATACCACTGAGTGAACACATTGATACCTGCGCCGCCCAAAATTATC
>OZ024741.1:67551492-67568992 GCA_964016885.1 Eledone cirrhosa | reverse complement strand
ATTGTCATATCCAAAAAACAAGAACTTATCGTTTTATGGATATGTCAATATTTATAAAACAACTTTTGTATTTTATCTGATGAGGGCGTGCCAAAATTGTGGTACCCTTGAAAGATATATAATAAAATAAATATGGTTTTATAAAGATAGTTTCCATTTATTAATATAATTGAAGAATTCTGTCGAGTACTTTGAATACGTTATAAATAAATTTGTTGAATAACCAACAAATTAAATATCTTATGCTTATAAAATAATGAGAAACCTAAAATCCCTAACAACCCTTTACAAAGAAGGCCTTACAGACAAGGAATACAACTCCATCACCAATTTCAAAACAGAACCCGCCTGTTCTACGGTATCCAAAAGACACACAAAAGAGAAGTAATAGGTAGTGCCTGCAAGCAAGTCACAGATATTTACATCAATATAGCCCCTCCTGATGACCTTAAATTAAGACCCATAATAGCAGGCACCACATGTGAAACCCACCGCCTAAGCAACTTCCTAGATATTCAGCTTAAACCTTTCCTAAAACACATAAAAAGCTTCATAAGGGACGACCTTGATGTGCTCAACCACCTCCCAACAACACTCAATAATGAACATACCCTACTAGTAACCTTTGATGTCATCAATTTATATTCCAATATCCCACACAATCTAGGTATAGAGGAAATACAATTATGGCTGGAACATTTCCCTAGTGAACTCCCACAGCGCATCCCTAAAGAATTTGAGTTGGAGGGACTCAAATTGATCTTGGAAAGCAATTTCTTCGAATTCAATGCCAAATATTACAGACAGAAATCTGGGACTGCCATGGGCACGAAAGTAGGCCCCTCATACGCCAACCTTGTCATGGGATATTTGGAAACCACTCTCTACCGCAAAGTTCTAGACAAATACGGCAACCACTTCTACCGACACATAGAAAATAACTGGAAGAGATATCTGGACGACTGCTTCATCCTCTGGCATGGAAGTATAGATAGACTGATTGAGTTTAAAACCCTTCTGAATGGAATCAACACAAACTTGCAATTCACAATGGTTTACAGCCATGAACAACCCCCTTTTCTCGACAAGAAAACAAACAACAAAATAGAAACAGACATATACTACAAACTCGCAGACTCCAAACAATACCTTCCATTCAACTCGTGCCACCGTAGCACAACAAAATGGCAATTCCTTATAATCTAGCCAGAAGCATCTGCACAATAGTTTCAGATAAATACACATGTTACACACGACTAGAAGAATTAAAAAACACACTTATCAGCAGAAACTACCCTCCATCCCTAATCAACAATGGATTCCAACATGCCCTAAAACTCGACATCCAGGAACTCAGACACCCCAAACCCAGGAATGAACCGCAACAAAAAACTCTACTATAAATCTCCACACACAACCCCCTCAACAATGTGGCATTCGACACCATCCTCCAGAAAATTCCTTTACTAAAAAGAGACGCAAGAATGAACAAAATCCTCCAAACACACATCATAAAGAGCAAAAGACAACCTAAATCCATAAAAAAACATCCTCACACAAGCCAAAATCCAACAAACCCTCAGAATGATCCCTACAGTAACAAAATGTGGAAGGCCCAACTGTGGCATATGCATAAATCTAATAGAAGGTTCAACATTCCATTTTAAACAAGGACAACATTTCACAATTAAATACAACTTTACATGTGCATCTAAAAACCTAATCTATGTTTTGACCTGCTCAGGTTGTCAAGAGCACTACATAGGAAGACAAAAAACAGCCTCCGACAACGTATGACCGTCCATAAATTACAAATCAAAATACAGGAATACAGAAAGATTGCGTTTAGTGAACATAACACCAATTGTGCACCTAATCAACATCCCAACTTTAAAATTTTCCCCATTTACAAATTCATAGACAACGCTACTTTCATCCATCGTACCAATAAGGAAACGTATTTCATTAACAAATTCTAACCTGTACTTAATGCACTAAACTTCGGACTAAACTAAAACTGGAACGAATAATTAAACATTTACAAATCCCTATGTCTCTCTAAAGAATTACCTCCCTCACACCCTACCTAATCCTTTTTCTTAAATAAATTTAATATCATCCAGCATGAATTACCTCCCTCTGCATAATAACTCTCTAAAAAGGGAAATCATATCAAACCCCAGTCCACCATTTGCCTCCCTCATGGATCAACTAAGCACTCTTGCTATATTAACACATTTTGATCTGCTTATCTTCAAGAACTATGCTTGTAAATAACATTATTTTTTCTTTCATATTTCCTTATTATGATCCACATCTCGCTCCTTTTTTTCTTTTTTCTTTTCATTTCATAAACCTTGTTTGTAAATAACATTATTCTTTCTGAACCATTTCTTTAACATGTCCTACACCAATACATATTATTATCATTTGATAATGCATAAAAATGCTGAAACCGGTAATAGACAATTATTAAATATATAAATAAATGCCATTGTTAATTAATAAATAAATCAACTAATACCTTAACACTTCACACAAAGTAAAATATTTCGTTTTAATCATTTTCTAACCCAGAAAAAAAGAGAGAAAAAATAAAAAGGGAAAAAAATATATTTTTCTTCCTAATAATCGTCTTTTTCTCCCTGTTTTCATATATATATATATATATATATATATATATATATATATATATATATATATATATATATATATATAGGAAAATGTTTGATCCCGACAGCAGAGCTCAAGCCGTTTCGACAGCTATTTCTGGACTGGTCCAAAAATAGCCGTCGAAACGGCTTGAGCTCTGCCGTCGGGGTCAAACATTTTCCTATTACCCACTCTACTGCCCTAAGTATTGAGTACTGTGGTGCGTTATGGTTCATCTGGTTCTTTACCACACCTCCTTCGTTATGTATATATATGTATGTATGTATGTGTTTGTGTGTGAGTGTGCATGTGCATGTTTACGCGTGTGTGTGTGTCTGTATTTTAATATGTGTATGCTTCTTTGCGAAGCCGGCATATTCGGCCTTGTTGCACCGACACACATATAGGTAAAATACAAACTCAGAGAAACCAGTGGTTGTCTACCTGGTTAAATTGATTCTACTGTTTTTATTAATAATTGTTTCTACTTTAGGCATAAGGCCAGCAATTACCCAGTGCATTACTGGTACTTTATTTTATCGACCCCGTAAGGATGAAAGGCAAAGTCAACCTCGGTGGGATTTATTAATAATGTATGACAAAATCCTTATGCCATAAGGGGAGACACCGATGACGTTTCTGTGGAAGTCTCTTCTTTTGTTTAAACTATTCACCCAGATTTTTGTGTATATTATAAAACCATTATATTTTTCCAAAATGTCATAGAAGTTTCTATTTCATCAGGAGATTCCATCTCTGAGAACCCAATGTGGGGGCATTATTGTTAGCTGAGGATGTTTGTACCCCACATTTGCTTTGCTTTCTTTTGAGAGTTAGTTAGACATCTCTGGTGGTATTTAGTGCTTCATCTATTTGGCGCGTATTTAATTCATGATTTGTGTTCTGTTTTTACTGGCGATTTAGTTTTGTATTTATTAGGTAGTGTTATACGTTGAAATGCCTAAAAGTTATTGTGTGGAATATGATTTGAGTGAGCTTTTCTTGTGTTATATTATCAGTGTGAAGGCGTGTGGCTGAGTGGCTAGAGAATTGGATTCACAATCTGGAGGTTGTGAGTTCGATTCCTGGACCGGGCGATGCGTTATGTCCTTGAGCAAGACACTTTATTTCACGTTTCTCCTTCTACCTGGAGTTGGACCGATAGATAGTACTAGCAACTGGAAAGACCGACAAAAACATTGTTTCCTTGGTCCGATTTAACGAAAGTCGATATTATCAGTTATAAATAATGTAAGAGTGTGTGTTGTGGTGTTTTGTGTATAAGGAGGTATTTCTCTAGAAGGACTCTCATTTGAGTTGTGAATTGATTTTTGGTGTTGATTTTGATATACTAAGTCATAACAGGATCCTGTGTTAACCTGAAGAAACTGCTCCGTTTTTTCGATCAATTGAATACTCATTCTGTCCAGAACTCCGCGTTGATACAAACTGAGAAATTGCAACCCAACCAGTGTGGTTATTTTCGTACATAAATTGTTTGAGAGAAATATATCCAATTCGTCAAATGTTGGACGTAGATGGCTTAAACTTGCACCACTACGAGAATGAATTAACATCTGATCTCCGTAATTTTTTCTCGAAATTATTTGATAATATGGAGAGTAAACCCTTTCACATCTTGCAGGATGAACAATCTCCTTAGACTTATCTAAATGACACTCAGATTAATGTTTATGAAAATTTCCAGGAGACCTTGGTCTCTGAAATAATTATTTAGTGCAATTATTGAATGGCTGCGTTAAAGTCGATATTGATTGAAAATGTCAGAAGTCTTAAAGATTATCC
Source organism: Eledone cirrhosa (assembly GCA_964016885.1). Classification (NCBI taxonomy): domain Eukaryota; kingdom Metazoa; phylum Mollusca; class Cephalopoda; order Octopoda; family Eledonidae; genus Eledone; species Eledone cirrhosa. The sequence goes on along the minus strand of OZ024741.1, from coordinate 67,564,534 downwards.
AGCCATCAGAGTATTCGGTTTATTTTCTTTACATATTGTCCAGGCATGCAGTTTTTCCACGATTAGGTCTGTTGGCGGCCCGCGTTCCAAAATATCTTATCCCGTGCAACGCCGGGTACCACTGCTAGTATTTCATAAAATGAAAGGGACTATTGCTTCACTATCGGCCCACTATACGTTAGGAATTACAAACTATCTACAATAACACTACATCACCAAATTCAGCCCTTTTTATTGAAGGAAAATACCATTGATAATATACCCTATGTGTGAAAGTTGATATTTCAATTGCGGAAAGAACATCTCTGACAATATATCTGCTTGAACAAGGATGACCTGTAGCTAAACAACAGTAATACATATCATTTCAGTTAATCACATATTTATTATACTGAAGTTTTCAATGAATTTGTTAGAATTAAACCATTTATATTCTATATGTTATATGAATGTATATATTCTCATTTTTCTCGCATCTACTTCCCACTTATTTCTAACATTTTACTCCGCAAAGGTAAGTGATCTTTTTTCAATCACATATTGCATAAAACTTTAACAGCTTTTAAATTGCATCTAACTTTAATAATAACTATTTTTATATATACATATAAAGATTTTTTTGGTTTTATTTCGACAGTCTTTCGTTCACCTGCCCACATTTAAATATACACGCATCATTGAATTCACTCCAGTATATATTTTCATATCTAATAGTATTATAATTTCTCTTTCTCTGTTCAAAATGTAAGACCTGCTTATTTATCACACTACGTTCTCTTTTTTCTTCTTTTTCAATCATATTCTTTCAGTTATTTTGCAAATAACCATTTGTATAAATTTTATCGCCCATAATACATATCTATACCGTGTCCAATTTATCCTGCTGAAGCGTTCATTTAGAAATGTTACGCATGTATACATACGCACACACACACATATATATATACATATATATACATATATATATATATATATATATATATATATATATATATATATATATATATATATATATATATATATATATATATTTATATATATATATATATATATATTTATATATATATATATATATATATATTTATATAATATATATATGTATATGAATATAAATATATGTATATGTATGTATATGAATATATATATGTATAATATATATATTATATTATATATGTATATATATATGTATATATATATGTATGTATATTATATATATATATATGTATATATATATATATATATATATATATATATATATATATATATATATATATATATAGAGAGAGAGAGAGAGAGAGAGAGAGAGAGAGATAGAGATAGATAGTAAGGTAGGCAGATTACTGAGAGTGATATTTAATGATTATGTAAGCTGCACAGAACCGACACTTAGCCATAAATTGTTTCAAATACGATATGCGATATAATGGTAAAAGAATGATGCTAATATCAAGTGTAAACTATGCAGTTAGAGAAATGGGACAATTGGAGCCCACCCGTCTACATAACCAAGTACCAAACATGATTTATGAAGTATTTGGAACGAGAGAGAATCAATAAATAGTGATGTCAAGGCAAACTGTTCAATTATAATTCTCAAAATCTAGGGAGAAATATCTGTTTCCGAAAGATATTTCGATCTCTAATGACCAAAGTCAGTGACCTGAAGGATTACGAGAAAATAAAATTCTGATCTTGAAATTGATATAAGTAAGGTGTGGGCCATGAAAATGTAAACTATGCCATTAATACTAGATGTTAAAATATATATCAACAAGCTTGTAAACCGCATCAGGTATCATAGTGTTACATATAGTCCAGAAGATAGCTCTGTTAGGCATATGCTACATCCGCACAAGTTATGTATATTCAAAAGTACAACTCAGACAGTGCCGTGTGCACACAGAATATTTCTCGAAAATCTCCATCAAATAAAATAGCATGGTTCGCAAAACATATTCAATGAATATAACCCAGCAGACGTTCTACGTATTCCCCAATTAATAATGGTTTCTTATATTGGCACAAGGCCATCCATTTTGGGGGAGGGGAAAGTCGATTAAATCGGCCTCAGTGCGTCACTGGTACTTTATTTTTTATCTACCCCGTAAGGATGAAAGGCAAAGTTAACCTCGGCGGGATTTGAACTCAGATCGTAAAGGGCCGTAACTCTATTCCCCAATTAATAATATAGCACAACTCATATATGGTGATATTCGAAGGAACCACTACAAAGATATATAACCCAGCATATATTCTATATAGTTAGAACACCACAAATACATGTTAATGTCTAACTCTATGCTATAAACAGACCCACAAAGAAATTTCAACAAAACCACCACTATACAACCCAGCACATGTTCTACGGAATCACAAACTATACAACCCAGCACATATTCTACAGAATTGCCACTCAGCAATATAACATAAAAACATACACATACATCATCATCATCCGGCGGCCTCAGCTGAAAACGTCTCAATAATTGATCTCCACGTGGGTTTGTCGTTCATTGCCTTTGCCAAGTCCTGGATTTCAATATCATAATCTCTGAAGATGATATCCGGATAGAAGAGCTTGCGTCCCCAGTTATTAGTGATTACTTGTGGTTTCCAGAACACTAGTGGAGACATAGCTTCAGAGGTGGCACGATGGCAGTGGCCAGAAAATCTTGCTCACCTTTTACGTACAAGGACAGATATGCGTGGGAGGTCGGCATATATTAATCAGCATCGAACATTATGGAATCAACGTCTGAAACACTTACGTGCTCTGTAGTTGTCAATCAAATATCACAACTTACACAGCACATATTCAAACCAATCCCTTTCCGGTAATAAATGACATAACAGCAATTACGTATTGCTTTTGAAACACAAATTATATTCTTACCTTAGAAAACAAACACCATTTCATTTGTGAATGGTCAGCATTTTCTGGCTGATTTTAGAATTCGGCATGGCTTTCGCGAGAAGCGGATAATTAGTGACGCCATTTCGGAGGATATGGTTGACAAGATATATGACCCGAGATCCAATATTCTTTCTACACCTGGTAAACCATAATCTTTTAGCTGCTGCCTCTTGTATGTCCCGTTTAAGGACGTACCACTAATGTTCGGTCATGAGCTGAGTTCAATTTTTCTATCGTGTCTTAGCAATCGAAGTGGTTAGGAAATAGAAGGCGATGTAACTGATGTAAATGCATGCAAAGATTCTCCATTGCCAAAGTTTTACATGCTCCGTTATTGCTGCCCATTCAAAATCGCGATAAGATCGGTAGCCGAGTATATATATGGTCCAACAAGAAGGAACACGAAGATAGTTGATATGGTTGAATAAACGATAACCAGATACTCATTGGGGTGTTTAAACCGGCTGTTTACTATCATTAGTCATATGTTTACTATCATATCTAAGTTCTTCGTAGCAAGGATTACACGGTGTTCCCCATTAAAAAAAGAGATATGGGACAGCAAACTTATTGAAGTTTCGTCTATTGCTTTCAGCAGCTTTTCTTGTGGGTATTAGTTTAACACTCAGGGGATGTTTAAAGAGACTCAATATATAAGATTTTGGGCTTCGTTCCTCTTCAAAAGGTAGAGAGAGAATAGATAAATCAGGAGGTGATAATCTTCTATATATTTAATTGGACTAGACTTGGTCTTTTCTCTTTGAACTGTGCTGCCGGTGATCAAACTTTGTGGAGAGAGATACCACATGTTGATGCAGTCTGCAACTGGTGGGTCACAAGAATATTTAATTCCGTTCCTGCACCAATCAGCAGATACCACATCTATGATGGATGATTCCTATAACGTTGAGTGCTTTTGTTTATTGCATCACGTTCTGCTTATTGGAATAACTAGTTCTACCCATTACTTAAACCATCTCACAGAAATGGTACACACACATATATATATATATATGTATATATATATATATATAAACTTCCGTACGAGCGAGACATGGAACAAGACCGTCTAAACCATGTTAGCGTGGAAGATGGACGTTAAACGATGATGATGATGATATATATATATAAATGTGTGTGTGTGTGTGTATGTGTGTGTGTGTGTGGGTGTGGGTGTGGGTGTGGGTGTGTGTGTGTGTGTGGGTGTGTGTGTGTGTGTATATAGTGTTTATAATAACTATTTGGCTTAACTTCACAAAACCAGTAGTTTAATACCGTGGCAGACCTATGCGATCATTGGAGATGAGATTTTAGGTCATGTTATTTAGGGCCTCCTTGTGTTAGTTTAGGTCACGTTGTGAAGTCAAGGTCAGTAGATGAATGAGTCACAGAGTCAAATTTTGCATATCGGTGGTGCCATTAACTTTAATGAAATCCAGTAGTACGCGGTGCATCTTTTAGTGGCACCTCAGTTTTGTAGATCTGGTGTCGCTACTGAGCTGAATGTTAATTCATGTGTGTATTGATTCTTTCATAAGTTTGATGTTGCTATTGTGATGGTGTGCGAGTTGATTCGTGCATGTCGGTTGTGAGACTGTCTACCACACACACCTACAGGTTTACTGGGTGGAACTAAGATGGTATCTGTCGGATCTTCGGGGCCAGATGTTTGAAACTGGTTAACAAGGCGTTTTTTCCGGTGGCAAGAAACCATTGATGAATATTGCGGGTTGCTGCAGTATGTAAAACATCTCGCGGAGACTGAGTCGACATCAGTTGTCCCCGGTGCGTTATATGTGTACTCTGTTTATTATGCTCCAGTTGATGTTGGGGATGTTGTGCCTTTAGTTCCGGAGTCTCCACATGGAATGTAACGATTGTGCGTTGCCCTTTTGACACTGCTTATTTGGAACAATGGGAATAGTCCTTTCTTTTATGCCAATTTGGTGAAATAAGCATACATATTTCAAGTTTATTTGATTTCCTCAGCGAACAATATTTACTTAAAAAGAATGGTCAATTATTTATATAGGAAATTGGAAAGCCTAGTCTCTTCGATGCTTGGCTTTTCATAATTTGAACACTCCACATAAGTGCATTATTTGTGTAGTTTCGTTTTGATTTCAAACGCCAAAGAAAGGCACCTAATTGAATAACCATCACCAAGTCACGCACACACGTACACACACACGCATACAAATACACACACACAAACAGAGAGGCAAATCAAAGCACATAACTATTGAACCAAAGATTCGGCCACTCAAACAATTGTCTATGTATACATAAAGATTGAGAGAGGCAAACATAAGATAGAATCTAAACAACAAATACAAGCATCTACGTGCTAAATTGATATTGGAGTTAGGTTTGATTGATACTCGATTAAGAGTTTACAATTTCAAATGTTCAACGCTATCACGCTCATTGATCGTGCTCACTGAAGAGAGAGTTAAACTTGTCTAGCAATGCACATCGGAACACTTCGGCAACTGCAGGAAACCAAAATCGTGCCTGTCTACTCAGCTACACTGTTAGTTACAGGGTAATTGTCAGCCTTCCATCTCTTTGATTAAATACAGGCAGCTGTTTATGTTGACATGGTTTGTGGACGGAGACACGAAATATGTGTAGACGGTTGTTTGGTAAATAAAGTTAGTGATTGAGTAAAAGTGGTACCGGAATATGCGTGTGTGTAGGAGTGAGTGTTTACGTGTGTATGGGTGTGTCTTTGCATGTGCGTATTTTGTTGTGTGTGCATCTTTTGTTATGTGTGCATGTGCTACAATGTGTATGTGTGTGTGTGTTTGTGTATGTGTGTATGTGTGTATGTATGTGTGTTTGTGTGCGTGCATGTGTGTGTGTAGATAGGTGCTTGTGATGTTAGAATGTGCTTTTGTGTATGTATGTAGTTATTAAAAAGGATATCAATCTTTCATTCTGTTTCAGTTTAAATGTGTTGGAATTACATCGGGACTAATAAAGCATTTCTATCTAGATGTAGCACTACACAATCTCCTACAAATAGCAATACACATGCAAGCATAAACACATTCATACATTTTTACATACGTACATACATGATGGCTGCAACTCGATTTCGAGCAATGCTATCGCCACACTCTTTTTAACCATGGGCAGCATGGACGTGGCCTTTGAGTCCCGGTAAGGACACAGAGACTTTGGCATAGACGCGGCAACGCTGGAACCCTCTCGCAGCAGGTGTTACGGTACTGCTTCGGTGCACTTTCATATGACGTTTCAGTCAACTAACTGAGGCAGATTATTTTCCACCCTGTGCAAACAGAAATGCCGTACAATGCATAGTTGACAGGGTATTTGTACATGTGACTTGTTTGAGGGCTTCTAAGGCCCGTCTTACTTAGAGATAACCAACTACATTTTTTACAATGCCAAGATTCTCCGACAAACTGACTTCAAGGACCTTATACGCACACCGCTTAAGCTTTTTATGCTCAACATGGTTTCTTTCAAATTCTTTTCTCCCATCATGCACTGCCTCCCCCCAAGAAAGACGATCTAGAGCGAAGTTCTCCAGCCATTCTCCAATTTGTTCATCTTCCCCAGTGTGCTTTTAATTCAATCCCTGTATCTCAATTTCGGTTTCTGCGTTGGTCGTTTACCTCGACTAGCTCACTATACAGAAACTGCTTAGGGATGCGATCATCATCCATTCTCACTCCATGACCACTCAATCTTAATCGATATTGACATATGAGACTGAAGTGTTAAACCGATTGCGTTCGAGGACTTCAGTGTCACTCACGTACAATTTTCAGTGGATTGCTCGACTATGTCGAAGATACTGTTACAAGGAGTGCTCCAACTCTTTAATATGCCTCCGGTAAGTGATCCAAGTCTGATATGCACACAGCAAAGCAGACAGAACACAAGTATTAGACACGTTCAACTTTATCTCAATGGACATAACATTCTGTGACCAAATATATCCATTCGGTTTTCCAAATGCATCACTTGCGTTCTTGATTCGGAGGGAAATTTCATCGTCTAGAGTACTGGTCATATTTAGTACTTAGATGCACAAACTTTCAATACATGACTTTCAATCTCATATATGCTTGGCACAGTCTGTTTCAGACTGATTGATAGGCCCAATGCACTGAATGCTTTAAAAAATGATGTCCATACAGGAATTCGTCTATTAGTGATGTAAATATCTTTGTTCTGGCAGCAAACCTCCTGACATTGAACATTTTAACTGTTGTTTGAGATCTAAAAGCAAAATGATGTGAGTAAGCTTCAAAGGCAATCAATAAAACCACAGAAAAATACAACGCAAAAAAAGTCGGCGCTGGAATGTTCCTTTGCTTAACATAATTTTCGACCACAATTCATTCCATCATAGAAAGTTCTCAGCACAGAGAAAAATTTATCAGGACACCCGAGTTTCTTCAGAATCTTCCTCGTGGCAATTCTATTAGTTATATAAAAAGCCTTTATCATATCGACAAATACCTGATACAGGTCTATCATTTTCTCAATGTATTTCACCTACAATTTTCTCACCGTAAATATTATATCTCTTGTCTTCTACCATTTTGGAAACCACATTGAGATTCAGGAAGGATTTCATCAGTGCTGTGGTTTAGGAGTCTGTACAGTTTGATCTTACAAAAGACTTTACCTATAACAAACAGAATGGATATCCCACGATAATTGCTACAGTCGTACTTTCTACCATTGTTCCAGAGAGAACCACCATCAGTGCATCTTTCCGATCGTGCGGGAAACTCTCCTCATCTCAAGCCTTTTGGATTAAGGTAGATAGACGATGAAGTAGATTTTCACTTCCACATTTGAAGATTTCAGCACACAGAGCATCCATTCCAGGTGACTTGACTTACCATTATTCAGTTTTATCACAGCAGTTTGGCCTTTCTCTGGAAGGAGTTTCTGCCATTACATCTTTGGTGGGTCTGAAGGGAATGGTGGCGAAAAACTCGTCATCAATTTCAGAAGGCCTATTCAAAAGTCTTTCGAAGTGTTCATTCCACATAACAAGAGTGTCGTTTGTATCCCTAAGCAATACCTTGCCGTCCTGTGCATGAAAAGGTGCAACCGGAGAGGATAATGGCCCATAAACTTCCCGCAACAAATTATAAAGCAACTTTATATTGTCAGAGTCAAATGCTTACTGAATCTCCTCTACTTTATTCCACCCCCATTTATCTGAAGCCTACTCTTCACCTTACATTTCATCTTGAGCTAGTCTGTATTCTTACACATTTCTGGTCCACCAGCTAGCTCCTTTGTTAGCACTGTGTTCCTTTCACCAGTTATGTACTGGAGTCGATATAATCGGTATTTTTCTTCAAACAAATTGGTTGCCATATGCTGATATTTAAACGAAATAGTATTCGTTCTAAGAGTAGTAGTAGTAGTAGTAGTAGTAGTAGTAGTAGTAGTAGTAGTAGTAGTAGTAGTAGAAGTAGTAGTAGTAGTAGTAGTAGTAGTAGTAGTAGTAGTAGCAGCAAAAAGGCATGACTAACATATATGACTGTAGATTCAATTAGTAAATATAATTGAAATTATGAGTTGATCCAGATTTAGCTCGATATTCATTTATCGTTTTAATCATTGAACTTCTGCCATAGATGCAGATGCAGCAACATGCGAATGTATATCCATATGTACACAAACACACACACACACACACACACACACATATATATATATATATATAGGATGGTCGTTTGGGCGGAACACGAGGGGAAAAGATATAAGAAAGAATCCTTCATCAGTTGTAATCCAGATGTTTCGGCGCTTATTTACAGGACATCTGTAGCGATCGGTGGTGCACCCGAGGCCTTTTCTTAATCAAAAGGCCTGGAGGAAAAGAAGAGAAAAGGGGGGGGGAGGAAAAAGAAAGAAAAGAGGAAGAAGAACAAAGGGGGGTAAATGTGGTGAGGAGAGATGAAGAAAGAGAAAAAGGAAAAAAAAAGGTGAACAGATCCCATCGTGGGGAGACACAGGACAAAGGAACAGGCAAATGAGTAACCGTGAAAAAATAGGATAAGTAACGCATATCAAACCTGGTAGACTTAAGCCTGGTAGGATGTGCTAACAGAAGACGGTATGAGCGTGTCGCCTCTATCGTAGAAGAGAGAGAGAGAGAGAGAGAGAGAGAGAGAGAGAGAGAGAGAGAGAGAGAGAGAGAGAGAGAGACACGAGCAACCGGAAGTGAGAGGGAGAAGGGAAATGGAGTTAATCCAAAAGGGGCTTTACGACAGTGGTAAAACGTGTCGGAAAAGATTGCGAACAGAGGAGTTTTTACGACACGAGTAAACATGTCAACAATCAAAACTGAACGGATGGATAGAGGGAGGCAGAGTGAGAGAAAATGAGAGAGAGGGAAGGAGAAGGAAAGAGAGAAGGGGAGAGTCGATGCGAAAGTGTAGTAGGAACTCAGATCGAACAAAACAGGTAGAGGGGGTTCACAGCGGTAAATACAAAATGATACTGTCGTAAAACACCTTTTGGATTATCTCTCTTTCCCTTCTCCCTCTCACTTCCGGTTGCTCGTGTCTCTCTCTCACTCTCTCTCTTTTACGATAGTGGCGAAACGCTAATACCGTCTTCTCTTAGTGCATACTACCATGGTTAAATCTACCAGGTTTGGTATAAGTTACTTATCCTTTGTCCTGCGTCTCCCCACGATGGGATCTGTTCACCGGATTTTTCTCCCTTTTTTCCTTTTCCCCTTCTTCCTCTCTCCTCCCCACCTTTCCCCCTTTGTTCTTCTTCCTCTTTTCCTTCTTTTTCCTTCCTTTTTCTTTCCCTTTTCTCTTCTTTTCCTCCTGGCCTTTTGATTAAGAAAAGGCCTCGGGCGCACCACCGATCGCTACAGATGTCCTATAAATAAGCGCCGAAACATCTGGATCGCGGCGATACAGCTGACGAAGGATTGTTTCTTCTTTCTTGTTTTCTCTTCTTGTTCCGTCCAAACCACCATCCTAAACCTTGTTTTTAGTAACCACACAGCTCCTTTCATGTCTTATCATTGTATATATATATATATATTTATTAAAATAACAGATTAAAGTTTAAGCAAAGAATCGCTGCTTTCACCCTTAACAGGATCTTCTGAAACTAACAAAGTCAATCTGTAAACGCAGAACTGGATATTTCAAAAAACGTTGCAACCGGGGGAAGACAGGAAGACGATACTTTGGTTCGTGGAAACGTTCGCTGGCAAAGAACGGGAAAAAACGAATAATACGTCATTAATAGGAGCGGTGAAAAACAATTACGCGCAAAGACAGAATAACGTTTATGGTATAAAAGAGGTCGTAGACTAATGTTCTCTTAGGTGGTGCATAGAGACGTTCTCTGGCAATGAACGAAAACACGAAGATAATAAGTCATATGTGGAGCGTGGTGAACAATAGCACGCAAAGACAAAACCACGTAAATGTGTTCCTACGGCTAGGTAGTTTAGTTAAATTTGAAGCTGTGATGTTATGTGCAAGGTTAGGAGTCGTAGAGTAAGGAATTTTAATAGTATTTCTATTAAAAATTTTCCTATATTTATGTGTAGGGGGAAAATGCTTCGTAATAAGGGAAAGAAAGATCTTAGCTAATGGTGTGGCCACATCCATATTATATGGTGGGTAAACCAACAAATGCGACGGGATCTATTTCTTCTAGGTCTATTTTCGTACTCTGTATATGATACCTTATCGACAAATCCAATTCGAGCAAGAGCTTCATTGTAATAAGTGGAATGGTCGTTGAAAATTTAGCTAAACTACCTAGGCGTAGGAACACGTGCAACCCTGTAGTTAGTACTAACTGTAATTGTAGGAATCGGGCTGATTGTCCCCTATCCGGGAAATGCCTCTCTAGTAACATTGTCTACAAATGTAAGGTTGTAACACCCACGTCCCGTAGGTTAACCGCCAATAGTTTCAAGCAGCGTCTTTACATGCATACCCATTCTTTTCGTTACCCTCTAAGAAGGAATATGACGTCACTTTCAGCTTATATCTGGAGTCTAAAAGACAACCACACCCAATATAAGTTATACTGGGAGATCCTAGCTAGGGCTAGATCGTATAACGGAAATAAAAGACCATGTGACCTCTGCGCTGCTGAGGCCCTGGAAATACTCTACGCCACAGACCACATCTTAAACAAAAAATCCGAGGCAATTTCGGCTTGTAAACATAAATTGCACAAAACTTTCCTGTATTACAGCCCCACGTTATACCCTAACGGATAGCACGATCTATACGTGGATATTTTACGTCTTGATGTGGGAGCTAAGTATATGTTTTGTTTATTCCTTTACTTATTTGCATAGGTAAGTATATATTACCCGTATGTTTTGTGAAGGTATGTATACCTTCTCGTACGTATATTTGACTGTTATGGCGTATAATTTTTACATATTCTGGTATTTAGGGTTTGGCTATGTGTATACGGGAGTTTTGTGTCTGCGTGAGTATGCAGGTTCGTACGTATGGTGGGTGTGTGTATATGTGTACTTCTTGTTTTAGTTGACTTACGTCTCCGAACATTCGTGTATTTATTTGTAGGTATGTGTGTGCGATTGTTATATACGTATTTATTTACTTATATATGTTTATATAATTATTTATTTATTTGTACACAAGCATACACACACACACATAATTATATGTGCGTGGTTTTGTATACCTATGGTAAGGTTTTGCGTATGCTTGTGTATGTACGTATCTGTTTGCGTGTATGTATTTATTTGTTTCTATTACTTCTGTATTGTATTTATTTACTTTATTCTTAACTCTGTAGCGGAGATTGATTTGGTCTCCTAGTTAGAATTTTAGTCTACAACTTCTGCTATACCATTTACGTGGTTTTGTCTTTGCGTGCTATTGTTCTCCACGCTCCACATATGACTTATTATCTTCGTTTTTTCGTTCATTGCCAGAGAACGTCTCTATGCACCACCTAAGAGAACATTAGTCTACGACCTCTTTTATACCATAAACGTGGTTCTGTCTTTGCGCGTAATTGTTTTTCCCCGCTCCTATTAATGACGTATTATTCGTTTTTTCCCGTTCTTTGCCAGCGAACGTTTCCACGAACCAAAGTATCGTCTTCCTGTCTTCCTCCGGTTGCAACGTTTTTTGAAATATCCAGTTCTGCGTTTACAGATTGACTTTGTTAGTTTCAGAAGATCCCGTTAAGGATGAAAGCAGCGATTCTTTGCTTAAACTTTAATCTGTTATTTTAATAAAAATTTGCTCTTCGGTTCATATATATTTGATATATATTTTCCTTATCGAGCCCTCTTTGGATTTTAGTCTTCAATTTTATTATTATTACTATTATTACCATATATATATATATATATACATATATATATATATATCAAGTAAGAATATTTTCGAAACAGCGAGTTGATTTGAAATTATTAGAAATGTTAGCTATCGCCGTATTTTGACTAAAGCAATTAAAGAAATTATTTAGCCTGATAGTGGGGTTAAGAACCCTCGGAGAAATGGAAAAAGATGAGTATTGACGTACACACACACACACACACATATATATATATATATATATATATATATATATATATATATATATATATATATATATATATATATATATATATATATATACATACATACATATATAATATATATATTATATATATATATTATATATATATACACACACATATATATATATATATATATATATATATATATATATATAAATATAATCTGAGTTTTTCGAATATTATTATTAATATTCGATTCGTTTGCAATTATGCAAACAGCCTCTTTTTTAAAGCTATGGAAGTAGAATGAGCCTCTCATTCTTGCTGTTGTGTTAGCATGTAAACAGCTCTGTTTACATGCATAATTGCTAACGAATCAAATATTACTATTAATATTCGAAAAAATCGAAAAACTCAGATTACATTTATTGTATTCTGCCAAGTAGAGGGACAACGTTTTTTTTTATTATATATATATATATATATATATATATATATATGTGGTTACCTCCGATTCAACCCGGAATAACGTACATATATATATATATATAAAGATAAAAAGATGAAATCAAAAATGCAACTGGAGTCTTATTTTTTTT
>OZ024741.1:67503992-67546492 GCA_964016885.1 Eledone cirrhosa | reverse complement strand
CACAATATTTGCATAAAAAATGATGTAAAACATAAAGAAAAACGCACACATTTTAATAGGAACATTCACACACGCATGCACAACACTGTAAACTTCTCTGCACAGAAAACGTCATTTGCGTCAGCTTGCAAAGGAAGAAAAAATGAGGAATCAATAACAAGAAAAATACACGAACTCAGACCAAGTCTCTTACTTAGGTCCTCTGTCGAAGGGTTTTAGATTCGAAATATTAGGACAGGTAAATAAAATAACAGATAACGCACAATCTTTGTTGCAGTCAATTTATCTTGAAATCTACCGTCCATTTTGCATTCCCGTAGCCTTCAAATAACATGCTGTTTTATACACTAACACAATACTGTAATGAAACTACAACACCATCAGAAGCGGACGTCACCCACAACAAGCCGGATTCATGCCTAAGCGATCCACCGCTGACCACATATCTGCCGTGGTATTTGTCAGCTCCTTCATTTACCTCGGCTCGACTCTCACCAGCAAGAGAGACCTGACCCCTCCGCCTCATTACCGAAATATCTTGGAAGTTCCGTACAGATCGCTTCCTAAACGTAGCCTTCGTCGACCACAAGGCGGTTTTCGAAACGGTCGACCACACATCCTTCTGGAAAATTCTCCAGCTTGTCGGTACGCCTCCCAAGACCATCACTTTGTTCCAACAGCTTTATAGCTGTGCTGAGAGCTGCGTGCGCTGAACGGTAAGGACTCCGACTGGTTCCCTATCAATAGTGGGGTCAGACAGGGCTAGTGACCAAGGTTTGTGAGCGATTTTCTGACGATATATTCGGGAATTACCAAACGACGCCACGCTATTCAGCACCTCGATCAATCAACTCAAAAATACTCAAGTCATGTACCGAGAAAAGTCATCAATATTGGTCGGCGGGTACGCTGAGCGAAGACAAAGCTGATGCATATCGGCGATGGTTCGGATCCTCCCCCGCTACATATTGGCTCCGAAACGGTGGAGTTTGTAAGCTCCTTCATTTACCTGAGCTCTACTGTCACCAGCAACAGAGACTTCACCCCGGAGATCAAGCAGAGATGTGGCTTGTCTGCCGAGGTCATACACTCCCTATGGAAGCCCCTTTGGCACCATTGCTTCTCAACCTCCTAGAAGACCAAGCTCCGTATTTACAATACATCGGTCCACTCCAATATCCTATATAGAGCAGATACGTGGCCCCTCACTAAGACCCTGGCAAAGAGAATTGATAGATTCGTTAGCACAGGAGCATAAGAGACATCAGATGTGACAACCACGTTTCCTACAAAGTGTTGCGTGCACGCATCAACCCAAATATTTCTGACTCATAGCTATCCGCATCATATACTGGTACGAACATGTGCTACGCTTTCCCCCAGATTCTCTTACTAGGGCCTTACTCCCATTCGTTGCAGTGGATGCATGCTGGAAGAGGCCCCGTGGCAGGCCTCACACCAGATGGCTGGATATAATCAGGGAAGATCTCCGGAGGCTTGACATCACCTGGGAGGAAGCAGGGGAGCTGGCACGAAACTTCCAGCGATTGAGGGCACTGGAAGACGTGGTCGGCTCTACGCCTCGATGATGCTTTGGGATCGCTGCCTAAGGATGACCCCGGCCTCGTTGAGAAAGAGCAAGAAGAAGGAGAAGATATATATATATAGAAAGAGAGAAAGAGAAAGAGAGAGAGAGAGAGAGAGAGAGAGAGAGAGAGAGAGAGAGAGAGAGAGAGAGAGAGAGAGAGAGATGTGTGTCCTGTGTTTAATCGGGGATAATCACAGTAAGTAAGGTACTCAATACAACAAAACTTAATATAGAAATGGCCTCTACAAGACTAGAACTGCTTCATTTGGAGGAAATTATCAGGAAAGCCCTGATGAAACAGTTCTAGTCCTGTCGAAACCATTATATATTAAATTATATATATATTTGAAATACCAACACACGAACTCATTCATAAATAATCAAATAGCTTTCTTTACATAAGCGTATAAACCTTATGAGACAAGAAAATAAATCGATATCAGTTTTTCGTTTACTTCTCTATATAATATTAATTTAGTCTGAACACAATCACAGGAATTCAGGGCTTTTCCTATTGAGTCTGACATCTTAAAGTTTTCTTTCCAATTATTTCGTAAGCTCCCACATTTGTTTTACCAGATAACTATAAGATTATACCACAATCGGATCACATAAGTAGCAATTAAAGTAAGTTATGTTTAAAGACACACATACGATATACACACATACCCCCCCCCCCCAAAAAAAAAATATATATATATAAATATGTGTGTGTGTGTAAAAGGTAAACAGAAAAAAACACAATCGGTACAATATATGGAAGGGATAGCTTGTAGGGAGGGACGGGTGGGTTGGAATTAGTGAAAAATAGATGGGTGAGAAGAAGAATGCGGTGTAAGAAGATTGTAGTAGAGGAAAAGTGGTAGAGAGTTGTGGAATATTTAAATGCAAGAAGCAAGGAAGATTTCTTGAGAACAAAGCGCGTATGCACGGCGTTCAACTTGATAGGAGTTTCTCCTATAAAGGATATCCCACACTTAGCTATAGATATCTATAAGTGTAGTAAGGTAGCCAGGTGGACCATAGCGCACCAGAGTACTCGATACTGAGAGTAATAGAGTGGGTAATAGGAAAAGAGTCAGGAGCCCGGTGGCTGAGCTCCGGCCGTTTCGGCAGCTAGATCCGAACGCGTTCGGATTTAGCTGTCGAAACGCCGGAGCTCGGCCGTCTGGATCCTGACTCTTTTCCTATATATATATATATATATATATATATATATATATATATATATATATATATATATATATATATATATATATACGATATTAAATAAATGGAAACTATATTTATAAAACAATATTTATTTCATTATATATATTTCAGGGATATCATATTAAAAATATGGTATGCCTTCATCAGACAAAATACAATATAAACAGTCTTATAAATAGATAGATTTGACATACCTTACACTTCAACTTCCATTTAAAAAGTTGATTTGGTAGTTGAGTGCTTTTATATCAGTTATAAATATTTACTCGTTGTAACCCAACAATTTAAATAAAACTTTGTATATATATATATATATATATTTATTAAAATTTAAGCAAAGAATCGCTGCTTTCACCCTTAACGGGATCTTCTGAAACTAACAAAGTCAATCTGTAAACGTAGAACTGGATATTTCAAAAAACGTTGCAACTGGAGGAAGACAGGAAGACGATACTTTGGTTCGTGGAAACGTTCGCTGGCAAAGAACGGGGAAAAACGAATAATACGTCATTAATAGGAGCGGTGAAAAACAATTACACGCAAAGACAGAAACACGTTTATGGTATAAAAGAGGTCGTAGACTAAAGTTCTCTTAGGTGGTGCACAGAGACGTTCTCTGGCAATGAACGAAAAAACGAAGATAATAAGTCATATGTGGAGCGTGGAGAACAATAGCACGCAAAGACAAAACCACGTAAATGGTATAGCAGAAGTTGTAGACTAAAATTCTAACTAGCAGACCAAATGAATCTCCGCTACAGAGTTAAGAACAAAGTAAATAAATACAATACAGAAGTAATAGAAACAAATAAATACATACACGCAAACAGATACGTACATACACAAGCATACGCAAAACCTTACCATAGGTATACAAAACCACGCACATATAAATATGTGTGTGTGTGTATGCTTGTGTACAAATAAATAAATAATTATATAAACGTAAATAAGTAAATAAATACGTATATAACAAGCGCACACACATACCTACAAATAAATACACGAATGTTCGGAGACGTAAGTCAACTAAAACAAGAAGTACACATATACACACACCCACCATACGTACGAACCTGCATACTCACGCAGACGCAAAACTCCCGTATACACATAGCCAAACCCTAAATATCAGAATATGTAAAAATTATACGCCATTTGCTCTACGGTTCTTATATATTTGATATATATTTTCCTTATCGAGCCCTCTTTGGATTTTAGTCTTCAATTTTATTATTATTTATATATATATATATATATATATATATATATATATATATATATATATATATATATATATATATATATAAGTGGAGGCTGACACTTTTTTCTGTATTTTCAGGATTAAACCGAATCAAAGCACTCGGAGTGTCAGAAATTTCAATATGTGAGAGTACCAAATGTGGAAAATCACTGTAACAACAATCGATCAATATAAAAATTAGAGACGTAACCTGGACGGAGGAGTCTATGTCTGTGGGTGTATTGAACAAGAATATTTTGTGAAGTAACACCTGATTCACTTGCAGCATATGGGAATATTACATTGGATTACAACTTATTTACATATGGTTTTGTTTGATGATGTCTATTGAAACTATGTTTGAGCGTTAGTATTAAAAATAGAATAATCTAAACAGATTTATTTTACTTCTTTTCGAGGCATTACAGGACAACTGTAGGAATGTGTTAAAAATTCGATAAAAAAAAGTTATTTATCATATGGATTGTAGCCCTAAGTAGAGCTTGTCTATCTCAGTTGAAACAGAAGCTGCGGAGAGCTAATGTTTCTTGCAGCCGGCGGGAAAAAGAGAGTTTCCCTTACGAAATAAAAATCTCCCTGTCACTACACTATACCAGGTCTATACAACTTAGGAGACCATCTATCTGAAATTATAACGAATATTTAGTTTAGTTACAGTAAGTCTAAATAAAGAACGAAATGATTATAACTGATCAGCAGCAACATCACAATCGTTGTATGTATTTATGTCTGTTGTATATATTAGCAAACATTCTAACATTGTTCTTTATTTCTAGCATAGGCAGACAGAAGACTAATAATTTTGGGAGAAGTGAATGGCAATAGTTTGCAGGTACTATATTCTATCGACGTTAGAAGGATGAAAGAAAAAAAAACTACCCTCGACGGGATTTGAAACTAGAAACCATAATAATCTACTGCAAAAAGTGTCACCCTAAACTCTAACGATTCTGCCAATCCACTGATCGTCAAATATTCTATAATTCTACCTCCGGAAGGAAATAATCACATATCCAAGTTTGTTGATGAAACATAAACTAATATTTACAATTTTGACAGAAATATAATTTTTAACGTTCTTCGAAATGTTATTTGCTTTGTATTTATAACTTCATTCACTGCCCTCTGGGATTTAACTTCAATCTATTGTATACATTTTCTGCTGACATTTATTTACACTAGGTCGCCACGAATTCAATTTTAATAACAAATGGATTAACGAATTTTATGTGTAAGCTCTGTATATTAAGCATACATTCATAAACACACATAAATACATATATATGTATGTACGCCTATACACATATATATAGATATGCATGCATATAATAATACAGGCATGCATATCTATCTATCTACCTCTCTTTCTCTGCCTCTCTCTCTCTCTCTCTCTCTCTCTATATATATATATATATATATATATATATATATATATATATATAACGAAGGAATTGTGGTAAGGAACCAGATGGACCATAACGCACCAGAGTACTCAATACTTATGGTAGTAGAATGGGTAATAGGAAAAAGTATGACCCCGACGGCTATTTCTGGACTCAGAAATAGCCGTCGAAACGGCTTAGCTCTGCCGTCGGGGTCATACGTTTTCCTATATATATATATATATATATATACACATATGTGTGCGTTACAAAGAATATTAGGGTGGAAATGAAATGAGGTACCTTGCCGAAATATGCAACGCCGCACCAGGTTATGTCATCAAGGCCACTATTTTCTCGGTGCACTTGATCAGCACAGTCATTAGAATGTCGAACACATATTTTAGCAGCATTTACCTCCTAAGTTCAAATAGTACCTAGATCAACTTTGCCTTTCATCCCTTCGGGTTCGCCATAATAAAGTACCAGTTAAGTACTGAGTTTGATATGATCATCTGTTCCTTTGCCTCAAATTGTTGGCCTTGTACCAATCTTAGAAAAAAATCATAATTCTTCTCAGCGCAGTGGATTTTCAGATTCATTAAAACGACAAATACATGTTTAATAGTATTAAACCTGCATTTAACGCACTGAGATAATCACACGTCAAGGTTAACTTTGCCTTTCATTATTCCGGGGTTGGTAAAGTAAAGTATCAGTTATGTACTAGATAGCTGGCCTCAGCTTTCCTCTCCCCACAAATTGTTGGTGTTGTGCCCAAATTAAAAATCATAACAATTATTTCTACTTTTGGCACAAGGCCAGCAATTATCCCAGTGCATTATTGGTAATTTAATTTATCGACCCCGTAAGGATGAAAGGCAAAGTTAATCTCAGCGGGATTTTAATTCAGACCGTAAAGATACGTGACTCTGTGCTGAAAAGCATGGTGTCCGATCCTCTACCGATACGGCCAACTATAACTGGAGCAAAACAACAGCAATAACAGCTTACGTCATCGATTGAAATGGCTAGTTTTATTTCACTATCTTATTGTTATGTACCTCCAGGTTAAACATCTTATGCACAACTATCGTCCAGAGAATTCCAGCTATTCCCATCCTTTCATTTTTTTCTTACATCTGGAATTATATGATCTAAGATGTCTTTATTTTTAAAGAGGCAGGTTTTGATTTTATTAAATTTAGGTGCTTTTTGTAACAGATTGATTAACCTCTTAGAGGCTCCTTCGTTAGCTTGAGTTTTGAATAAGGTAAAATAATTATTTCTTGCAACGGACTGGCATAACATTTGACAGTTATGTATGATGATAATTGTTAACGGGAGAAGGAGAACTCGCTTGCGCACTTGTGTGTGTGTGTATGAGAGAGAGAGAGTGAGAGAGAGAGAGGGGGGTGAAGACAGGGTATGTGTGAAAGAAATAGATAAAGAAAAAGAGACAGAAAAAAAGAAAAAGAGAAAGAGAAGGATATAGCATCGATTATCTGGATTTCGCCGTAACTTTATAGTATTAGGTGTATAGGTGCTGCAATGGGTTAACAATACCTATATTAGGTTCATATATATATATATGTAAATATGTTTAAGTCGTTTGGAAGCCTCGAGAATGCAAATGGGTAAATCTCCGGGTAACAAGATCTGGTGGTGGAGAGAGATATGTAAGGGGGTGTACGTTGAGATGCGTGGTGTGTATGAGATGTGTAGAAGAAAGAAGGAAAGAGTATAAAGGATAAAATAAAAATAGCAACACGAGAGAGAGTTACCTTGGGAGAGATTTAATAGTCCCTATATATTTCGGATTCACATCCATCAACTGGGGGTTTTTCCGGGGTGGGGGAAAGGGTTGTCTGTCGGACAGGTGCGAAACGCGTCCTCCGCTGTTTGTTGTTTTGAATATCTGAGGTATTCGGCAGAGCGCGCGTGCGCGTGAAATGGGGTCGGTCGGGCAGAGGTCAGCGGCCGAATGAGGTAGTGGGGTGGCGCTAGCTGTCAGTCCATTCTCTGCCTGTTTGTTAAATGTTACTGTGTGTGTGTTGTTGTCTCGCTTGAGTGTGTGTGTGTGTGTGCGTTTGTTGTTGCCTTGTTCCTCTATATTGGCAGTGTAGTATGTTCGTATGGTGGAATGCTACTGTGTGTGTGTGCGTGTGTGTGTGTAGTTGTCTCGTTTGTGTGTGTGTGTGCGTGTGTTGCTGCATCGTTTGTTAGCTTAAACCAGCCATCTAATTTCGCTTCTCTCTGATCGGTTGTTTATTTGCGGTTGCAAGCGTTTGATAAAATGCGCTTCCTTGATACGTAACGTGCCGACGTTCCTTTCAGTCGCTAGAATTGTGACAATGGGCCTTCCGTCTTTGTTTCCGCATTTGTCTATGTGTTTCCGGAAAGACGAGGCCCTGGTTTTAGTGTGTTCATTGATCCGGATGTGCAAAGGTCGGACTGTGCTACCTATGTAGTATTGGTTGCACCTGTCACATTCTATCTTATACACGACGTATGTGCGTAGGCAACAGTTCGCATGGCGTATCGGGCAGTCTCTGAGGGAGCATGCGTCAGTAAATTTCCCGGGTTTCCTGGAGAGGCATCTTCGCAGGGAGGGGCCCGAGTGGGCCAGGTGGATGTCGAGGCCCTCCCTCCGTATAGCCTTGCGGATAGCGTTGGTGGTATTCTCGCCCAGGTGTGGCATTTTAAGGGAGCCTTGGGTGCCTCTCTGTCTCTTGCGTCTGGTGTCTTCTATTCTGTCTGTGATTGAGGTAGGGTACCAGCTCGTCTCCAGCACCTCGAGGAATCGCTTGGTATGAGTGACACCACTCGCGGGATTGCTGCATCTGTTTTTGATTCGCGCGATCTCGTTCGTGATGTATCCTCTTTTGGCACTGTTAGAGGGCGGACTTGTAGTGAACGAACAGGTCCCTGCAGGCTGCCTTTCGGTAGAAGTTGCAGTGTATCCTTCCCTCTTCCGTGATGTTGATTCGGAAGTCGAGGAGGGCAAGTGACCCGTCTTCGTTGGGGTGTTCAACACTGAAGTCAATGTTCTCGTCCGTGTTGTTGAACGTCTCATATATTCTGTTCGCCGTGTCTTGGGAAGATGTGAGGATGAGGATATCGTCCACGTACCTTGAGAAAAAGGCTACGGCGTTGGGGTGGCAGGCGTTGAGTGACTTGCGTTCGAGGTTGTCCATGTAAGAGATCGCTAGCACACCTGATAGGCTTGATCCCATGGGCAATCCCGAGGTTTGTTGGTATGTTTGGTCAAGGAATCCGAAGTAGGTGTTGTCGACGACGATGGATCGGAGTTAGTGGATGTCAGTGGTGGTGAGCCCGAAGCAGTGAAGGTCGGTGGATTCGACTCGTTCCATCAGTATATTGACGGCCGGGAGTGCCGGGACCGAGGTGTAGAGAGCAACTACATGAAGGCTGAAGGCATATCTGTTATTCCTTCTGGTGTCGGGATTCATTTGATGCAGGCGCTTTAACACCTCCTCGGAGCTGTTAACGTGTCCCGGCAAGCTGTCTAAGATGGGTTTGAGTATTCTGGCTAGGAGCCATGAAATTTTGTAGAGTGGTCCCTCCACGCTCGATACGATGGGCCTGATCTTCAGGTCGGGTCCCTGTTTGTGTGTTTTCACGAGGTGGTAGAAGGCGGGTAGTCTGCTGTTCCTCGTGAGGAGGTTGTATCTCACCTTCTTCGAAAGCTTCCGCCGGTCGCAGATGTTGGTCCAGGCGGCGTTGATGTGCTCTTCTATCTGCGCGGGAGTGATTCCCGTGACCTTGGAGTAGAGGTTGTCATCGTCAAGGAGTTGGAGGGCCAGGGTGTTGTAGGCCTCTCTGCTGATGACGCAGAATTCTTTTCCCTTGTCGGAGGGGAGATAGATGAGGTTCTTCGATTTTAGGTTGGAGAGAGTGGTGAGTTGAGATTTGGTGAGGTTATGTATTGTGCGTGTGTGTGTGTGTTTGTGAAGTATATCCGAGATGGAGTGTTTTAGCCTGATGAGTTTAGTGTCGAGTTCGTGGTTGGTGGGTGGGGGGTGGAATGGGTTGTCGGGGTGGTAAGTGGGGAACTTGGGGTGGGTTGCGTGGGCGCTGTTATTTTCTGTGGCGCTGTTGATGGCGGTCACCCATTTAAGTTGGTAAGCGGCTCAACAAAAGTTGGCCTCGATGTTGAGTTTGAGTCTGTCGTCGAGACGTTGTGAGACGATGAACTTGGGTCCGAGGTGTAGGAGTTTCAGCTCGTCGCTCGTGAGAGTGCCGGTTAGGCCGGTGCCCAGGTGCGTCGCATCGTTGAGGTATGGCTCGGTGTTGGTAGATGCGGCGGTGGCGGTTGTTAAGTTGTTGTTTCCCACGTGGTTCTGGTCAGTCTGTTAGTTAGTGTCGATGTTCTCGTTGTGGCGTTTCGACAAGATCCACTCATATTTTCGCTTGAGCCGTTTTTTTCTGGTATTGGACTCTGGAGTGGTAGCACTGGTCGATTGCTTTAGTGATTTTCAGGAGCAAGTCCCCGGGTGCTATTGGCAGTCGATGTGTCCGCTCTGAGAGTGTCCGCTTATGGACAGGTAATTGGCGGTTGAGATGTCTCAGGATCTGTTTAATACACGTGCGATGTATGCGGTTAGTGGTGTTTGGGAAAGCTGGTGTGCGTAGGCTTACTGGTAAGCGGATGTTCCTGAAGGTGTTGGGGATGACATCGTTTTTTAGGCAGCGTTTCAGGAAAATAATTTGACAGCCAGCGTTGGCCGATTTCTCCGACAGTCTAAACAGTTCCCTTACGGATGCAAACAATTCCTGGCTCAGAGAGTATTGAAGTTTGCTTGAAGCATTGTGGAATAATAAGTAAATATCTTTAAGTCGTTTGGAAGCCTCGACAATGCAAATGGGTAAATCTCCGGGTAACAAGATCCGGTGGTGGAGAGAGAGATGTAAGTGGAGCAGACAGAATAGGAGACACCAGACACAAGAGACAGAGAGGCACCCAAGGCAAGTGCTCCCTTAAAATTCCACACCTGGGCGAGAATACCACCAACGCTATCCGCAAGGCTATACGAAGGGAGGGCCTCGACATCCACCTGGCCCACTCGGGCCCCTCCCTGCGAAGATGCCTCTCCAGGAAACCCGAGAAATCTACTGACGCATGCTCCCTCAGAGACTGCCCGATACGCCATGCGAACTGTTCCCTACGCACATACGTCGTGTATAAGATAGAATGTGACAGGTGCAACCAATACTACATAGGTAGCACAGTCCGACCTTTGCACATCCGGATCAATGAACACACTAAAACCAGGGCCTGGTCTTTCCGGAAACACATAGACAAATGCGGAAACAAAGACGGAAGGCCCATTGTCACAATTCTAGCGACTGAAAGGAACGTCGGCACGTTACGTATCAAGGAAGCGCATTTTATCAAACGCTTGCAACCGCAAATAAACAACCGATCAGAGAGAAGCGAAATTAGATGGCTGGTTTAAGCTAACAAACGATGCAGAACACACGCACACACACACGCATAAACGAGACAACTACACACACACACACGCACACACACACAGACTACCCGCCTTCTACCACCTCGTGAAAACACACAAACAGGGACCCGACCTGAAGATCAGGCCCATCGTATCGAGCGTGGAGGGACCACTCTACAAAATTTCATGGCTCCTAGCCAGAATACTCAAACCCATCTTAGACACCTTGCCGGTACACGTTAACAGCTCCAAGGAGGTGTTAAAGCGCCTGCATCAAATGGATCCCGACACCAGAAGGAATAACAGATATGCCTTCAGCCTTGATGTAGTCGCTCTCTACACCTCGGTCCCGGCACTCCCGGCCGTAAATATACTGATGGAACGCGTCCAATCCACCGACCTACACTGCTTCAGGCTCACCACCACTGACATCCACCAACTCCTATCCATCGTCGTCGACAACACCTACTTCGGATTCCTTGACCAAACATACCAACAAAACTCGGGATTGCCCATGGGATCAAGCCTATCAGGTATGCTAGCGATCTCTTACATGGACAACTTCGAACGCAAGGCACTCAACGCCTGCCACCCCAACGCCGTAGCCTTTTTCTCAAGGTACGTGGACGATATCCTCATCCTCACATCTTCCCAAGACACGGCGAACAGAATATATGAGACGTTCAACAACACGGACGAGAACATTGACTTCAGTGTTGAACACCCCAACGAAGACGGGTCACTTGCCCTCCTCGACTTCCGAATCAACATCACGGAAGAGGGAAGGATACACTGCAACTTCTACCGAAAGGCAGCCTGCAGGGACCTGTTCGTTCACTACAAGTCCGCCCTCCTTAACAGTGGCAAAAGAGGATACATCACGAACGAGATCGCGCAAATCGAAAACAGATGCAGCGATCCCGCGAGTGGTGTCACTCATACCAAGCGATTCCTCAAGGTGCTGGAGACGAACGCGTACCCTACCTCGATCACAGACAGAATAGGAGACACCAGACGCAAGAGACAGAGAGGCACCCAAGGCAAGTGCTTCCTTAAAATGCCACACCTGGGCGAGAATACCACCAACGCTATCCGCAAGGCTATACGGAGGGAGGGCCTCGACATCCACCTGGCCCACTCGGGCCCCTCCCTGCTAAGATACCTCTCCAGGAAACCTGGGAAATCTACTGACGCATGCTCCCTCAGAGACTGCCCGATACGCCATGCGAACTGTTCCCTACGCACATACGTCGTGTATAAGATAGAATGTGACAGGTGCAACCAATACTACATAGGTAGCACAATCCGACCTTTGCACATCCGGATCAAGGAACACACTAAAACCAGGGCCTGGTCTTTCCGGAAACACATAGACAAATGCGGAAACAAAGACGGAAGGCCCATTGTCACAATTCTAGCGACTGAAAGGAACGTCGGCACGTTACGTATCAAGGAAGCGCTTTTTATCAAACGCTTGCAACCGCAAATAAACAACCGATCAGAGAGAAGCGAAATGAGATGGCTGATTTAAGCTAACAAACGATGCAGCAACACACGCACACACACACACACAAACGAGACAACTACACACACACACGCACACACACGCAGTAGCATTCCACCATACGAACATACTACACTGCCAATACAGAAGAACAAGGCAACAACACACGCACACACACACACACTCAAGCGAGAAAACAACACACGCACACACACACATACAGTAACATTTAACAAACAGGCAGAGAATGTACTGACAGCTAGCGCCACCCCACTGCCTCATTCGGCCGCTGACCTCTGCCCGACCGACCTCATTTCACGCGCACGCGCGCTCTGCCGAATACCTCAGATATTCAAAACAACAAACAGCGGAGGACGCGTTTCGCACCTGTCCGACAGACAACCCTTTCCCCCACCCCGGAAAAACCCCCAGTTGATGGATGTGAATCCGAAATATATAGGGACTATTAAATCTCTCCCAAGGTAACTCTCTCTCGTGTTGTTATTTTTATTTTATCCTTTATACTCTTTCCTTCATTCTTCTACACATCTCATACACACCACGCATCTCAACGTACACCCCCTTACATATCTCTCTCCACCACCGGATCTTGTTACCCGGAGATTTACCCATTTGCATTGTCAAGGCTTCCAAACGACTTAAAGATATTTACTTATTATTCCACAATGCTTCAAGCAAACTTCAATACTCTCTTATCCTTACACCTGAGCCAGGAATTGTTTGCATCCGTAACGGAACTGTTTAGACTGTCGGAGAAATGGCCAACGCTGACTGTCAAATTATTTTCCTGAAACGCTGCCTAAAAAACGATGTCATCCCCAACACCATCTGGAACATCCGCTTACTAGTAAGCCTACATACACCAGCTTTCCCAAACACCACTAACCGCATACATCGCACGTATATTAAACAGATCCTGAGACATCTCAACAGCCAATTACATGTCCATAAGCCGACACTCTTAGAGCGGACACATCGACTGCCAATAACACCCGGGTACTTGCTCCTGAAAATCACGAAAGCAATCGACCAGTGCTACCACTCCAGTGTCCAATACCAGAAAAAACGGCTCAAGCGAAAATATGAGTGGATCTTGTCGAAACGCCACAACGAGAACATCGACACTAACGAACAGACTGACCAGAACCACGTGGGAAACAACAACTTAACAACCGCCACCGCCGCATCCACCAACACCGAGCCATACCTCAACGATGCGACGCACCTGGTCACTGACCTAACCGGCACTCTCACGAGCGATGAGCTGAAACTCCTACATCTCGGACCCAAGTTCATCGTCTCACAACGTCTCGACGACAGACTCAAACTCAACATCGAGGCCAACTTTTGTCGAGCCGCTTACCAACTTAAATGGGTGACCGCCATCAACAGCGCCACAGAAAATAACAGAGCCCACGCAACCCACCCCAAGTTCCCCACGTACCACCCGACAAACCCACTCCACTCCCCACCCACCAACCACGAACTCGACACTAAACTCATTAGGCTAAAACACTCCATCTCGGATATACTTCACAAACACACACACACACGCACAACACATAACCTCACCAAATCTCAACTCACCACTCTCTCCAACCTAAAATCGAAGAACCTCATCTATCTCCCCTCCGACAAGGGAAAAGAATTCTGCGTCATCAGCAGAGAGGCCTACAACACCCTGGCCCTTCAACACCTTGACGATGACAACTTCTACTCCAAGGTCACGGGAATCACTCCCGCGCAGATAGAAGAGCACATCAATGCCGCCTGGACCAACATCTGCGACCGGCGGAAGCTCCCGAAGAAGGGGAGATACAACCTCCTCACGAGGAACAGCAGACTACCCGCCTTCTACCACCTCGTGAAAACACACAAACAGGGACCCGACCTGAAGATCAGGCCCATCGTATCGAGCGTGGAGGGACCACTCTACAAAATTTCATGGCTCCTAGCCAGAATACTCAAACCCATCTTAGACACCTTGCCGGGACACGTTAACAGCTCCGAGGAGGTGTTGAAGCGCCTGCATCAAATGGATCCCGACACCAGAAGGAATAACAGATATGCCTTCAGCCTTCATGTAGTTGCTCTCTACACCTCGGTCCCGGCACTCCCGGCCA
Organism: Eledone cirrhosa; assembly: GCA_964016885.1. Classification (NCBI taxonomy): domain Eukaryota; kingdom Metazoa; phylum Mollusca; class Cephalopoda; order Octopoda; family Eledonidae; genus Eledone; species Eledone cirrhosa. The sequence continues at coordinate 67,531,921 of OZ024741.1, read as the reverse complement.
TAAATATACTGATGGAACGCGTCCAATCCACCGACCTACACTGCTTCGGGCTCACCACCACTGACATCCACCAACTCCTATCCATCGTCGTCGACAACACCTACTTCGGATTCCTTGACCAAACATACCAACAAAACTCGGGATTGCCCATGGGATCAAGCCTATCAGGTATGCTAGCGATCTCTTACATGGACAACTTCGAACGCAAGGCACTCAACTCCTGCAACCCCAACGCCGTAGCCTTTTTCTCAAGGTACGTGGACGATATCCTCATCCTCACATCTTCCCAAGACACGGCGAACAGAATATATGAGACGTTCAACAACACGGACGAGAACATTGACTTCAGTGTTGAACACCCCAACGAAGACGGGTCACTTGCCCTCCTCGACTTCCGAATCAACATCACGGAAGAGGGAAGGATACACTACAACTTCTACCGAAAGGCAGCCTGCAGGGACCTGTTCGTTCACTACAAGTCCGCCCTCCTTAACAGTGGCAAAAGAGGATACATCACGAACGAGATCGCGCGAATCGAAAACAGATGCAGCGATCCCGCGAGTGGTGTCACTCATACCAAGCGATTCCTCAAGGTGCTGGAGACGAACGCGTACCCTACCTCGATCACAGACAGAATAGGAGACACCAGACGCAAGAGACAGAGAGGCACCCAAGGCAAGTGCTTCCTTAAAATGCCACACCTGGGCGAGAATACCACCAACGCTATCAGCAAGGCTATACGGAGGGAGGGCCTCGACATCCACCTGGCCCACTCGGGCCCCTCCCTGCTAAGATACCTCTCCAGGAAACCCGGGAAATCTACTGACGCATGCTCCCTCAGAGACTGCCCGATACGCCATGCGAACTGTTCCCTACGCACATACGTCGTGTATAAGATAGAATGTGACAGGTGCAACCAATACTACATAGGTAGCACAATCCGACCTTTGCACATCCGGATCAAGGAACACACTAAAACCAGGGCCTGGTCTTTCCGGAAACACATAGACAAATGCGGAAACAAAGACGGAAGGCCCATTGTCACAATTCTAGCGACTGAAAGGAACGTCGGCACGTTACGTATCAAGGAAGCGCTTTTTATCAAACGCTTGCAACCGCAAATAAACAACCGATCAGAGAGAAGCGAAATTAGATGGCTGGTTTAAGCTAACAAACGATGCAGCAACACACGCACACACACACGCATAAACGAGACAACTACACACACACACACAGTAGCATTCCACCATAGGAACATACTACACTGCCAATACAGAGGAACAAGGCAACAACACACGCACACACACACACACTCAAGCGAGACAACAACACACGCACACACACACACAGTAACATTTAACAAACAGGCAGAGAATGGACTGACAGCTAGCGCCACCCCACTGCCTTATTCGGCCGCTGACCTCTGCCCGACAAACCCTATTTCACGCGCACGTGCGCTCTGCCGAATACCTCAGATATTCAAAACAACAAACAGCGGAGGACGCGTTTCGCACCTGTCCGACAGACAACCCTTTCCCCCACCCCGGAAAAACCCCCAGATGATGGATGTGAATTCGAAATATATAGGGACTATTAAATCTCTCCCAAGGTAACTCTCTCTCGTGTTGTTATTTTTATTTTATCCTTTATACTCTTTCCTTCATTCTTCTACACATCTCATACACACCACGCATCTCAACGGACACCCACTTACATATCTCTCTCCACCACCGGATCTTGTTACCCGGAGATTTACCCATTTGCATTGTCAAGGCTTCCAAACGACTTAATGATATTTACTTATTATTCCACAATGCTTCAAGCAAACTTCAATACTCTCTTATATATATATATATATATATATATATATATATATATATATATATATATATATATATATACATATACATATTTATATATGTGCATGTATATATATATATACATATATATATATATATATATATATATATATATATAAATATATATATATATGTATATATATATATATATATATATATATATATATATAAGTAGAAGGGGTATTTAATTTGTTGGAAATCCGACAAATATAAATGTTTATCACTGATTTAGAGCACTCAACAGTTCCTGGATTAAATATTCAATGATATTAAATAAATGGAAACTATTTTTATGAAACCATATTTATTTTATTATATATATTTTAAGGGTACCAAAAGACTTTGGTACGCTTTCTTCAGATAAAATACAAAGTTTGTTTAATAAATAGAGACATACCCTGGAAAATCATACATTATCAGTTGGATATTCTCTGGATAGTGGAAATGTATTAGGGATTTTTCAAACTTATGACTGAATATGAAAATGAATATGTAAATAATTGAAAAACAACCGTTTATTTAAACGACTATGGAGAGAGAGAAGAGAGAAGAGAAGAAGGACAAAATAGTGATATATATATATATATATATAGAGAGAGAGAGAGATTACAGTAATCAAAGTTCAGTTTAAGTCATTTATTTGCTTACAATTGTTTCCTCCAAACCGAGGTTTGGATTCTTCGGAGCAACTATTTATAACATACTTGACCTCCTTTTCAACCCAAGAGACACATAAAACATATGCGCATATTGATCAACAGTGGGGTGACATTCATCAAATGATATAGCATGGCAATTTACATATAAAGGTTACAGGATAAAAATAAAATAAAAACAAGAGTGAAAATAAGAGTGAAAATAAAGATAAACATGAAGCGTTGGCAGTCTATGAAGATAAAGCAAGAGGAAAGCTTAGAGTAGTCAGTGTATGAAACAATCTCCCGTGTAGCATGCACGCGTGTCTTATCTATACATGATTAGAGTGCGTCAGAATGATATTTGCAGGGTCAGGCAGTTGAAGCAGGGAATCGATCTTATTATGTAGGCTGAATTATTAAGTCATTTATTCTCATACATCTGTATGATATACAGTCTCGGATGCGGGGAAACACCAAAATATCAAAAACCTTCAACATACTATAAACCTTATTGTATCGTAGGCAAGGCCGTACCACTGTCCTTGCTCACACCACCACTCACATAATCCATGAGACGCAATATATATATAAACCAAGGGAGCACCCATATGTTTTATGTGTCTCTTGGGTTGAAAAGGAGGTCAAGTATGTTATAAATAGTTGCTCCGAAGAATCCAAACCTCGGTTTGGAGGAAACAATTGTAAGCAAATAAATGACTTAAACTGAACTTTGATTACTGTAATCTCTATATAACTGCTCTGTAAAACAACTGATATTATTACATTGAGCTATTTATCTTACTGGTAATAGGATAGTAATTAATGACTATCTCTCACTATTTAGGGTTTGTGTATATATAATATATTACCATTAAAGGTTTAATTGCATACATAACCATAAATAGTACCCTTAATACTAATAATTGCTCCATTCTGTTGAGCTGATATACCATAAATTACCAGCATGCTGATCAAAGACCAACTCCCTATGTCAACCAAAACATACCTTTACCAACCAAAAATACATATGAAAAGTTGTTGATCAACAGTGTAAACTCCTTTATCAATAGAGTGAGATGGAGGACATTCCATTATGATAGAAACAAATCTGCCAAGGATAATAACACCAACAAATTTGACTCCTTCGGCTTTAAAACATTTAGAAGCCCCCCCCCCCCCCCCCTCATAACACACTACTAAACCTCTTCGAAAACGACCTAATTAAACTAGTTAAAAACATTAAATACAAAAAACACCATAATAAAAACAACACCTTCTTAAACAAACTTAGCACCTCTATTAATGACTTCAAAACTAGTAGTAAAATTTTTGTACATGCCGACAAAACTAATAACATATACAGCCTAGATTATAATACGTATAGAAAGTTTATATATAATGAACTACATAAAAGCTACAAGAAAACCACTATGAAAAACTTAGAAGATATTAATATGGAAGGCTATAATATAGTATCCAAACTAGGGCTCCAGAGACATACACAACCTTACACCCCAAACACCCCTAGATTCTCTCTGAAGGACCATAATGTAGACTTCATTAGCAACCCCTCGATTAGACTAATCTGCCCCTACAGGTCTGACATTGGCATTATCAGTAAAAAAATCCTAGACAAAATCATCCCACAGATTAAACACAAGATTTACCTTAAGCAATGGGGAAATACGGGTGAAGTGATTGAATGGTTCAAAAATATCATAGATAACAAGGATAACAAATTTATTCAATTTGATATCAACTCTTACTACACCTCTATTTCCCCTATCCTACTAAATAAGGCACTTATAATGGCCATAGACAATAGTGACTTGACTAGACCCCAGATTGATGTCATACTTGCGGCCCGTAAAACAATAATCACCTTTGAGGACCAATTATGGACCCGCAAGGATACGCAAAACAACTTCGACATTACTATGGGGTCTAGTGACTCGGCGCAGGTCACTGATTTGGTTGGCCTATACTTACTTAACCTAATCCACAGGGAACTTCCGTACCTCAGCAGTGGTTTGTATCGCGACGATGCACTTCTACTTATAGACTATAAAAAATTCAATATAGAAAGGACTAGAAAACTATTGCACAAAACATTCAAAAACTTTAACCTTAGTATTACCATGGACAAAAACACCAAAAACGTCAACTTCCTAGACGCCACACTCTACTTAGACTCAATGATATATGCACCTTTCCACAAACCTAATGAAAAACTCATCTACGTAGATACCAAGTCTAACCACCCTAAATCTATATTGAACTCTATCTCTAAGGGAGTATCTAATAGAATCTCTAATCTATCCTATGACATAAACACATTTAACAATAACTCGCAGTATTATAATCAGGCATTAGCTAGATCAGGCCATAATACAGGGATAGAGTTCCTACCTACAAAAACACATAGCTACAACATCATTTCACACAACATGTCCATGGGAAAATTTAATAATAAGAATAGCAACTGCACACACACTAATAGGGATTGTAACAACAAGAGTAACCCGCACCACAGAAATGACCATAGGAACATTAAAGGAAACAAATCACCAGACATAAAAAACAGAAATAGAAGAAGAAATAATACACTTTTCAACCCTCCTTTCAATTTAAACGTCTCTACCAACCTTCCTAGGGCTTTCTGCTCACTACTAGATAAACACTTCCCATCCGGCCACAGGTACCACGGCCTTTTAAGCAAAAACACTATTAAGATCTCATACTCTACTACGCCTAACTTAACATACCACATAGCTAGTACAAATAAAAGAAAAATTAATTCTTACTTCCAACAAACTAAATCACAACGGTCGATAAACCTTCAAAATAACATTCAAAATAACAGTCAAAGTAACATTATAACAAATAACCGTAATATCAATGGAAATAATAGTAATAGCACTAGTGTAAACATTAACGCTGCGTACCACAACCCGCATAACCATAACCCTATAGCTAACATCCAAACTTCTACACAGCATAGTAACCGGCAGACTAGCACCCAGAGTAATTGTAACTGTAGATCAAGTAGAACCTGCCCTTTAGATAAAAAATGCTTAACCAAGGATATCATATACTCATGTACAGTCACAACTAACAGCTCTTCTGAAACCTACATAGGCTCCACTTCTAACTGCTTCAAAACTAGATACAATTCGCACCTCCACTCTTTCAAAAAACACAGTCTAGCCAACTCCACTTCACTATCTAGCTACATACACTATCTAAAAACTAAAAATAAAATATGTATACACTTAAATGGGAAGTGGTAGGTAGTGCAACATCGTACAAACCACCTGATAAATTTTGTAACCTCTGTCTACTAGAGACCCATACTATCATCTTCTCTAAACATAATCTCCTTAATAAAAAATCAGAAGTGTTCGCAAATTGCCAACACCGCTTCCGACACTCGTTCCAAAACTTGAAACCCTATATATAACAATGTCAGACTGGAACCGGCACCACCCCTAGCAATTAACATCAGTAGCACACCTTACACCTCACATCCACACCCATCTCTTTACTCTAAAGATAATACTGACAGCATTTTACTACCACCTACCCTGGGAATACCCCCTTGTACCTCTAATACTGATATCTCGACCGTGGACTACTTATTCTGCATTGCACAAATATAAGATTAGTATAAATTGGGGACACGGTACTGGTTGCGATAGCATAGTCCTGTGCATGGATTACCACCAAGAGATAGATTGATGATTAGATAGATAATCGTATTGTTAAGTGAATATATACTGTAAGCGATCAGTTCAATGAATTATGCACGTAATCATCTTGATGTGAACTCCTTTAGTACCTATTAATAGACTCCACTCAAGCTTGTAGATGTGATACATAATTGATTTATATTTGAGACGGGGGTTGTCTATTGCTTGATCGCCAGACTAGTGCATTTATATGAGAGATTGGATCTCCGGATCATACCGAAGATTTACTGGAGATGCAGGCATGCAATGACCCGGAGCCTACCGGGTAGCATATATAATAGTGGGACCATACCAGGTCCTACTGTTATATTACATTTGCATGGAGCAGTGACTTGAGAGTCTGACTCCTCTTATAGAACGTTCAGATATGACACCCCTTAATTAATGGATGGTAATCATCCTAATATATACACCCTTGTACTTCTTAATGGACAACTCTCTAACCTATAAATGGGTAACATACTCTAGATATTAGTTATAACTTCACATGATAGGCACGTATTTGAATCACCATTAATATAGTTTAGGATAGTAATGTAACTAAGATAACTAGCTAGTTACCTCCCCTTACGCATTATTTCCCCTTAGTCATTCAGGCACTTCCGGAATCTGGACAGCATGATATATTAATTAAGAACCGACTGGATGCGGTTTATAGCTTGACTATATGCTGAACCACCGCGAATTATACGATAGACGCGTGTTCTCTATATATATATTGCGTCTCATGGATTATGTGAGTGGTGGTGTGAGCAAGGACAGTGGTATGGCCTTGCCTACGATACAATAAGGTTTATAGTATGTTGAAGGTTTTTGATATTTTGGTGTTTCCCCGCATCCGAGACTGTATATCATACAGATGTATGAGAATAAATGACTTAATAATTCAGCCTACATAATAAGATCGATTCCCTGCTTCAACTGCCTGACCCTGCAAATATCATTCTGACGCACTCTAATCATGTATAGATAAGACACGCGTGCATGCTACACGGGAGATTGTTTCATACACTGACTACTCTAAGCTTTCCTCTTGCTTTATCTTCATAGACTGCCAACGCTTCATGTTTATCTTTATTTTCACTCTTATTTTCACTCTTGTTTTTATTTTATTTTTATCCTGTAACCTTTATATGTAAATTGCCATGCTATATCATTTGATGAATGTCACCCCACTGTTGATCAATATGCGCATATGTTTTATGTGTCTCTTGGGTTGAAAAGGAGGTCAAGTATGTTATAAATAGTTGCTCCGAAGAATCCAAACCTCGGTTTGGAGGAAACAATTGTAAGCAAATAAATGACTTAAACTGAACTTTGATTACTGTAATCTCTATATAACTACTCTGTAAAACAACTGATGTTATTACATTGAGCTATTTATCTTACTGGTAATAGGATAGTAATTAATGACTATCTCTCACTATTTAGGGTTTGTGTATATATAATATATTACCATTAAAGGTTTTATTGCATACATAACCATAAATAGTACCCTTAATACTATATATATATATATACATATATATATAGGGAGAGATAGAGTGAGAGAGAGAGAGAGAGAGAGAGAGAGAGAGAGAGAGAGAGAGAGAGAGAGAGAGAGAGAGATTGAGAGAGAGAGAGAGAGAGAGAGAGAGAGAGAGAGAGAGAGGAAAAAAGCGAAGATGAATTAAAAAGTCATATAACGTTAATTTGATGGAAATATATTCGGATAATTATCTATATATATAAATATATATCTTAATAATATGTGTATTTATATTAAAAGGATATTTTACGATTATTAATTGTTTAAAATTTGTTTATAATATATTTTTCATTACTTTATAAGTAGATAAATAAATAAATAAATAAATAGATGGGTATATCATGTTATAGATAGTTGTTCTAATGAGTTATGAGGGATATTGGTTTTGTATTTTATGTAAATAAATATGTATTTAAAATTGAGAATGATTTAAAATTAAATTAAATTAAATTAAATTAGCTGAGTTAAGTAAGAATATTTATATTTATATCATTGAAAAGGGAAGATAAGGAAAAAACGCCGATTTTATTTATTTTTTTGTTAGTGTGAGACTATTTAGTCAAAATTAGCATGGATGTTTAAGATACATTTATCCAGAATCAGTTAGTGGTTATTAATCTATTGAAAAAATATTGAAAAAATATTTAGAAAATATTGAAAAAATATTGAAAAAATATTGAAAAAATATATTGAAAATATATTGAAAAAATCTTGAAAAAAAAAGATTAAAAAAAAATCTTTTAAATTAAAAAGAAATCTTGATAAATTTAAAAAAAATCTTTTTAAAATATTTTTTTTAAGAGATAAGTAATTTTTAAAGAAATAAAAAATTATTGAAATTAAAATTTTACAAAATTAGAATTATATACATATATAATTGTTTCTACTTTAGGCATTTTATCGACCCCGTAAGGATGAAAGGCAAAGTCAACCTCGGCGGGATTTAAACTCAGATCGTAAAGGGACGTAACTATGCTGGAAAGCATGGCGTCCGACCCTCTACCGATACTGCCAATCCACCGCCCTGGTGGATATATATATACATATATATATATATACGTATATAATATATTAGTATTAGAGTTTAATTTAAATTTTTTATTATTATTACAATTAATGGTAGGGGGATTTGCCTTATTATTGTTGTCGATGTATTTAATCTTATTTATATACCCTGCTCTATTTACAGCTTCATTGTAATATTCAGCCTTATCATCAAAAATGTTTTTATTAGCGGAGATGCGTGAAATCCGTTGTTGGACGCAATTGACAATAGTGTTCTTGATAGATCTAGGATGATTAGAGTTAAAACTTACATAGTTTAGATTCTCATTAATTTTATGGAATGGATAGTCGAGCCCTGTGCTAAGGTTTAATGTTACGTCTAAAAAGTTAACAATTTTATAGTTATTCTCTATTTCTAACTTAAGGTTGTAGTTATTTCACAATTACTATGATTTGCAATTAAAAGCAGCATATCATCACGATATAAACCACCGGTCATCTCTGGTATTTTTCTATGCAGTGTATTATTAATAAATAACTGTTTCTACTTTAGGCACATGGCCAGCGATTATCCAGTGCATTACTGGTACTTTATTTTATCGACCCCGTAAGGATGAAAGGCGGGATTTGAACTCAGATCGTAAAGGGACGTAACTATGCTGGAAAGCATGGATTCCGACACTCTACTGATACTGCCAATGCACTGTATTATTAATAAATAACACCACAAGATCCGTTATTTGCGCCGAGTCAGATGATCCCATGGTGATATCAAAATTATTTTTTCTATCGGCTCTTGTCCAGAGATGATTGTTGAATTCAATCAAAGTTTTCCGTGCAGTTAAAATGATATACATTTCTTCACTAGATAAATCTGTATGTTTAGATGCATATATAAGAGCCTTATTAAGTAAACTAGGAGTAATAGAGGAGTAGTAGTTTGCAATATCCATTATATCACATATTCATTAGCTTGGGAAACAGTTTCTAAGGCACTCGCGTAATGAAACACAGCTTTATCTAGATCCTGCAAATTGTGTATTGAGGAAATGTTTTATATACTTAACTGTAAAAACTCAATTAATCTAATAACGAATTTATTTAATTCTTGTGGACATCGCCAGAATTCAACATTCAGAACTATATATAACTTATAATTATACTTATAATATTCCTATTAATCTCCATAACAATCTCATCTACTTGGTTTTAATATATCTCTAACATTTGTTGTACTTCCACTTCTTAAAAATGTTCATATAATATATACGTATATAATTCTAATTTTTTAAAATTTTAATTTCAATATTTTTTTATTTCTTTAAAAATTATTTATCTCTAAAAAAATTACTTTAAAATGATTTTTTTAAAATTTTCTCAAAATTTTTTCAAAATTTTTCTCAAGATTTCAAAAAAGATTTTTTTAATTTTTAAAAAATTTTTTCAATATTTTTTCAATATTTTTTCCAATATTTTTTCAATATATTTTTTCAATATTTTTTCAATATTTTTCAATATTTTCTCAATATTTTTTCAATATTTTTTCATTAGATTAATAACCACTAACTGATTCTGGATAAATGTATCTTAAACATCCATGCTTATTTTGACTAAATAGTCTCACACTAACAAATAAATAAATAAAATCGGAGTTTTTTCCTTATCTTCCCTTTTCAATGATATAAATATAAATATTCTTACTTAACTCAGTTAATTTAATTTAATTTAATTTAATTTTAAATCATTCTCAATTTTAAATACATATTTATTTACATAAAATACAAAACCAATATCCCTCATAACTCATTAGAACAACTATCTATAACATGATATACCCATCTATTTATTTATTTTTTCATTTATCTACTTATAAACGAATGAAACATATATTATAAACAAATTTTAAACATCTAATAATCGTAAAAAAGCCTTTTAATATAAATACACATATTATTAAGATATATATTTACATATATATATATAAATAATTATCCGAATATATTTCCATCAAATTAACGTTATATGACTTTTTTTTATTCATCTTCGCTTTTTTCCTGTCTCTCACACACTATTTTGTCCTTCTCTTCTCTCTTCTCTCTCTCCATAGTCGTTTAAATAAATGATTGTTTTTCAATTATTTACATATTCATTTGCATATTCACCCATAAGATTGAAACATCCCTAATACATTTCCACTATCCAGAGAATATCCAACTGATAAGGTATGATTTTCCAGGGTATGTCTCTATTTATAAAACAAACTTTGTATTTTATCTGAAGAAAGCGTACCAAAGTCTTTTGGTACCCTTGAAATATATATAATAAAATAAATATGGTTTTATAAAAATAGTTTCCATTTATTTAATATCATTGTATATATATATATTAGTAAAAAGGAAAAGAAAATGCTGACAGATTTTTTCCAGTGAAAAATAGTTTAATTAGGAATAAGTATAAATTAGTAATGGTTAGTATTAAGTGTTATTTTAAAGTATTTTACCGGTTGCGCATTTCAAATGCTTTTCAAAAATAATTTTGAGATAGAGCGTTCGTGATTTGGTTGGTTGTTGAATGTCACGTGAATAAGCACTATAATTTTGATTGGTCGGTAGAAGTCACGTGAATGTTCAATAATAAAAGAGGTGAAATGATGTATAGTATTGTCATAACACCAAGGCGTGTGTGAGTGTGTCCAGATTGTACGTACTGCAAGGGAATCTATTAGGCCCTGCCGTATGGGATACTTGTGGATAGAAATGTATGTAGAATGTATGTTGATGTAGGTATGTATGTGGACGTGTGTATGTTGTGGGTTCGTCTTAGTGAGAAGTGTTTAGACGGGGCCGTATTTGTTAATAAAGTGAGATTCCTTGCTGATGCGCTGGGTGTGGGTGGCAGTATCTTTAAATTTGTAGTGGGGAAAGATTCTAAAGTTGGGATTATTTGGGGCGGCACAGGTATCAATGTGTTCACTCAGCGGTATTTTTCTGTATTCCCGTATTTTGATTTGGGATCTATGGACAGTCATGCGTTGGCGGAGGCTGTTCTTAGTCTGGCCTATGTATTGTTCTCGACAACCTGAGCAAGTTAACACATATTAGGTGTTCTGATGCGCATGTAAAATTGTGCTTTACTATAAAACGTTGTCCCTCTTTGAAATAGAATTCCGAACCCTCTATTAGGTTGATGCATATGCCACAGTTTGGTCATCGCATTTTCTTTACTGTGGGTTTCGTTCTTGTCGTCGGTAGTACCTTGGCATGTGTTATGATGTTTTTCATTGACTTAGATTGTCTTTTGCTCTTTATGATATCGTGTATTCGAAGGATTTGGTTAATTCTATGGTCCTGTAACACAGGGATGTTCTGGAGGATGGTGTCAAAGGCTTCATTGTTGAGGGGGTTGTGTGTGGAGATGTATGGAAGAGCTTTTAGTTTCGGTTGGTTTGCTTTTGGGTGTCTAAGGTCCTGGGTACTGAGTTTCAGGGCACGTTGGATTCCATTGTCAATTAGTGATGCAGGGTAGTCCCTGCCTATGAGTGTGTCCTTTAGTTCTTGTAGCCGTAAGTAACAGGTGGATTTATTGGAGACTATAGTACAGATTCTCTTGGCTAAGTTGTAGGGAATATTAATTTTAACGTGTCTAGGGTGGCAAGCATTGAAAGGAAGATATTGCTTGGAGTCTGTGGGCTTGTAGTATATGTCTGTTTCTATTTTATTGTTATGAATCTTAATGAGGATGTCGAGGAAGGGGAGTTGTTGATGGCTGTATTCCATTGTAAAATTAATATTCGTGTTGAGCCTATTTATAAGGGTGTGAACATCTTTAAGTTTCTCGATGTTTTCGTGCCAAATGATGAAGCAGTCATCTAGATATCGCTTCCAGTTATTTTCTATGTGTAAGTGGAGAGTGTTTCCAAATGTGTTTAATACTTTAGTGTAGAGGGTGATTTCCAGGTAGCCCATGACAATGTTGGCATAAGTGGGGGTCGTTTTCGTTCCCATAGCGGTCCCAGATTTCTGCCTGTAGGATTTGTTTTTGAAAACGAAGTAATTGTTCTCCAAGATAAAATTGAGTCCTTCTATTACCAATTCCTTTTTGGTGCGTTGTGGGAGTTCATTGTGGAAATTATCCAGCCAGAATTGGATAGCTCCTATTCATAGGTTGTGGGGGATGTTGGAGTATAGGTTGACTACATCGTACGTCACTAGTAGGGTTTGTTCAGAAAGGGGTACAATAGGGAGGTGGTTGAGCATATCTAGGTCGTCCCTTATATAGCTTTTAATGTGTTTGAGAAAAGGCTTGAGAAGGGTATCAATGAAGTTGCTAAGGTGGTGGGTTTCGCAAGCGGGGCCTGCTATGATAAGTCTTAATTTGAGTTCATTGGGTGAGGGGACATTGATGACTATGTCTGTGGCTTCCTTGCATGCCTTACCTATTAATTAGCTTTTATGTACTTTAGGGATACCGTAGAAAAGGCTGGACTTACTTGTGAAGTCTGTGATGAAGCTGAATTCCTTGTTAGTAAGTCCTCCTATGTATTGGTTGTTCATAATGTTTAGGCTTCTCATAATTTTCTGTTGATTGTAGTGTTCAGCCTTTTCGTAGTATGTTTCGTTTTCCAAAGTGGAGAGCGCTAGGTCGATATATAATTCTGTCTCCATTAGGACTACTGCACTCCCTTTATCAGTCTCTTTAATTGTAATAGTTCTATCGGTTTTTAATCTATTTAATTCTTCCCATTCTTTCTTGTTGAGGTTTGATTTGTGTTTTTCTCTGTGCAAGTGTTGGTAAGGGATGTTTGTGATGTGTTCACAGAATTCGTCCAGGATTTTATTTCTACCTTTTGCTGGGGTGTAGTTGCTTCTATTTCTGGCTAATGATTCATCCTCATTGTACTGGTCGAATAGTTCTTCACTGAGTCGTAACTTTCTACAGAGTTCTGTGATGTCTTCCTTCATTTCATAGTAGTTAGGGCGTAGGGGTCGGTGTGAATTTAATACCTTTGGAGAGTAAGTTGATAAGGTTGGGAGTTGGTTCTGCACTAGATAGATTGATAATTGTTATTACTCTCGGTTTCTCCTTCCTGTGTTGTGTTATTTTGTTTGCCTGTATATGTGTGCTGCGTCTAAATAATGGTTGGGGTAGAGGGGTTGTCTGCTGATGTTAAGTGGTCTCCTGTGTTTGTTATATTCCTTGTTGTAGTAAAATGTGGTACGGGTTCGTGGTAGTGGATTGAATGGGGTGTTCCTGTATTGCGAGTATAGATGTGTGTTTCTATGTGCCATGTTGGATTGTGGTATTATACGTGGCCTACGTTGTTGGTTGTATCGTGTGGTGTAGGTTTGTTGTGTATTGTGGAAGCGACAGTTGAAAAAATGGAAATTACCTTGCTGTTCCCTTGTGGCGGGGAAGTTGTTACATCTATCATGGTAGTGGTATCTTTTCCCTATGTTTGATGATGAGGCATCCGCGTAGTAGTTGAGTGATTTGGTATGACATCTCCTTGAAGGGGGAAAGTCGTCAATGTCATTCTGGGGGTGATGATTTCTAGGGTTTTTGTTCCTTCTTATGGAAGCGAGGTTGGGAAGTTCATCTTCGGTGTGGTGCTTCCTTCTTCTTTTGTTAGTAGCTGGGTGGTTTGAAAAGTTGTTGTGCGGTTGAGTTATAGGTTTTCCTATTTTTATGAACGGGTTATTGGAGGTGTAATCCGTTTGAAAAGTCGATTCATAGTTTAGGAACCAAGCGGCATTTTTTCCCCAGCGTTGAGGGGATTTCAGCTCCTCTCTGTTGCAGTCCTCTTTCCATAATTTAGAGATCTTCTCTACGTTGGGGCTTTCAGTGTTATTGTTGATCTCAAAGATAATCTCTTCATCGATGGTTTTGGTTCCTTCCTCATTTGTCTGGCCCCTCAATTTAAGAAGTGCAATTTCTGTCTTCATTTTCTCCAATGCCATTCTTTCCCTAAGGTGTCTTTGAAGCTCGGGTTCATTTGGAATAGGGGCGAGTTAGAGGGGTTGAGTTAAGCCATTTTTCATATATCTCCGCTTTGTTGTGATTTTGTATCATCTTCCAGAAGGAGAACCTTCTGTCTCTGAGGGATTTGGTCCATTTTGGGATTGTTCAATTTTTCATTTTGTATGAATCAATCTCACATGGCTCTTCGTTGGATTTTCCTGGGTTGGTAGTAGTGAAAATAGTTTGGATAGTATCGCAAAGGTTTTGAGGTTTATCGCCGATTTCGGAGGGTTTGTATCCGGTAACGGTTTCCTCATTTGTGGAGTCAAGTTTGTCGACTAGCAAAGATAGGATGCTGTTAATTTTCTTGAGTTCTCTCTCTCTATATATATAGCCGGATCAGATATCAACAATACACATTGATGAAAACAGTTACATAGTTGTAGTAATATTGTATTCACAGAGCATAAACTTCAGTTGCATTAGATTTTGACAGTATGTTTGCCATTAGTGAGTAATCAGAATTGTAAACTTTTCTGTTCTATTTAGTTTCGTATAACCACGTCTTTATAATCTTCGTAATTTTGAGACTGCTTACGTCACAACGAATCTTTATGCAGACATTGAAATGGCGTCAAAGTACAGCATAATTCATTTTTAGATCTGAATAATATATATTTCTGTCACATTGAAACGTCTTACAGTGCTCTAGCATCGGCAAGTTTTACAGTAGTGGAAAATTGGGAAACAAAATACAATTATATTCCATTTGGAAATGTAGTGTTGCCAGGATCATAAAATGTTGTTAAATTAAGAAATCTAAGTGTTGAAACATAAAATAACCTTAGTGTGGTAACCTTGTTACAGCGGAACACCTTACACTCACTCGTTCTCTTAAACACAAAACTAAGGCACATTTGATAACATAGCAAGGGGAAAAAAACGGCTTGCCCTTCAATCATAACGCGTCATATTTACTCTATTTGAAACATATTGGTTTACAAAATAGAATAGAAATGTTTCCTTAGTTTTATTATTGACTTAAGTAGTTTTATTAGTTTTATCATTAACTTGTTAAACCTTAATTTTACTTGCATGTGAAAATCTGTATTCAGGTATTTCCACTGTAACACAGACAGCTTTGATGACAACAACTACTCAAACGCGGCGTTAACATCAACAAAAATACAGCAGATACACTATATAGAAGACAGCAACAGTAGAGCCACTATCTGCTTAAGAATATGTTTACAATAGAGCATTGTGTATTATTACTAACGTCGGTAAGTACAGTAACATCCACGTATTTAACCATTGTACTGTAACAACAGCATTTCTCTAAAGCGCTGCCTTTACATATAAACGAGCCTTATCAAAAGGTAAAGGCTTCAGCAAAATAAGTTAACCTCATGTGCCATGTTGCGTTTTATACAAAGGTCTTTGTGGAACAACTCAACCCTTCTCACAGGAGACGAACCTATTTTATTTTGCGAATATTATATGCCAATACATACTAGATTTCATGGATTATGGTCTCATATAAAATGTTAGAACATGATCGCCGGAGAAATGATTAGGAAATATTATAACGCATTCAGAAATACATGCAAAACATATGACAAACAATTGACGCAATCGCTTGACCTGAAAGAAATAGTAGTGAAAGATATTTCAAATACCATAGTTTCATGACGTGTGAAATGGCATCTTAAGTAATTTAGTACCTGTGACAACTCATGACTCAAACACTTTTTAAACATGGCTAGACAGCCTTTAAACACCCCTGATCACTCAAAGCTAATTTGGGGTTAAGCAACACAATGCGGTAGCAACAAAACCAACAAAAACAGCAGAATCAGTCTCAACAGTATCATCAGCATCAATAGCGACAAGAACTGCGAAAAAGACAACAACAGCATAACAAAACATATTGATTTAAAGAGGTAATTTACGAGATTTAGATTCAATTGAATTAAAATAGAAGTTTTAGTACAGTCTCCCACGCATACAAGTGCTAATGAGGTATCGAAAGATGCCCATACAAAAATATACAAAATTTAAAGGAATTTCCGAGCACGAGTCCAAACAAATAATTTGAATACATATTTGCCAATGATGTGTACTACTATACTCAGTTATTTATACATATAAACCATATCTACAAATGTAATAACTCGTTCATGTCCCTCTTTCTCGTTTTGTCTGTTCTCATATTTTTATAATATTCATTAATAATAATAATAATAATAATAATAATAATAATAATAATAATAATAATAATAATAATAATAATAATAATAATAATAATAATAATAATAATAATAATAATAATAATAATAATAAGCCATACACATGTCATCAACTGGTCAAGCACAGAGATCCGTAGGCTCGATACAAAAATTCGAAAGTTCTTAACCATGCACAGAATGCATCACCCTAAGGCAGATACAGATAGAATATATTTCCCTAGGAAAGAAGGAGGACGTGGGTTAATCCAGTTAGACATTGCGTTGAAAACTGCAACAATTGGATTATCTACATATCTAAGGGAATCACATGATTGGATGATCAAACTCGTTTTGAAACACGAAAGCATCAAAAGATCATACTCCAATACAAAAGATGCACAAAGATTCAGTAATGGACTACAAATTCCAGAAGTCCCATTTACTGCTGAAATGGAAAACACAGAAAAAGCAAAGCAGGTAAAAGTAACTGCAAAGAAAGAACTGCTACAGAAACTGGCTAAGAAATGGCAAGAAAAGCCTCTGTATGGAAAATACCCAGAACGAGCTAACAATCCTGATGTTGACAAAACTTTAACCCATCAGTGGTTGGCATCCTCTGGACTGAAATCGGAGACTGAAGGACTGATTATATCAGCACAAGATCAGTGTCTGCCAACAAAAAATTACCAAGCCAAAATAATAAAAAATGGATGCAGCCCATTATGCTGTGTATGCAAAAAACAATCAGAGACCATTGACCATATAATTTCAATGTGCAGTCCTATAGCTCCAACCGAATACCTAAACAGGCATGACAGAGCTGCACAATACATACATTGGATAATGTGTAAGCATTTTGACCTGCCCCATCAAAAGAATTGGTGGGATCATCAACCACCTCCCATACTTGAAAAAGATCACATCTCAATCTTGTGGAACTTTAGCATCCAAACAGACAGAAAAATAGATGCAAATAGACCTGATATAATATTGAAGGACTTTAAAAAGAGGGTATACCTGCTAATTGATATGTCCGTTCCAATAGACAAGAATGTATCTATAAAAATATTTGAAAAATTGAGCAAGTATAAGGACCTGGAGATAGAAATTGGAAAAATGTGGAAATTGAGAACTAAAACAATACCAGTGGTTGTAGGCGCTCTGGGAATGATACCTAAGGGGTCTAATGATTACTTATCGCAAATCCCAGGAAACCCGCGTATAGGAGAAATACAAAAGATAGTACTAATGGGAACTGCCCATATACTAAGGAAGATTCTGTCAATATAAGAACATCCCAAGTCTAAACACTAAAGATGCTTGTGTGAGTATGTATGTTCTTTCTTGAACATGGCGGACCTTGTTGTCTCTTGAGGTCACTGGTTGTGACTTGGTGATAACTCGTATGAACATAAAGCAAGATAAATGCAACTGTAATAATAATAATAATGCTTATTAACCACAAGGGTTTACACAAAGTAGACATTAAGGGCAGTACAGGACAATAAAGGACGGTACAAAAGGGCATTTCTGCGTGTAAAAAAAAACCCAAAACAGAGGATGTAATAATAGAACAATGAAAAAATTCCCCAATAGGGGGTAGACTTCCGAGGGACAATCGTGGAGAGAGCCCATTAAAAAGCCACAGTGATCCTGACCACCAGAGCAAGTGCCCTCTCCCAGTTTTCCACCTTTAATTTACAGACACATTCTTGCCTCTCTCACCCATCTTTCAACAAAATGCTGGGAAGAGAGCACTTACCTCTCTACCCTGATTTTCCTTTTCAAATGAAATTTGAAAAAGTTAATCATGGTATCACCGAAGAGGTAAGTGCTCGTCTACAGCCCTTTCAGATGCGTCCACCATAGTATCTCTTTCGCCATGGCCACCAGACAGAGAAAAACTGCCTGCCCTTCCCGGCTAAAGTAAGAGGGCGGGGCAATCCTCACGATGGACGCAGCTGATAGCCGGATCTGTTCTACACGTGACAGCAGGTGTTCGACATAAACCCACAAGTCAGCAATGCTCGGACACTGGACAAGTAATGCAGGATGGTTTCGTCGCCATGCGCGCATCTCGGACATGCCCGTCTGACGCACTTCCGTGCCTGTAGAGTTTATCCCGAACTGACAAAGCTCCTCGGTAGCACTGCCAGGCCAGGGATTTCTGGAAATTGTTCATAGGCCCCGGCTCGAAAGTTCTTCCGAAGAGATTGGCTAGTTGATTTTCGTCGACACCTAGAGTTTCAACAAGTACGCCGTCGCTCTTCCCCTCCACAAATCCTCTATGGAACGCCAAGCTGGAGTTTCCACCGATTACATTGCCCGACTGGTCGAGAGCCGTGAGCGCATGAAGACATTCCAGTCTCCAAGCGCCCCTCCCGGTCTTCGCTTGACCCAGCACCGCAGCTCCGTCAAGGAGATGAGCTGGGGAAAGACGTGTCTAGCAAACGGTGACCATACCTGATCACCGTCGAGGAACAGGTGGAGATGCCGTAGCCTGAGCGCATGTCTGCGCATCATCAGCCATGGCATGCCCAGCTCTCCACGTAGCGGGTGTTGACAGCAGATGGATTGCCTGACCATCGGAGCGCGTCCCTTCCAAAAAAGTGAAAGAGCAAACGCTCCAGTGCAGGTGGCGAGGCTTAGGACAAATAATGATTTCATTTATTGGCCACAAGGGCCGACATACAGGGCACAATACAAAAGACTGGGACAGTGGGGTTTTACAGAAAAATCGAGTAAACTATATGAATAACAATAACAAAGTAACAAGAAAAATACAAGAAATATTCCCCAATAGGGGGGATGACCACCCAGGGTTCGCTCAGGTACATCACCAATCCTGAACGACCCGACGCTTCGAGAGCACCCTGGAAGGGCACCCCTCCCCTCCTCAAATTTACCCACCTACGGCCGCATGACCATAGTAGGCCCACTCACACGGGCCATTCTCGCTACATTCACCCACCTTTCAGCAAATGTACTGGGTGCAGCACTTCTCTCTCCACCCTCACCTTCCTTTCCAAGTGAAACTTGAAAAAGTTGATGAGGGATTGGCCGAAGAGAAAAGTGTCTGTTTTCAGTCCTTTCAACCTCGTCTACCATACAAACTCTTTCGCTACTGCCATCAGGCAGAGGAACATTTCCTGCTCTTCCTGACCTAAGGAAGGCGGCGGGTCGATCTTCACTATGGACTCGGCCGATAGCCGGATTCGTTCCCCACGCGACAGTAACTGTTCGACATAACTCCACAAGTCAGTAATGCACGGACATTGAACATGTGCGTGCAGAACGGTTTCGTCGTTCTGTGCGCATCTTGGGCAGATTCGTCTGACAGCACTTCCGTGCCTGTAGAGTTTATCCCGAACCGGCAGTGCCCCCCCCCCCCCCCCCCGGTAGCACTGCCGAGCGAGGGATTTCTGGAAATTGTCCATCGTCCCCGGCTCGAAAGTCCTCCGGTACAGACTGGTCAGTTCGATTTCGTCGAGGCCCAAAGCTTCTCCGAGTGCGTCATCACACTTTCCCACCACTAATCCTCTATACAAATCGAGAGTGGAAGTTCCACTGATCGCATTGCTCGCTTGGTAGAGGGCAGTGAGTGCCTGGCAACATTCCAGGTGCCAGTCACCCAGTCTCGGTCTCTTCTTGACTCAGGATTGCAGCTCAGTGAAAGAAATGAGTTGCGGAAAGGCCCGTCTCATAAACGGCGACCACACCTGTTCACCGTTGAGGCAGAATATCTGGAGATGTCGCAGCCTCAACGCACTTCTGCGCATCATTATCCACGGCATGCCCAGCCCTCAGCGTAGAGGGTGCTGGCAGCAGATGGACCACCTCACCAACCGAACTTGTCCCCTCCACAAGAATTTGAAGAGGAGCCGTTCCAAATTGACGAGGCGCGGACGGGGGCACGGCACGACGGTCAGGTGGTAGTAGATGACTGACGCGATGTACGCATTCGCCACCTCCGCACGACCTTTCAGTGATAGCTTCCTCCCAGCCCATTTTTGGGTGAGACTGGCTACTCTGCTCGTTACCTCGTCCCAATTCTTTTCCACCTGGAGGTCTGGTCAGAATCAAACCCCGACCAACTTTACCGGTGGGTCCGTCCAGCGCCCCACGACGCTGTTGGACGGCATGGGCTTGCCTCTCCAGGTTCCGAGCTGCAAGCCCACCGACTTTTCCAGGTTAAGTTTGGTTCCTGTCAACCTTTCATATTCCTTCAATAAGGTGCCAACCACCTCGATTTCTGAGGTGTTCGACACCATCACGGTGATGTCGTCTGCATAAGCCGACACCGCCTTTCTATGTCCCCGTTCGAGCGGGATGCACTGCAACAGCTCCAGCTTCCGCAGTAAAGGCTCGAGAGTCAATACGTACAGAAGGGAAGAGAGAGGGCACCCTTGACGGACCAACCGGGAGAGCAGAAATGGTTCCGAGAGGTGGCCATTAACCTTGACCACCTAGCGCGTGCCGCTGTGCATTGCAGCGATCCAGCTTCTGAAGCCAGGGCCTAAGCCAGCTGCTTTGAGGACAAACTCCAGATACCGATGGTCAACCCTATCGAATGCTTTCGATTGATCTAAATTGATCTAAATTGAAGCCAGGTTTACACCCTACACTCTCTATGATGTATCGCATGAGGTGGAGATTGTCGTGTATGGACCTGGCTGGGATTGCGCAAGTTTGCGCCTCCCCAAACAAATCCTCGACGAAAAGCTTCAATCTCCTTGCTAAAACCTTGGCCAAAATCTTAAACTCTGCGTTGACCAGAGTTATGGGCCTGAAGTTGTCTAATGTATCCCTCTTGTTCTCGCCTTTCCTTATCAGCGTCATCACTCCCCTGCTCACAGAACTGGGAACACTCCCATTCTGCTGCCATTTGCAGTAGAGTGCTTCGAGGAGATCGGAGAACAAGTCTGGCATATTTACGTAAAGCTCGTAGGGCAGGCCATCCAAACCGTGTGACTTGCGCCTCATGCAGCCGAAAAGGGTGTCCTGAATTTCGGCTGAAGTAATCGGCCTCTCGCAGCGCTCAGCGTCGACCGTCGAGATGCGCGGCAAGCCGTCAAGGTAGGGACTGAAATCCGCTACTCTCTCTGACTCGCCACTCTCCCCGAACAACCGAGCAAAGTGCTGGCGAAAGGCCTCACACATCCGCTTGGAATCGCTTATCTCGTGTCCGTCTCGGTTCGCCAAAGATCGAATCGTGGTTTTATTACCACGCTGCGCCTCCGGCACGCGGGCCCATCGAACAGCTTTGGTTTCCTCGTTTCTCAGCGCGAGCGCCTTAGCTCTGACAATGCAACCTTCGTATTTCGCATTGAAGAAATGGTCTAATGCCATTCTCGCCGCTAGCACGTCAGTTGCAATGCCACTACAAATAGCTTCGTTTAACTTATCTACCAGCTCCCCCTCCTTTCTATTTTTCTCTAACGCTAGTTCTTTGCTGAACTCTATCGAAGTTACTCTAATCTCTCTTTTGAGAGCCTCCCACCATCTGTTGTTGCTATCCTCCCTGACAACTTTTGCTTAACAAAATTGTTGACTCGGTCCCTGTAAGCCTTACGTGCAGGAAATGACATGTTCAGCTTCCAGTAAACCGGTCCTAACCTACGCGTTTTATCTAGGCCGACCGTACAGATCACAAATTTGTGATCTGAATAGGCGACCCTTTTAAAAGTGGACAGCCTACATTATTTCTATCTATTTTCCTAATGAATATCCTGTCTATATACGATATAGATGACCCCCATTCGGTTGGTCCATGTCCATACTGGCACATTGGGGAAATCTAGTCGATACCTGTCAGACAGTTGGAACTGGCTGAGTAGGTGCTTGAGGCTTTTGCACCCCCCGCTCCTATCGGCTACTCCCACACAATCCCAGCGTGCGTCTAAGATGCCCTCCAGCCCCTCGCTAATAGTAAAAGGCGAGACCTACCCAGAAAGGTCTCCAGGCGCCTAAAGAAGTCCGGTCGTCCGGTCTCTGTAGGGGCGTAGACGGCCAGCCGTCTAAAGGCACCACCTTCGCTACTGCTGACATCCAAGACCACCAACTTACCGTCCGGGTCCCGGAAGATCGACCTTATCTCGAGATCCAGTCCTTTTCTAAACAGCACTGCCACCCCACCCCCATTTCCGGCCTGCTAACAGATGCGAAGATCTGATAGTCGTCGAAAATGGGGGCTAGTGCGCGCGTGTCTGAAATTCTGGTCTCGCTGACGGCAAACACATCCATTTCCAGCGACCTGCGGTCATTGAGCAGGCGACCCTGCTTCCAGGGTGACCCCAGGCCGCGAACATTTAAACTTCCTACTCTTAATATGGCCATGTTGGTAACCTAAGAGAGAGAGGGAAGGTTTACTTACCTCCCGGGGTCTTGTGAAGGTCGGGTGGTTCGACCTCCATGGTTGGTGGGGTTTCTTTAGGGAACCTCTTTAAAAGTCTCGATGTGGGTTTCACATTCGGGGTTCCCATGTCTTGAGGAAAGCTCTCTCGAATTTCTTTTAAGGAATTGAGTGACATTCGGACCAGAAGTAAATCTTCTGGCACGCAAAATGTGCTCATTTCAAAATCTCCCCCTCTATTTGAATGTCCTCGCTTCGAGCTAAGAGGGCCATCAGTTAATCGTTGGCTCTTCTGACAAGCACGAAGTTTTTAACATTTTGTTGGTGTGGTTTTATTTGTTTTCGTTTTGGTGACTGTGGTGGTGATGGTTTTGGTGGTGTTGTTTCGGGTATGTCTGTGTTTGTTGTAGGTGTGGTGTCTGCAATTTCAGGTATTTGTGTGTTTATTTGTACTTGTGCTTGTTTAAGTTGTTTGCGTTTCGGGGATTGTGGGGGTGGTGTCGATGTTGCTGTTGGTGCTGATGTTATTGGGGAAGTGTTTGAGTTAGTGGTGTCTGTATTTTTTGTTGTGTATGTTTTTGTGTTTTGTTGGTGCTTTTTTGGGTGAGTTTTTTGTTTTTTTGTACTTTTGGGTTTTCCTTCATCTTCGCTGCTGGAAGACAAAGGGTCTGTGGCTGTGAGTGTCTCTGTGTCTGTGTGTGCGTTTATTGTTTTGTCTATATGTATAATTGGGGGGGGGGGGGGCTTTCCTCGATTTCCCCCTTGTATTGGTTTTGGTGTTGGTGGTGATCCGGCTGTTTTTGATGTTGGTGTCCGTGTCTTTGTTGGTGTTGTGTTTGGTGGTGGTGGTGCAGCTTTCCGTGCTGACACGGGCGTTGGCAACAAAGGAGGTTTGCGACCCCCTGCATTTTTGTGCTGAGGGCAGAAGGCTTGCAGATGCGTTGCTTTCCCGCAGACGAAGCAGCGTGGCCTTCTTCCGTCAATGATTAGTTGGATTGTTGTCGCGTCCTGCAGGCGGGCAACATCCTGGATGTTGTTCATGTCCTCCGGTTTCATTTGGAGAAGAATCTCCAAATCTATTCCGGACCAGTCCTCTCTCTCTGTCCTTTTGATATCCAGGAGGGTAGTGTCTGTCCCCTCCTCGATTACGCATCCCAGCAGCCACCATAGTTTCATTCTTGGTGGGACTCTGGGAATGCGGACCTTTACTGTCCTTTTACCCATGTAGGACGGATGCATGATAATGCGTTCCGTTCTGCAGGGGGTCACCGAGTGCTTAATAGCGAGGGCCTCGGTTTTGAACAGAACCGAGATGGTACCGAACTGTTTGTCTCTTGCTTTATACTCTATGTTACTTCCGATGTACTCCAAAGCAGCCTCGACCTCTTCTTGGCTGGCAAGTTCCACTTTTTGTGTCTGCACCGAAATGTATCGAAAGTACACCATCCTACTTTGCATGGCCGCTATTGCCCCGTCCGGGATGGTCAGGTTTGCCCAGGACTTCTCGCGTTTAATTAGCCTCCACGCCTGGGCCAACTGTTCGTCTTTATCGCTAATATCAATATCGATATCCAATAAGCGCTTTGTTTTTTCAAATGTGGTGCTTCTGGTGCTCTTGTTGTTGGTGTTGTCATTGTTGCTGTTGTTATTGGTGTTGTTGTTCTTGTTTTGTTTGTTGATGCTGTTGCCACCGCTATCCGTGTTTACATTGAAGCTGTCGGTGTTATTGTCGTTATTGCTCTGAGTTGTTGTTGTTGTGGTGGTGGTGGTGGCGGTGCTGGCGGTGGCGGCGGTCAATCACGGTCAATCACGTGATACAGCGGTCAAGAAACAGAGCTAAGCCCCTTATAACCATGAAAAAAATACCACGGAGGTGGAGGTGGTACTTATATCAAAGCCATAGAAGAGGTGGCTAAGGTGGCGAGAAGTATGAGTAATGATAGCTTTCCAGCAGTCACTACACTTCAAAGGTTACTCGGCCAAAGGGAGTTATAAACAATATATAGAAACACACAGATACATGCGGACACATACATATACATGAATATATACACATATATCTTTGAATTAGTGGTGCCAACCTCAACCGATGTTGCTCTATGAATAACTGGGACAAAATAACTCCGTGGTATTTTTTTCATGGTTATAAGAGGCTTAGCTCTGTTTCATGACCGCTGTATCACGTGATTGACTCCCCCTACGCCTTTCGGGATTCTATCTCGCGTCCTACGGACGTGATTTGAAACTCTTAATGAGGTACCTCTTGATAAGTCGGCAGACATCACAAAATTTCTATATCTATGTGATGTAGTGTTTTTGCATAATATGCCACGAAACTACGTAGTCGAGGAGTAAAGAAGGAGTTTGGGTATGATATATCTTATTAATTATATCTAATGTTTCTTCTCTCTTCATAATGTATTATATATATATATATATGTGTGTGTGTGTGTGTGTGTGTGTGTAGTAATAAACACAGTAAATCGTGTGTCTAAAATTACGCGGGTTGAAGTACCACATTTGTTTGAGAAATTTAATCAGAAGCAAACGGAATATACATAAAATAAAATAAAATATATACAGACCGCCTCAATAACTATTACATCTCCCGGACAGATTAGGGATTTAATCTGTTTCGCCCTGATAATAGTGTTTGTAACACATAATCCGTGGGCATCATCAGCGAGAGAATTAGATTAAATGAAACAAACACCTAAGCTAAAAGCCACACGAATGAATATTTTACCTCGTTTGCTAG
This sequence comes from Eledone cirrhosa, assembly GCA_964016885.1. Lineage (NCBI taxonomy): Eukaryota > Metazoa > Mollusca > Cephalopoda > Octopoda > Eledonidae > Eledone > Eledone cirrhosa. The sequence goes on along the minus strand of OZ024741.1, from coordinate 67,505,846 downwards.
AAGTCAATGGATTGGCTAGAAACAATAGCCTAATACACCCAACTTATGAGCTCACCTAGTAGGGAGCCAAAATACAAATAAAAGGCAGAGTTAATAACTCATACTGATACCCTGTAATTAACAAATACTGACAAGATTATCTGTTACAAACACAATTCTAAGGGCGAAACGGATTAAATCCCTAATCTGTCCGGGAGATGTAAAAGTTATTGGGGTGGTCTGTATATATTTAATTTAATTTTATGTATATTCCGTTTGCTTCTGATTAAATTTCTCAAACAAATGTAGTACTTCAACCCTCGTAATTTTAGACACACGATTTACTGTGTTTATTACTACATATATTATTAAAATGTTCAGTATTTATACTTTGAGCTTGTTAATTACAGGGTATCAGTTTGAGTTAACTCTGCCTTTTATTTGTGTGTATATATATATATATAGTATTAAGGATACTATTTATGGTTATGTATATACTAAAACTTTTTATAGTTATATATACTTTAAACCCTAAACAGTGAAAGACAGTAATTTATTACTACCTTATTACCAGTAAGATAAATAGCTCAATGTAATAACATCAGTTGTTCTACAGAGCAGTTATATAGAATTCACATGAATCAAAGTTCTGTTCAAACCAGTTATTAGCTTACAATTGTTTCATCCAAACCGAGGTTTGGAGTGTTCGGAGCATTTTTCAATGTTTGTTTACATACATGACCTCCTTTCCAACACAAGAGACATACAGATACATAAATATATATTGATGCACAGTGGGGTGACATCCATTATAATATTTCTGAATGGCAATTTAAATTCAAAAATTAAAATCATATTAAAACAGAATCAAAGCAAAATTAAAATTAAAATACAACATCGGCAGTTGTTGTATTTTAAATTGCCAAAATACAATACAGAATTAGTTTTATAAAGAAATATTGACATACCCTGAAAAAAAGACAACCTTAACAGTTGGAGCTTCCTGGATAGTGGAGGTACTAGATTTATTGAGGGTGATATAAAGTTATGATTGAGTATGCAAATGAGTGTCCGAAAAGTTTAAATAACGGTATATTTAAATTAAACTGTTGGGAGAAGGTGATATTGTGAGGGAGAGAGAAAAAAAGAAAAAAAGAGAAAAAGAAGAATTGGTCATATATATTTTGCCCTGTGGAATAGTGTGAGAAGAGTGTAGGGTGATTATATTTAAGTGAGAGAAAATATTAGTTATAAAGGACAAATATAGCGTAAGTGTGTTTACGTGAGAGGAAAGAAGAAGAACCGAAGAAACGAATATAGCGTGGATGAATAATAAAGCAGGATTCGTTGTTTTGACTATGCTATATATAATGATAGGTTGAAAAAAATTTGATTAAAAGTTTACTTAATAGATTTGATTAAATGTTTAATTAATAATTTAATAATTAGTTTAAATGTGTATGTTAAGGATTATAGATTATTAAAAACATATTTTAAAAAACTATTATATATTATATATTATTAAAAAATATATTAAAAAATATTAAAAAATATATATATATTATTATAAAATATATATATTATTAATTATTAAAAATTGTAAGTAAAAAATTTAAAATACCCAAATAATTCTAAATTTATGGAAATTCCGAGAGTTTACACAAGAATAACCACTTATTTGTATTATAATAACAGTAAAGTATAAAGGAAGTTATAAGTGAGTTATTAATAACTCAGATGACTCTAAGGATTATATGCTATAAGATTATGAAGTTAAAAAGTTAAATTTTCTATTTTAAGAAAGTAATTAGAATATGAACCTTGTCTTATTTTATACGAAGTCATAAATTTATAAATTCATAAATTTACTTGTTA
>OZ024741.1:67486492-67501492 GCA_964016885.1 Eledone cirrhosa | reverse complement strand
CCGAATAGAGGGGTTGTTCGGAAAATTGGATTTGTGATCCTTCAGGGTAAAGTGGGGAGAGATAGGATCCAGAGGTTCGGTCCGGCCCAGGATGTTGAGATCAGATGTGATTTTAAACCCAGCATCGTTGATTTCATTGATGACGCACCGATTAGTTTTACGGTAATCCTTAGTTACAGCATTATGTAGTAGTTGATGGTAAGTACTGCGCTCCACTTGATATAGGTTGCCAGTTTTGTCGGAATGGACGTGCACGGCGTCGTGTATTTATATGTAGGTATGCGTGTGCGCTTGTTATATACGTATTTATTTACTTATATACGTTTATATAATTATTTATTTATTTGTACACAAGCATACACACACACACATATTTATATGTGCGTGGTTTTGTATACCCATGGTAAGGTTTTGCGTATGCTTGTGTATGTACGTATCTGTTTGCGTGTATGTATTTATTTGTTTCTATTATCTCTGTATTGTATTTATTTACTTTGTTCTTAACTCTGTAGCGGAGATTGATTTGGTCTCCTAGTTAGAATTTTAGTCTACGATTTCCGCTATACCATTTACGTGGTTTTGTCTTTGCGTGCTATTGTTCTCCACGCTCCACATATGACTTATTATCTTCGTTTTTTAGTTATTTGCCAGAGAACGTCTCTATGCACCACCTAAGAGAACATTAGTCTACGACCTCTTTTATACCATAAACGTGGTTTTGTCTTTGCGCGTAATTGTTTTTCACCGCTCCTATTAATGACGTATTATATTCGATTTTTCCCGTTCTTTGCCAGCGAACGTTTCCACGAACCAAAGTATCGTCTTCCTGTATTCCTCCGGTTGCAACGTTTTTGAAATATCCAGTTCTGCGTTTACAGATTGACTTTGTTAGTTTCAGAAGATCCCGTTAAGGGTGAAAGCAGCGATTCTTTGCTTAAACTTTAATCTGTTATTTTAATAAATATTTGGTCTACGGTTCTTATATATTTGATATATATTTTCCTTATCGAGCCCTCTTTGGATTTTAGTCTTCAATTTTATTATTATTACTATTTGGCTCCTTCGGTTGAGCACTCTACTGACTTATATTCATCATGCAGAAACAACATCTGAATATTTCTACAAAGAACATACCCGTACCAAGCAGGAAAACATACCTAAAACTCCTGATACAGAAAACAGACGCGTTCATTAAAAGGTTGCGTTGGCGTGCCTTTTATTTCGATAATCCGCGAAAAGCAGACAACAAACAGGATAAATTTGGATTTAAAACCTATAATAACCCTCCGTCGAACCCAGCATTGCTACCCTTCGAAAATGATGTCTTGGAACTCATTCGGAATATCAAATTTTGGAATAGGAGCAATTCCTTCCAGCTAGACCTGAAGAATAGAATTCGTTCTATTAAGGATTCTAACGCCGTGCACGTCCATTCCGACAAAACTGGCAACCTATATCAAGTGGAGCGCAGTACTTACCATCAACTACTACATAATGCTGTAACTAAGGATTACCGTAAAACTAATCGGTGCGTCATCAATGAAATCAACGATGCTGGGTTTAAAATCACATCTGATATCAACATCCTGGACCGGACCGAACCTCTGGATCCTATCTCTCCCCACTTTACCCTGAAGGATCACAAATCCAATTTTCCGAACAACCCCTCTATTCGGCTTATTAACCCTACGAAGTCCGATTTAGGTAGACTTAGTAAAACGATTCTTGATAGAATTATAACTGAAATTAGAAGTTTGGCCCCTCTCGTACTGTGGAACAATTCTTTCGCAGTGATTGATTGGTTCAACGGCATATGTAACAAGGAACATTGCCGTTTTATCCAATTCGATATCAACAATTACTACTCCTCCATCACTTTACCACTTCTCCTTAGAGCTATCAATTTCGCTAAAACACTCACAGTGGTTAAGGATTCTGAAGTTGATGTCATCCTTGATGCCCGAAAGTCGGTGATTAATTTCGACGACTCTATTTGGATTAAAATATCCAATAGTACCCCATTCGACGTGAGTATGGGCGCCAGTGACTCTGCGGAAGTTACTGATCTTATTGGCCTTTTCCTTCTTTTCTCTATCAAGGACAAATTCCCCAACGCGGGCGGTGGTTTGTACCGTGACGATGGTCTTTTGACCATGACTAAGTGCGGACCTCGTGCTTGCGACAGGTTCAGAAAAGAACTCACAGCCTTCTTTAAAGGCTTCAACCTCTCTATACAGGTTGAGGCCAATCTGTCGGTCGTTAATTACCTCGACGTTACCCTCAATTTATTGAATGGGTTGTATTACCCGTATAGAAAGCCGAATGATACGCTTAATTACATAAGTAAGCATTCCAACCATCCTGCCAGCATAACCAAGAACCTGGTAAGAAACGTTTCGTTGAGGCTTTCCCGTCTTTCCACCAACGAGCGCATTTTCAACGACCATTCCACTTATTACAATGAAGCTCTTGCTCGAAGTGGATTTGTCGATAAGGTAGCATATACAGAGTACGAAAATAGACCTAGAAGAAATAGATCCCGTCGCATTTGTTGGTTTAACCCACCATATAATATGGAGGTGGCCACACCATTAGCTAAGATCTTTCTTTCCCTTATTACGAAGCATTTTCCCCTACACATAAATATAGTAAAATTTTTAATAGAAATACTATTAACATTTCTTACTCTACGACTCCTAACCTTGCACATAACATCACAGCTTCAAATTTAGCTAAACTAGCCGTAGGAACACGTGCAACCCTGTAGTTAGTACTAACTGTAATTGTAGGAATCGGGCTGATTGCCCCCTATCCGGGAAATGCCTCTCTAATAACATTGTCTACAAATGTAAGGTTGTAACACCCACGTCCCGTAGGGCCTACATAGGGTTAACCGCCAATAGTTTCAAGCAGCGTCTATACATGCATACCCATTCTTTTCGTTACCCTCTAAGAAGGAATATGACGTCACTTTCAGCTTATATCGGGAGTCTAAAAGACAACCACACCCAATATAAGTTACACTGGGAGATCCTAGCTAGGGCTAGATCGTATAACGGAAATAAAAGACCATGTGACTTCTGCGCCGCTGAGGCCCTGGAAATACTCTACGCTACAGACCACTTCTTAAACAAAAAATCTGAGGCATTTTCGGCTTGTAAACATAAATTGCACAAAACTTTCCTGTATTACAGCCCCACGTTATACCCTAACGGATAGCACGATCTATACGTGGATATTTTACGTCTTGATGTGGGAGCTAAGTATATGTTTTGTTTATTCCTTTACTTATTTGCATAGGTAAGTATATATTACCCGTATGTTTTGGGAAGGTATGTATACCTTCTCGTACGTATATTTGACTGTTATAGCGTATAATTTTTACATATTCTGGTATTTAGGGTTTGGCTATGTGTATACGGGAGTTTTGCGTCCGCGTGAGTGTGCAGGTTCGTACGTATGGTGGGTGTGTGTATATGTGTACTTCTTGTTTTAGTTGACTTACGTCTCCGAACATTCGTGTATTTATATGTAGGTATGCGTGTGCGCTTGTTATATACGTATTTATTTACTTATATACGTTTATATAATTATTTATTTATTTGTACACAAGCATACACACACACACACATATTTATATGTGCGTGGTTTTGTATACCCATGGTAAGCTTTTGCGTATGCTTGTGTATGTACGTATCTGTTTGCGTGTATGTATTTATTTGTTTCTCTTATCTTTGTATTTATTTACTTTGTTCTTAACTCTGTAGCGGAGATTCATTTGGTCTCCTAGTTAGAATTTTAGTCTACGATTTCTGCTATACCATTTACGTGGTTTTGTCTTTGCGTGCTATTGTTCTCCACGTTCCACATATGACTTATTATCTTCGTTTTTTCGTTCATTGCCAGAGAACGTCTCTATGCACCACCTAAGAGAACATTAGTCTACGACCTCTTTTATGCCATAAACGTGGTTTTGTCTTTGCGCGTAATTGTTTTTCACCGCTCCTATTAATGACGTATTATTCGTTTTTTCCCGTTCTTTGCCAGCGAACGTAACCACGAACCAAAGTATCGTCTTCCTGTCTTCCTTCGGTTGCAACGTTTTTTGAAATATCCAGTTCTGCGTTTACAGATTGACTTTGTTAGTTTCAGAAGATCCCGTTAAGGGTGAAAGCAGCGATTCTTTGCTTAAACTTTAATCTGTTATTTTAATAAATATTTGGTCTACGGTTCTTATATATTTGATATATATTTTCCTTATCGAGCCCTCTTTGGATTTTAGTCTTCAATTTTATTATTATTACTATTTGGCTCCTTCGGTTGAGCACTCTACTGACTTATATTCATCATGCAGAAACAACATCTGAATATTTCTACAAAGAACATACCCGTACCAAGCAGGAAAACATACCTAAAACTCCTGATACAGAAAACAGACGCGTTCATTAAAAGGTTGCGTTGGCGTGCCTTTTATTTCGATAATCCGCGAAAAGCAGACAACAAACAGGATAAATTTGGATTTAAAACCTATAATAACCCTCCGTCGAACCCAGCATTGCTACCCTTCGAAAATGATGTCTTGGAACTCATTCGGAATATCAAATTTTGGAATAGGAGCAATTCCTTCCAGCTAGACCTGAAGAATAGAATTCGTTCTATTAAGGATTCTAACGCCGTGCACGTCCATTCCGACAAAACTGGCAACCTATATCAAGTGGAGCGCAGTACTTACCATCAACTACTACATAATGCTGTAACTAAGGATTACCGTAAAACTAATCGGTGCGTCATCAATGAAATCAACGATGCTGGGTTTAAAATCACATCTGATATCAACATCCTGGACCGGACCGAACCTCTGGATCCTATCTCTCCCCACTTTACCCTGAAGGATCACAAATCCAATTTTCCGAACAACCCCTCTATTCGGCTTATTAACCCTACGAAGTCCGATTTAGGTAGACTTAGTAAAACGATTCTTGATAGAATTATAACTGAAATTAGAAGTTTGGCCCCTCTCGTACTGTGGAACAATTCTTTCGCAGTGATTGATTGGTTCAACGGCATATGTAACAAGGAACATTGCCGTTTTATCCAATTCGATATCAACAATTACTACTCCTCCATCACTTTACCACTTCTCCTTAGAGCTATCAATTTCGCTAAAACACTCACAGTGGTTAAGGATTCTGAAGTTGATGTCATCCTTGATGCCCGAAAGTCGGTGATTAATTTCGACGACTCTATTTGGATTAAAATATCCAATAGTACCCCATTCGACGTGAGTATGGGCGCCAGTGACTCTGCGGAAGTTACTGATCTTATTGGCCTTTTCCTTCTTTTCTCTATCAAGGACAAATTCCCCAACGCGGGCGGTGGTTTGTACCGTGACGATGGTCTTTTGACCATGACTAAGTGCGGACCTCGTGCTTGCGACAGGTTCAGAAAAGAACTCACAGCCTTCTTTAAAGGCTTCAACCTCTCTATACAGGTTGAGGCCAATCTGTCGGTCGTTAATTACCTCGACGTTACCCTCAATTTATTGAATGGGTTGTATTACCCGTATAGAAAGCCGAATGATACGCTTAATTACATAAGTAAGCATTCCAACCATCCTGCCAGCATAACCAAGAACCTGGTAAGAAACGTTTCGTTGAGGCTTTCCCGTCTTTCCACCAACGAGCGCATTTTCAACGACCATTCCACTTATTACAATGAAGCTCTTGCTCGAAGTGGATTTGTCGATAAGGTAGCATATACAGAGTACGAAAATAGACCTAGAAGAAATAGATCCCGTCGCATTTGTTGGTTTAACCCACCATATAATATGGAGGTGGCCACACCATTAGCTAAGATCTTTCTTTCCCTTATTACGAAGCATTTTCCCCTACACATAAATATAGTAAAATTTTTAATAGAAATACTATTAACATTTCTTACTCTACGACTCCTAACCTTGCACATAACATCACAGCTTCAAATTTAGCTAAACTAGCCGTAGGAACACGTGCAACCCTGTAGTTAGTACTAACTGTAATTGTAGGAATCGGGCTGATTGCCCCCTATCCGGGAAATGCCTCTCTAATAACATTGTCTACAAATGTAAGGTTGTAACACCCACGTCCCGTAGGGCCTACATAGGGTTAACCGCCAATAGTTTCAAGCAGCGTCTATACATGCATACCCATTCTTTTCGTTACCCTCTAAGAAGGAATATGACGTCACTTTCAGCTTATATCGGGAGTCTAAAAGACAACCACACCCAATATAAGTTACACTGGGAGATCCTAGCTAGGGCTAGATCGTATAACGGAAATAAAAGACCATGTGACTTCTGCGCCGCTGAGGCCCTGGAAATACTCTACGCTACAGACCACTTCTTAAACAAAAAATCTGAGGCATTTTCGGCTTGTAAACATAAATTGCACAAAACTTTCCTGTATTACAGCCCCACGTTATACCCTAACGGATAGCACGATCTATACGTGGATATTTTACGTCTTGATGTGGGAGCTAAGTATATGTTTTGTTTATTCCTTTACTTATTTGCATAGGTAAGTATATATTACCCGTATGTTTTGGGAAGGTATGTATACCTTCTCGTACGTATATTTGACTGTTATAGCGTATAATTTTTACATATTCTGGTATTTAGGGTTTGGCTATGTGTATACGGGAGTTTTGCGTCCGCGTGAGTGTGCAGGTTCGTACGTATGGTGGGTGTGTGTATATGTGTACTTCTTGTTTTAGTTGACTTACGTCTCCGAACATTCGTGTATTTATATGTAGGTATGCGTGTGCGCTTGTTATATACGTATTTATTTACTTATATACGTTTATATAATTATTTATTTATTTGTACACAAGCATACACACACACACACATATTTATATGTGCGTGGTTTTGTATACCCATGGTAAGCTTTTGCGTATGCTTGTGTATGTACGTATCTGTTTGCGTGTATGTATTTATTTGTTTCTCTTATCTTTGTATTTATTTACTTTGTTCTTAACTCTGTAGCGGAGATTCATTTGGTCTCCTAGTTAGAATTTTAGTCTACGATTTCTGCTATACCATTTACGTGGTTTTGTCTTTGCGTGCTATTGTTCTCCACGTTCCACATATGACTTATTATCTTCGTTTTTTCGTTCATTGCCAGAGAACGTCTCTATGCACCACCTAAGAGAACATTAGTCTACGACCTCTTTTATGCCATAAACGTGGTTTTGTCTTTGCGCGTAATTGTTTTTCACCGCTCCTATTAATGACGTATTATTCGTTTTTTCCCGTTCTTTGCCAGCGAACGTAACCACGAACCAAAGTATCGTCTTCCTGTCTTCCTTCGGTTGCAACGTTTTTTGAAATATCCAGTTCTGCGTTTACAGATTGACTTTGTTAGTTTCAGAAGATCCCGTTAAGGGTGAAAGCAGCGATTCTTTGCTTAAACTTTAATCTGTTATTTTAATAAATATTTGGTCTACGGTTCTTATATATTTGATATATATTTTCCTTATCGAGCCCTCTTTGGATTTTAGTCTTCAATTTTATTATTATTACTATATATATATATATATATATATATATATATATATATATATATACGTGTGTGTGGAGGTGTGTGACTATGAATATATATATATATATATATTATATATATGCGTATGTGTGTATATATATGTATGTGTGTGTGTGTATGTATGTATGTATAAAATCCGTTTAATATCTAGGTGCGTGTGCGGGTAGGTGTCGGTTGTGTATTTGCAATTGTTTTGGACATCACCAACATTTTTCAATACTATTTAAAATCAAATAAGTACACACTATGATTATTATGTCTATTTTGTTTTTCCAAAGTCATGGTTAGTCCTATGTGACCTTTAATATGACATTAGTGTGTAGTTTGTTTGAAATGTGTTTGCTGCTCTCACTAAAGTGTTCAACCACGTAGAGGCCTGTGTAGATGTGTTCGTGTGTAGATGTGTTCGATTGCTATGCAGGCGAGGCTCTCTATGTATTCATGTCTTTGTTAGGTATTTTACACGCAAATATATTGTTTATTCTGTTTCCTTTATTGGTTTCAGTTATTGGACTGCAGCTATGCTGGAGTACGGCTTTTACGTGTTCTCTTCCGTTATATAGATCGTGGAATATAAAAGCGATGGGATAAAATCATTCACTTATAAATGTTAAAGCTGAGATTGATGACTTTATAATGAAGCACACAGCTAGAATACTATTCACAATAATCTATTCCAAACATATAGTTAATCATGTGGGAAACATTAAAACTAGATTATACGGCGAGCAGCTGGAGACACTTGCCTTTGTTTCTTTTTGTCACATTTCTCATGCATGGCGTTTTCAGAATATGCATATAAATATGACGTATGTAGGCCACCCATAGCTAATAGTCATGGAAGTTTTAGAATTTATCAAGCTAACAAGACCTTGACAAACCACATGTTCCAAGAATCCTTTGGATGTTTTGTTCTATATGTTGCTATGGTGTATATATACAAATCAAGTATTTCTCACACATGTATAAGTTCCACTATCATAAAAGGTGGCATTAGACCTTCAAGATTGTTACATATGATATTGTTGGAACCTATCAAGTAGAAATTTCCAAATTTATATTTGCAGCGCAATATTGTTCATATCAAACCTTAAAGTTCAAAAGTTTGATCAAATTGACATATTAATGGTTTCTCGAGTATGATCAATGCTTCAGGTTTGCAGGTTACAGGTAGAGTCGAATGGGTTGATCCGGCAATATTATTATTTTTAATTGACCAATCCTGGCGTAAGGCAGAACAGACTGAATCATATCATTGTATGAACTCAAATTGTAGAGATAAAATTAAATAAAACAGTGTATTTAACCTGCGATCATGTCATGGGATTTTCGTATGAATTGCAACCCGAGAACATACATCCAATGATCCTGTCTGTTCTGTATTACATGAATATCATGTTATTTTCGATATCAGCTTTTCATGTTCTAAGTGTAGTGTTTTTGGCTAGTTTAATATCTGCAAGCTAAAGAATAGGTTTATATCATTATCTTACGGGGAAATGCAATTGATATATACATAATGTCAAAGGAGATGTTGAAGAGAAGATATGGATGATCGATTTCATATGACGCTGGTGTGCCTACCAGAAAATCGATAGTGCTCAAATGATGTGTCCAGTAGTTCATTGTTTAACGGAACATGTTTAATTATTATTTAAATAGCCAGTGGTTAGATTCATATCCTTCGTATTTACAGAAACCCAAAGGGAATTGTTTGGTAATGCAAAATTGACGAGTGCTTTGTTAATGCAGTGCTGAGCTGTAAATACTTACGATAGTTGGCAGTTTTGCTTAATAGGTACAAACTTACGGAAGCTATAGCATTGTTAGTTGCTTAGACGCTGTCTTGTCATGTTAGCTACATCATAGAGAAATATGAAACAATGTGATAAAATATACGCAAATAAGCAGAGCGAAGGCATTCTAATTCAATATATATACATTTACATGATAGGGTGCGATCGTACGAACGCCGTCGTGTCATGTCTTGGGAATAAAACCCTTGGGAAACCCATCCGTCTCCACCTCAGAACACAGCCAATTTCGTCCAATGATGGACATATAGAGAAAGAATTGACCCAACTGATAGTTTATTTATCGACTTTAAAGTGATGAAAAGCAAAATTGACTATGGCGGGATTCATCATAAATTCAGATCGCAGAGAGCCGGAACGAATATCCCTGAGCATTTTAATCGAGGTTCTGAAACGTTCCGCCAATTCGTCGCCTGGGCATCATATATAATGAGAAAAAAAAAGCAGAGAAATATAAGTAAAAGAAGACCGTTTGGAACTAAATTCTTAAAATGTAACTTCAGTTAGAAATGCACCAGATTATTTCTGCAGGTTCGTTATAATAGTAAACATTTTGAAGTTGTTTCTTGAATATAGAAGCATTTTTTTCTTAATAGCTGACAATATCTGCCCAAGATATAGAAACGCAGCATTGTTTAAAGATTTATATTTCTTTCGTAGTATTATAGTTACCCAATATGGTGTCTTAGAAACAGTTTTCAGTTTCCATTGCATTGTAACTCTTAATGCAGTTTGTGTCTTTATTTAGTCAAGTTGATTTGTTCATATATAATACTAAATATTGTGCGTGTAGGAATCCTTGCTATTATGATGGAAATTTGTCTCTCTCATTCTCTCACTCTACATATGCATACATACACACATACATGCATACATACCTAAATACAAGTATATGTATGCGTGTGTGAGTATAAATACACACACACACACACACACATATGTATATATATATATAATAGTAGAATACTGGAGGGTTATGTCCGTAGTAGTAGAGTACTCAGTCCATGGGACGAGTTTGGTAGAAGTAGTTCCACAACTTCATTCAGACCAACCTGAGGATGCGCATAATGTGAAACATTTGATCCCGGTATGATGAACTAACTGTTGTGGAACTACTTCTATGTATATACATAGTCGAAGAAATGACAACACAAATACGGATATGCCAAAAAACAACAAAAGCTTATTAGTATCACGCTTAGGATACTAGCGTAGTACGCAACAAAATAAATATTAATTAGTATTTCTTTGTTTCCTACACCTTATGTAAAGATGCTTGAATCCTCGATCTTCCTTGATCTTGACAACTACGGCTACTCCCGTACTTCATTTTAAATCAATTACAATAGTTATTTTCATATGGACTATCAGAGATATATTTACTATATTTTGTTCACTATGTTCTGTCCATCTTTCTTGGGACTAACCCAGGGACAATTATTTTGCTGTTGTTGACATTTTTCTTGTTCGATGATACATATATTCGTAAATATACATAAAGGGGTAGATAGAAATAGATATATAGATATGTAATATATTGATAGGTATATAATAAAGAGAAACAAACACAGATATATACATATATGCGTTCAATGAATATATGTATATATCCGTTTTTGTCTCTCTTTATTCTATTATAAGGCTCAGAAAATCTTTTCCTTGAGCTATTTTAATTATAAGGGACTATTGTGAGTTTTTAATTCAATGTATACTTTTGATAGGTATATAGATAAAAAGATAGACGAACAAACAGGCACACACAGATAGTTAGGAAAAGAGATGGAGAGATCGATAGAAAAACAGACTGAAAACATATACATAGACAAATATGTAAATGGATTGAGAGGTTTTGTTTTCTTTGTCCGAAGATAAATACATACATACATACATAGCCATAGGTGACTACGTCGCACTATGAGTATACACACGCACATACAGACACACATTTATATATATATATATATGTAGGTGGTTGACATTGACAGGGACATCCGACCCAGGAAGTCATGCTACATTCAGAGTGTATGAGTTAGATGAGGTCACATCGATGTCTCTGGTCTTGTACCAGGATAGTCCGACCAATACCTGTCGGCGTGGAAAGCGGACGTAAAATCATGATGATGATATGTATATGTACATGTATATGTACATGTATATGTGTGTGTGTGTGTGTATGTATATATATATATATATATATATACACACATATAGGTAGGTAACTAAATAAAGTTAACCAGAACTTCAAAAATTATAATATGATAAGGTATCTATTTTTGGAGTTCTGGTTAACTTATCATATTATAAGGTATCTATTTTTGAAGTTCTGGTTAACTTATATTATAAAGTATCTATTTTTGAAGTTCTGGTTAACTTTATTTAGCTATGTGTGCTTACACACTTGTAAAAATTATCTCCTGTGATTATTCATGTTTATTTATATGTTAATCAATTTCTAGTTATTATAAAATGCTCGGACCTATTCGTTAGATTCTTAGAGCTTATTTTGCGGGTGATATGGCGCATGTCTTTCTGGCATGACACCCATAATTTTGATTATCTTAATTTTGTATATATATATATATATATATATATATATATACACACACATACATATATATATATATATGTCTGTGTGTATGTGTGTTATTCTAGCGTTACAGGCATTGCGCCAGCGAAGCATTCAATGCTGTTACATATTCCGTCTCGTGTTGGGTTGTATTCTAGAGTTAAGGCGGATGTATTGTGCAGAGTGTAAATAAGGTAAGTTGGATCAAAGTCACGTTTGCAGGATATATATATAAAATTAATTGGTATATTGTACTTTATTGGCGCATTTGCAATAAAGTTTATATATAAGCTGCAACAGTCGCTTTGATCCTACATAACACACATATATATAAAGTTATATTTCTATATACATTGTGGGTAATCTGGACTGCACCAATGTCTATATATATATATATGTATACATTTTTAATATCTAGGCATGTAAACATGCTAGATGATAAGATGTGTATTGTTATGAATTTATCGTACACTTCGGTTGCTAGGACAACACACTTGGCATTTGTAGATCTCGAGGGAGCATTTGACGGTGTTTTGAGCTCCGTTATCTGGTGGAAGTAAAGGAAGCTTCATAGGAAGAGTTTCTCGTCGGATTGGTTCAGAGAATATGTGCAAGGAAAACCAGCAATATGAATGTTGGCACGGTGAGGAAATGGAAGTCCTTTATCAGCTTCATACCATGACAAGTTTGTGACTGGAACTCCCTGGAAGATCCAGAATACAGAAAATCTGGTACTCATAAATTAATCTGTGAAGGAGTTGGGGGAAAATTCTAAGATTTGGAGACAGAATCAGGAATCTTGAGGTCTGTAATTAAGCTTAGTGGAAACTATGGTTTTGATAGTTGGGAAGAAAGACAGGAATCTGATACCACCAATATGTTGAAGAAGATAGTGGTGTTGAGAATTTCCTTGAAATGCACATCATAGTAGTAGCAGTGCTGACAGGATGACTTAGAAGATGGAATTTGCTTGTGCAGTGATTACACGGGAAGAATGGGCACTAAGAGAATGAGTGAAGTAATTTTTTTTAATTACCCAGGAGGCTCTTTATGTGGCATTGACGAATTTTGTGGCCTCAGTAAACAAGTCGGCAATATGTTTTGGAAGTATGATAAGCCAAATAAGATCTGACTGGAGAGTATTTAGGGAGCTAGTAACTCTGCAGACAACGGCTAGTAACTCTGCAGACACTCTTTCATAGTGAAGAGTAGGCTGTGTGATGTGTGCATGCGCACTGTGATGCTGCTTGGCGGTTAGACACAGGCCTTGACTGCAGAATAACTGGTAGGGTAGCAGGTGGTGGAACGAGTAGGCTCTTCTGTGGTATCAATAATAGACAGCCTCCCTAGTGCTGGTTCCACGATGCAGCGCATCCAGTACACTCTGTTTTTTTTTTGTAAATTTAAATGGAGCTTTCAGCAGTAGAAACCTCGCCAAACAACGGTTGCAATTATGCTTCAATCATGACACAGCTCCATTAGTGTTGGTGCCAGAAGAAATGTACCTAGCACCTACTAATATCGTTGGTTATTCAAATAGAAGCCATAACAAAAAAGGTGGAGAAAATTATTCAGTTGTGTAAAGGACATGCGGCAATCTCACCCAGCATACGCTGTAAAGAAGTTGGTGTTAGGAACAGTGATTGAGCTGTTGTATACAATTTGTTAAACAAAAAGCAGAGAGGACTCTTCATTTGTATCAAAAACAGGACCACCTCCCTATTCCTGGCAGAAGGATGAAATGCACATTGTAGTCTGAATCATGATTGAAGTCTGAAATGTGTTCCCAGGTTATATAAAATATCTGAGGCTTCGATTAAGTACTAACGTGGTCTGTCAACAGCTGGTGTATCCTTGCTATAATTTAAAAGGAGGGGATCTGATGATATGATGATGATGATGATGAAAATGATAATGATCACAATCATGATATATTTATGCCATTACATGTATATATATATATATATATATACAAATACATGTATATGTATATATATATATATATATATATATATATATATATATATATATATATATATATATATATATATATATATATATATATATATAATCTAAGTTTTTCGAATATTAATAATAACATTCCATTCGTTTGAAATTTTGCAAACAAGCCTCAATTTTATAGCCATGTCAGTAGAATGAACCCTTCATTCTTGCTCTTGTGCTGGCATGCGAACAGAACTGCAGACACTAATGTTTCTGGGTATCAACCTTCATCAGTACAGCTCACTGTTCACCTGCCAAACTGTCAGCGCTAGTGAAAATATATGCTATTTTCAAAAATACACAGTAACTGATCAGCCTGATTTGCATATTAGGAGACTGGCTGACGAGTCAGATCTGCATATTAGCAGATCCACTGATCAATCAGATTTGCATATCAGCAGACTGGCCAGTCAGTTTCCTGTATACGAGCGATAAATGGTCAGCTTTGCCAAATTCAAATAAAAAAGAAAATTTCGCTCTACATGGCTGAATACAATAAATGTAATCTGAGTTTTTCGAATATTAATAATAACATACGATTTGTTTGCAATTATGCAAACAAGCCTCAATCTTATAGCCATGTCAGTAGAATGAACACTTCATTCTTGCTCTTGTGTTGGCATGTGAACAGAACTGCATAATTGCAAACGATACGATTGTTATTATTAATATTCGAAAAACTCAGATTACATTTATTGTATTCAGACATGTAGAGCGAAATTTTCTTTTTTTTATATACATATCTATATGAAAATATTCAGGACACCGACGGCTGAGCTCCGGCCCTTTCGACAGCTAGATCCGAATCTAGCTGTTCAGATCTAGCTGTCGAAACGGCCGGAGCTCAGCGGTCGAGGTCCTGACTTTTTTCATATTACTCCCTCTACTACCCTAAGTAATCAGTAATCTGGTGCGTTATGGTCACCTGGTACCTTACCACTCCCTATTTGTTACATGTATATATATATATATATATATATATATATATATATATATATATATATATATATATATATATATAATTTTAATTAAGCCCAAA
>OZ024741.1:67471492-67478992 GCA_964016885.1 Eledone cirrhosa | reverse complement strand
ATAATTGACAATATGCACAGAAATTGAAGAGAGAGACTGCGGTACACTTTCTTCTGTAATCAGTAAAGTAATCCATGATACATTTAAAAAAGACGATATTGTATTATCGTGAAATGTAATGAAACCTTATATAACGATGCAAATATATGGATGTTTATATAAGCAATGTAATAAGTGCTATGATATAACGGACGCTAACCGGAAGTGTAGAAATTTGAAAATTTAAAAAGAAAGTGAATCTTAAATTAAACAATCATTATAAAAGAATATTTATGTTTAATCAACAGCTACGAAGTATATATATATATATATATATATATATATATATATATATATATATATTGGAATAAATGCTCTGAAATAGCGATATATATGTGAATATAGACATAGAATATTCGAAAATATTCTGTATGTTTATAATAAACATTTTGAAGACCTAATCGCTATAGAATAGAATACGTCACGTATTACAATTAGATTCTCGATAAAAGCAAGGGGAGTAATCTACGCGTTTCATTCTTGTTAGAAATCATCAGGACTACATATCCAGTGCTTCTATCGAGAATGACACAGCTAGAGACTTATAGAATACTTAGCTGTGTACAGGAACTGGTTTGAAAGAGCGGTTGCCGGTCCGGCAGAAATTAGAAATTGGAATAAATGCTCTGAAATAGCGATATATATGTGAATATAGACATAGAATATTCGAAAATATTCTGTATGTTTATAATAAACATTTTGAAGACCTAATCGCTATAGAATAGAATACGTCACGTATTACAATTAGATTCTCGATAAAAGCAAGGGGAGTAATCTACGCGTTTCATTCTTGTTAGAAATCATCAGGACTACATATCCAGTGCTTCTATCGAGAATGACACAGCTAGAGACTTATAGAATACTTAGCTGTGTACAGGAACTGGTTTGAAAGAGCGGTTGCCGGTCCGGCAGAAATTAGAAATTGGAATAAATGCTCTGAAATAGCGATATATATGTGAATATAGACATAGAATATTCGAAAATATTCTGTATGTTTATAATAAACATTTTGAAGACCTAATCGCTATAGAATAGAATACGTCACGTATTACAATTAGATTCTCGATAAAAGCAAGGGGAGTAATCTACGCGTTTCATTCTTGTTAGAAATCATCAGGACTACATATCCAGTGCTTCTATCGAGAATGACACAGCTAGAGACTTATAGAATACTTAGCTGTGTACAGGAACTGGTTTGAAAGAGCGGTTGCCGGTCCGGCAGAAATTAGAAATTGGAATAAATGCTCTGAAATAGCGATATATATGTGAATATAGACATAGAATATTCGAAAATATTCTGTATGTTTATAATAAACATTTTGAAGACCTAATCGCTATAGAATAGAATACGTCACGTATTACAATTAGATTCTCGATAAAAGCAAGGGGAGTAATCTACGCGTTTCATTCTTGTTAGAAATCATCAGGACTACATATCCAGTGCTTCTATCGAGAATGACACAGCTAGAGACTTATAGAATACTTAGCTGTGTACAGGAACTGGTTTGAAAGAGCGGTTGCCGGTCCGGCAGAAATTAGAAATTGGAATAAATGCTCTGAAATAGCGATATATATGTGAATATAGACATAGAATATTCGAAAATATTCTGTATGTTTATAATAAACATTTTGAAGACCTAATCGCTATAGAATAGAATATGTCACGTATTACAATTAGATTCTCGATAAAAGCAAGGGGAGTAATCTACGCGTTTCATTCTTGTTAGAAATCATCAGGACTACATATCCAGTGCTTCTATCGAGAATGACACAGCTAGAGACTTATAGAATACTTAGCTGTGTACAGGAACTGGTTTGAAAGAGCGGTTGCCGGTCCGGCAGAAATTAGAAATTGGAATAAATGCTCTGAAATAGCGATATATATGTGAATATAGACATAGAATATTCGAAAATATTCTGTATGTTTATAATAAACATTTTGAAGACCTAATCGCTATAGAATAGAATACGTCACGTATTACAATTAGATTCTCGATAAAAGCAAGGGGAGTAATCTACGCGTTTCATTCTTGTTAGAAATCATCAGGACTACATATCCAGTGCTTCTATCGAGAATGACACAGCTAGAGACTTATAGAATACTTAGCTGTGTACAGGAACTGGTTTGAAAGAGCGGTTGCCGGTCCGGCAGAAATTAGAAATTGGAATAAATGCTCTGAAATAGCGATATATATGTGAATATAGACATAGAATATTCGAAAATATTCTGTATGTTTATAATAAACATTTTGAAGACCTAATCGCTATAGAATAGAATACGTCACGTATTACAATTAGATTCTCGATAAAAGCAAGGGGAGTAATCTACGCGTTTCATTCTTGTTAGAAATCATCAGGACTACATATCCAGTGCTTCTATCGAGAATGACACAGCTAGAGACTTATAGAATACTTAGCTGTGTACAGGAACTGGTTTGAAAGAGCGGTTGCCGGTCCGGCAGAAATTAGAAATTGGAATAAATGCTCTGAAATAGCGATATATATGTGAATATAGACATAGAATATTCGAAAATATTCTGTATGTTTATAATAAACATTTTGAAGACCTAATCGCTATAGAATAGAATACGTCACGTATTACAATTAGATTCTCGATAAAAGCAAGGGGAGTAATCTACGCGTTTCATTCTTGTTAGAAATCATCAGGACTACATATCCAGTGCTTCTATCGAGAATGACACAGCTAGAGACTTATAGAATACTTAGCTGTGTACAGGAACTGGTTTGAAAGAGCGGTTGCCGGTCCGGCAGAAATTAGAAATTGGAATAAATGCTCTGAAATAGCGATATATATGTGAATATAGACATAGAATATTCGAAAATATTCTGTATGTTTATAATAAACATTTTGAAGACCTAATCGCTATAGAATAGAATACGTCACGTATTACAATTAGATTCTCGATAAAAGCAAGGGGAGTAATCTACGCGTTTCATTCTTGTTAGAAATCATCAGGACTACATATCCAGTGCTTCTATCGAGAATGACACAGCTAGAGACTTATAGAATACTTAGCTGTGTACAGGAACTGGTTTGAAAGAGCGGTTGCCGGTCCGGCAGAAATTAGAAATTGGAATAAATGCTCTGAAATAGCGATATATATGTGAATATAGACATAGAATATTCGAAAATATTCTGTATGTTTATAATAAACATTTTGAAGACCTAATCGCTATAGAATAGAATACGTCACGTATTACAATTAGATTCTCGATAAAAGCAAGGGGAGTAATCTACGCGTTTCATTCTTGTTAGAAATCATCAGGACTACATATCCAGTGCTTCTATCGAGAATGACACAGCTAGAGACTTATAGAATACTTAGCTGTGTACAGGAACTGGTTTGAAAGAGCGGTTGCCGGTCCGGCAGAAATTAGAAATTGGAATAAATGCTCTGAAATAGCGATATATATGTGAATATAGACATAGAATATTCGAAAATATTCTGTATGTTTATAATAAACATTTTGAAGACCTAATCGCTATAGAATAGAATACGTCACGTATTACAATTAGATTCTCGATAAAAGCAAGGGGAGTAATCTACGCGTTTCATTCTTGTTAGAAATCATCAGGACTACATATCCAGTGCTTCTATCGAGAATGACACAGCTAGAGACTTATAGAATACTTAGCTGTGTACAGGAACTGGTTTGAAAGAGCGGTTGCCGGTCCGGCAGAAATTAGAAATTGGAATAAATGCTCTGAAATAGCGATATATATGTGAATATAGACATAGAATATTCGAAAATATTCTGTATGTTTATAATAAACATTTTGAAGACCTAATCGCTATAGAATAGAATACGTCACGTATTACAATTAGATTCTCGATAAAAGCAAGGGGAGTAATCTACGCGTTTCATTCTTGTTAGAAATCATCAGGACTACATATCCAGTGCTTCTATCGAGAATGACACAGCTAGAGACTTATAGAATACTTAGCTGTGTACAGGAACTGGTTTGAAAGAGCGGTTGCCGGTCCGGCAGAAATTAGAAATTGGAATAAATGCTCTGAAATAGCGATATATATGTGAATATAGACATAGAATATTCGAAAATATTCTGTATGTTTATAATAAACATTTTGAAGACCTAATCGCTATAGAATAGAATACGTCACGTATTACAATTAGATTCTCGATAAAAGCAAGGGGAGTAATCTACGCGTTTCATTCTTGTTAGAAATCATCAGGACTACATATCCAGTGCTTCTATCGAGAATGACACAGCTAGAGACTTATAGAATACTTAGCTGTGTACAGGA
Organism: Eledone cirrhosa; assembly: GCA_964016885.1. Taxonomy (NCBI): domain Eukaryota; kingdom Metazoa; phylum Mollusca; class Cephalopoda; order Octopoda; family Eledonidae; genus Eledone; species Eledone cirrhosa. Next base: position 67,474,664 of record OZ024741.1, on the reverse strand, counting down.
ACTGGTTTGAAAGAGCGGTTGCCGGTCCGGCAGAAATTAGAAATTGGAATAAATGCTCTGAAATAGCGATATATATGTGAATATAGACATAGAATATTCGAAAATATTCTGTATGTTTATAATAAACATTTTGAAGACCTAATCGCTATAGAATAGAATACGTCACGTATTACAATTAGATTCTCGATAAAAGCAAGGGGAGTAATCTACGCGTTTCATTCTTGTTAGAAATCATCAGGACTACATATCCAGTGCTTCTATCGAGAATGACACAGCTAGAGACTTATAGAATACTTAGCTGTGTACAGGAACTGGTTTGAAAGAGCGGTTGCCGGTCCGGCAGAAATTAGAAATTGGAATAAATGCTCTGAAATAGCGATATATATGTGAATATAGACATAGAATATTCGAAAATATTCTGTATGTTTATAATAAACATTTTGAAGACCTAATCGCTATAGAATAGAATACGTCACGTATTACAATTAGATTCTCGATAAAAGCAAGGGGAGTAATCTACGCGTTTCATTCTTGTTAGAAATCATCAGGACTACATATCCAGTGCTTCTATCGAGAATGACACAGCTAGAGACTTATAGAATACTTAGCTGTGTACAGGAACTGGTTTGAAAGAGCGGTTGCCGGTCCGGCAGAAATTAGAAATTGGAATAAATGCTCTGAAATAGCGATATATATGTGAATATAGACATAGAATATTCGAAAATATTCTGTATGTTTATAATAAACATTTTGAAGACCTAATCGCTATAGAATAGAATACGTCACGTATTACAATTAGATTCTCGATAAAAGCAAGGGGAGTAATCTACGCGTTTCATTCTTGTTAGAAATCATCAGGACTACATATCCAGTGCTTCTATCGAGAATGACACAGCTAGAGACTTATAGAATACTTAGCTGTGTACAGGAACTGGTTTGAAAGAGCGGTTGCCGGTCCGGCAGAAATTAGAAATTGGAATAAATGCTCTGAAATAGCGATATATATGTGAATATAGACATAGAATATTCGAAAATATTCTGTATGTTTATAATAAACATTTTGAAGACCTAATCGCTATAGAATAGAATACGTCACGTATTACAATTAGATTCTCGATAAAAGCAAGGGGAGTAATCTACGCGTTTCATTCTTGTTAGAAATCATCAGGACTACATATCCAGTGCTTCTATCGAGAATGACACAGCTAGAGACTTATAGAATACTTAGCTGTGTACAGGAACTGGTTTGAAAGAGCGGTTGCCGGTCCGGCAGAAATTAGAAATTGGAATAAATGCTCTGAAATAGCGATATATATGTGAATATAGACATAGAATATTCGAAAATATTCTGTATGTTTATAATAAACATTTTGAAGACCTAATCGCTATAGAATAGAATACGTCACGTATTACAATTAGATTCTCGATAAAAGCAAGGGGAGTAATCTACGCGTTTCATTCTTGTTAGAAATCATCAGGACTACATATCCAGTGCTTCTATCGAGAATGACACAGCTAGAGACTTATAGAATACTTAGCTGTGTACAGGAACTGGTTTGAAAGAGCGGTTGCCGGTCCGGCAGAAATTAGAAATTGGAATAAATGCTCTGAAATAGCGATATATATGTGAATATAGACATAGAATATTCGAAAATATTCTGTATGTTTATAATAAACATTTTGAAGACCTAATCGCTATAGAATAGAATACGTCACGTATTACAATTAGATTCTCGATAAAAGCAAGGGGAGTAATCTACGCGTTTCATTCTTGTTAGAAATCATCAGGACTACATATCCAGTGCTTCTATCGAGAATGACACAGCTAGAGACTTATAGAATACTTAGCTGTGTACAGGAACTGGTTTGAAAGAGCGGTTGCCGGTCCGGCAGAAATTAGAAATTGGAATAAATGCTCTGAAATAGCGATATATATGTGAATATAGACATAGAATATTCGAAAATATTCTGTATGTTTATAATAAACATTTTGAAGACCTAATCGCTATAGAATAGAATACGTCACGTATTACAATTAGATTCTCGATAAAAGCAAGGGGAGTAATCTACGCGTTTCATTCTTGTTAGAAATCATCAGGACTACATATCCAGTGCTTCTATCGAGAATGACACAGCTAGAGACTTATAGAATACTTAGCTGTGTACAGGAACTGGTTTGAAAGAGCGGTTGCCGGTCCGGCAGAAATTAGAAATTGGAATAAATGCTCTGAAATAGCGATATATATGTGAATATAGACATAGAATATTCGAAAATATTCTGTATGTTTATAATAAACATTTTGAAGACCTAATCGCTATAGAATAGAATACGTCACGTATTACAATTAGATTCTCGATAAAAGCAAGGGGAGTAATCTACGCGTTTCATTCTTGTTAGAAATCATCAGGACTACATATCCAGTGCTTCTATCGAGAATGACACAGCTAGAGACTTATAGAATACTTAGCTGTGTACAGGAACTGGTTTGAAAGAGCGGTTGCCGGTCCGGCAGAAATTAGAAATTGGAATAAATGCTCTGAAATAGCGATATATATGTGAATATAGACATAGAATATTCGAAAATATTCTGTATGTTTATAATAAACATTTTGAAGACCTAATCGCTATAGAATAGAATACGTCACGTATTACAATTAGATTCTCGATAAAAGCAAGGGGAGTAACCTTGCTTTTATCGAGAATCTAATTGTAATACGTGACGTATTCTATTCTATAGCGATTAGGTCTTCAAAATGTTTATTATAAACATACAGAATATTTTCGAATATTCTATGTCTATATTCACATATATATCGCTATTTCAGAGCATTTATTCCAATTTCTAATTTCTGCCGGACCGGCAACCGCTCTTTCAAACCAGTTCCTGTACACAGCTAAGTATTCTATAAGTCTCTAGCTGTGTCATTCTCGATAGAAGCACTGGATATGTAGTCCTGATGATTTCTAACAAGAATGAAACGCGTAGATTACTCCCCTTGCTTTTATCGAGAATCTAATTGTAATACGTGACGTATTCTATTCTATAGCGATTAGGTCTTCAAAATGTTTATTATAAACATACAGAATATTTTCGAATATTCTATGTCTATATTCACATATATATCGCTATTTCAGAGCATTTATTCCAATTTCTAATTTCTGCCGGACCGG
>OZ024741.1:67463992-67468992 GCA_964016885.1 Eledone cirrhosa | reverse complement strand
AGATTCACTTTTTTTTTTCAAATTTCTACACTTCCGGTTAGCGTCCGTTATATCATAGCACTTATTACATTGCTTATATAAACATCCATATATTTGCATCGTTATATAAGGTTCCATTACATTTCACCGTAATGCAGTTTATATATAATATCGTCTTTTTTAAATGTATCATGGATTACTTTATTGATTACAGAAGAGAGTGTAACACAGTCTCTCTTCAATTTCTGTGCATATTGTCAATTATTATTTTATTTGACACATCATATCTACTTGGATGTATATTTGCATATAATATAAATATGCACACTACACATGCTAGCAGGAAACCACCCCGAGGGTGTTTTTCTGCTAGTACATATAAGCTGGCTTTTTAAATTCCAGATCCGTTCGTGGGATGTTCATATATCTATATATATATATATATATATATATATATATATATATATAACTATATGTATCACCTATCCCCCCTTTTTTTCTCTATCTCGATACGTACGTAAATACTATATATATATATATATATATATATAAGTTATGTAGAAGGTCTTCTATATTTATATATATATGTATATATATATATATATATATATATATATATGTATATATATATATATATATATATATATATATGTATATATATATATATATAATATATATATATATATATAAATATATATATATATATATATATATATATATATATATATATATATATATATATATATATATATATATATATATATATAGAAGACCTTCTACATAACTTATATATATATATATATATATATATATATATATATATATATATATAGTATTTACGTATCGAGAAAAAGAAAAAAATTGGGGATAGGTGATACATATAGTTATTTGCCAAGTAGCGTATGCAAAAGGTGCTCGATACTAGTGCCGGCAGTATTAAATATTCGAAGTGTTAATATTTAGTGGGCTAGAGAGTTAGCAGAGCGTAAGCACGTGGGAAAGTAAAAAATCGGAGAATAGACCGTTAAAACATTTTTATTTAAAACAGCACCTACGTACGTTTCGCCCAGTTGGGCATCTCAAAGGCATAAATAATCACAAGTGTTCCTTATATTGCTCGGAAAGAGTTTTGGGGGTTAAATCCACATCAAGGTTCATTGCTCGCAAAAATATCTTGTTTTGATTTTGCAGCAGGTCAAGGGAGGTAACTCTGGCCGGTGTTAGGGCAGTCTTTCCCAGACAATCTTCTTTTTTTTTTTTTTCTTGCCGCATCCGTTTGTCTGAGGCTGGGTCTGGTATGCAAGGATTGTTTCCTGGGTGTTATTTTGCAGCGCCTGCACGCCGGGGTGTCAAGACGTGTTGCAGGGGGATCCAGTGTACTGTTTCACTCTTCATCCTTAACCCATCTGAAGAAGGATATTTTTAAGCGATGTGTACAACTTATCGCTGTTTCAGCTCTGCTGTTGATGAGCTCGTGGGGTGCAGTTATGATGTGGTAGAGCTCCATGAGGCAAAGATCGCATTTCCTCTTGAAGTTGTAAGGTGCAGCCCTGCCGACAATCTGCCAGTGCGTGGAGAAGCTGATGTTTAAGTCCTTTAGTGATGTGATGTAGTCCGCGAGGGAAGTGGAGTGCCTTAGTTTTCTATTTGTGCAAGAGTGGAGATGTGTTCGAAACCTAATTTTGAACGGGCTGGAGGTAGCCCCTATATAATGTTTAACGCTATTGTGGCTAGTAATAGTGCATCTATATATAACCCTATCAGTCAAGCAGTATTCTTAAAGGGGGCAGCGTCCTCTGTCGCGGCAGTTGCAATTTCTGTCGCGGTTCCGTCTATTTCCCACGGCAAGGCTATCATTGTTGCTGCCTACGTTGTTATCTACGCTACCGCAGCTGTCGTTAGCACAATTACAACCCACAGCACGCGGGGTGGTGCGATTGTTATTCCGCACGTCATGTTCTGCATGTTCCCCACTCATTTCGCGGTTATTCTGGTTGCGTCTGCGGATGCCGTTGCCAACACTATTGGATGCTGCCAGGGAGTTGTTAAGGCCGATATAGTTATTGTCAGGTGTAGGTGCGTCTGTGTCGAGGTGCTGTGTCTTGGTGATCTTACTGTGGTTCGTTGTTCCTATGATGTCTGCTAGGTTAGGAGTAGTAGAGAAGGATATTTTTATATTGTTCCTATTAAGTTAAGGATGAAGAGTGAAACAGTTCACTGGATCCCCCTGCAACAAGTCTTGACACCCCGGCGGGCAGGCGCTGCAAAATAACACCCAGGAAACAATCCTTGTATACCAGACCCAGCCTCAGACAAACGGATGCGGCAAAAAAAAAAAAAAAATGTCCGGGAAAGACTGCCCTAACACCGGCCAGAGTTACCTCCCTTGACCTGCTGCAAAATCAAAACAAGATATTTTTGCGAGCAATGAACCTTGATGTGGATTTAACCCCGAAAACTCTTTCCGAGCAATATAAGGAACACTTGTGATTATTTATGCCCTTGAGAAGCCCAATTGGGCGAAACGTACGTAGGTGGTGTTTTAAATAAACATGTTTTAACGGTCTATTCTCCGATCTTTTACTTTCCCACGTGTATATATATATATATATATATATATATATATATATATACAGTGGCAGACTGGGTCTAGAAATATTGGTTGCCAGGAGATGAAGGGGGCCCACCTACATATAGAATGGTATCATTTAAGTTTTATGAATAAATAACATTTTCAAAAAATACATAAGTGGAAACAAAACAGTGCTATCAAATCTTTCCGGGAAAATATCTTACCTTCTCCAATAAAAAAATATTATGTATTTTGCGAAATCCAGAGACTTTCAATAATGATAGAAGTCGACCCTAAATATTACTAATAGCTCTAGGAAAGCCATGAACGACACCAGATATTCTTAACTTTGATTTTGAAAGTAGGCTTATAATTATCAATTGTCATTATACACTTGTAACTATTTGGTGGCCTAGTTGGCGGAATCGTAGACGGTGGTGATCCTGGTCTGAAGTTCGATCCTGGTCGGAAGTAGGGCTATATATATACAGTGACGGACTAGGTCTAAAAATATTGCTTGCCAAATGAAGGGGGCCCACCTGCATATAGAATGCTAACATTTAATTTTTATAAGGAATAAATAACATTTTCAAAAAATACATAAGTTGAATCAAAACAGTGCAATCAAATTTTTGCGAAAAAATATCTTACCTTCTCCAATAAAATATATTATGTATTTTGCGAAATCCAGAGACTTTCAACAATGACCTTTGGTCTTTCAGACTCACTCAATGTATGTGTCTATCTATCTATCTATCTCTCCCCCCCTCTCTCTCTCCATATATATATATATATATATATATATATATATATATATATATATATATACTCACTACCTTCACCACTAATTGATTTGACAGATGTTTTTAACCCATTGATACCATATATTATTTGGTCAGTAGTTCGTATTTTAGTATATAAATAAATATATATATATATGCGTGTGTCTCTGTGCCTATATATGTGTGTTTGCATGCATAAATGAATACACTAAGCTTTAGAATGTACAACCACTGATTCCAGCTATATGCACCATCATATATTTTGTTTTCTAGTAATTCCCTGGGGAATTGGTTGACCAAATGGTTTGCTTAATTGTTTTATATTTTTATTTTTAATTTATTCTTTCTCTTGGATTTCAGGTATTTTTTGAAAGCAAAGCATTGGCCCTAAAATACTAGTGCGCCTTGTAATGCTACTGTGGGTTCTTGAAATGCTACCGTGGGCCACTTGCCATTCGGCAACCTAGCAACCTGGCCAGTATACCACTATATATATATATAGGTAGACCGGCCAGGTATTGTAATAATATAAATGTGAAGACTAAAATCGAAAGCGGCTCGATAAGGATAAATATATATCAGAATATCCCGTTAAAAGGTGAAAGCAGCGAAAAATAAAAATTTGTTTCTAGTGTAATTGTTCTAGTGTAATTGCACGATAGGATTTTGTATACATGCCTTTTTGAAAACTTCTTTCAAAGGGGTATGATACATAACCTATTGTATTGCTTTTATAATAGATTACTCTATTTTGAGTTGTGTTTAACTTCGCCACCTATCTTTATAACTTGTTTATATTGTTTTTGTAAAGAACGATATTTATTTCTTATATATATATGTGTGTGTGCGCGCACGAGTGTGTTTGTGTGTGTGTGTGTGTGTGTCAAATTAACAAAAATACAAGGACATTGATAATCAAATGGAAATCGAAATGCGATGGAGAAGTTAAACCTCTGACCTGTTATAGCAGGCCCAATTTGAAAAACACCGCTTAAGCACTTTCTTAGATATTATTTTCTAACCTCTCCTCAAACACATTTGGAGTTTCATTGGAGATGATTTAGATTTTCTCAATTATCTACCAGATAATGTAAGCCAAGCACTTATATGGTCTCATTGGATATTATGAACATATACATTAACATTTTAAACGATTATGGAATCAAAGCGCTCAAATACTGGCTAGACTCATTTCCCTTATGAACTACCAGACCACTTTAATAAGAATTTCAGCGGAGACGGATGTGAATTAATTTAAAAAGAACAATTATTTCATCTTCGATGAAATAGCTTACCGAGAGAAATAAAGAACAGCCACGGAGCAAATGTTCCGCCAACATATGTCACCCTTGCTATGGGATACCATGAAATACAAATTTACAAAAAAGAAAAAGAAAAAAAAAGGATTAAATTTATGGGAAGAATTTCGGCGACTACACAAGCGAAAATTGAAAGTGGTACTTGGATGGTTGCTTTAAATCGTGGAGGGGAAATCTTGACTAAACTAAAGAAATTTCAAACCATCAATGGTATATACCAGAACATCCAATTCACTATGTATTTCAGGAATACAAAACTTCCATGTTTAGATATCCTAATACCAAAAAGAAATAGATTTTTTGAAACATACATATATTTCAAACCTACTGTTTCTGACAACATCACTT
>OZ024741.1:67446492-67458992 GCA_964016885.1 Eledone cirrhosa | reverse complement strand
CTCTGTGGTATTTTCTTCGGGGTTATAAGAGGCTTAGCTCTGTTTCTCGACCGTTATATCGCGTGACTATCTCCCCATCCGCCTTTTGGGATTCTTTCTCACGTCGTGTAGACGCGTTCTTGAGACTAGTAAAATGAGGTATCCACTTGATAAGTCGGCAGACCTCGCAGGGACTCTATATCTTTATGATGTATTGTTTTTGTTTATGCCACGAAACTACGTAGTCGAGGAATCTAGGAGCAGTTTAGGTATGATACATTTTATTACTAATTATATCTAAATGTTTCTTCTCTCTTCATAATATATTTTTAACTCTGATACTGGTTCAGTCTGGTCCAACCGGATTGGTCTGTCCCAGTCATTCATTGAGCAACATCGGTGAGGTTGGCACCCTTAACTCACGGTTGGGTGTGGATGCATTCATGTATATGTGTGTGTCCGCATGTATCTGTGTGTTTCTAAATATATTGTTAATAACTCCCTCTGGTTGAGTAATCTTTGAAGTGTGGTGGCTGCTGAAAAGCTGCCATTACTCATACTTCTCGCCTCCTTCACCACCTCTTCTGCGGCTTCGATATAAATACCCCCTCCGCCTCTGTGGTATTTTCTTCGGGGTTATAAGAGGCTTAGCTCTGTTTCTCGACCGTTATATCACGTGACTATCTCCCCCTCCGCCTTTTGGGATTCTTTCTCACGTCGTGTAGACGCGTTCTTGAGACTAGTAAAATGAGGTATCCTCTTGATAAGTCGGCAGACCTCGCAGGGACTCTATATCTTTATGATGTATTGTTTTTGTTTATGCCACGAAACTACGTAGTCGAGAAATCTAGGAGCAGTTTAGGTATGATACATTTTATTACTAATGATATCTAAATGTTTCTTCTCTCTTCATAATATATATATATATATATATATATATATATATATATATATATACGTATACATATGGAGTATGGTTGTACTTAACTGTGCATATTATTTATGTGATCATGATGCATTGAAATATTTAAGAACCAGTACGAACAACTAAAACAGCTGTAGACCCAACTACAACGGCAGCAGCATCAAGTGTAACAATAACATAACAGACTTACTTACATTCAACCAGACTGACCAACTATAGTCACATTATATATTTAAGAGTATATTCTATTACTGGTGTTTTTATTTAAATACACTGAATGTTTACACATGTTTTTAATAATCCTTAAATATATGTCTTACGCTTACATGAATATATATATATATATATATATATATATATATATATATATATATATATATATCAGTGAGTACGTGTATTTTCTTATGCAGACACTTATATACACACATGCCCACACGTATAGACATGCACATGCACTGGTACATATATATATATATATATATATATAAATATGTAGTGGTAGAACACTGGAAATAATATCCGTAGTGGTAGAGCACTCAGTCCATGGGACGAGTTAGGTAGAAGTGGTTACACAACAACAGTTCGTTCACCATACCGAGAACAATTGTTTCACCTTTACGAGCTGAGGATCCGCTAAGGTGAAACAATTGTTCTCGGTATGGGGAACTAACTGTTGTGTAACCACTTCTATATATACCATATATATATATAGGAACAAGTATGACCCCGACGGCAGAGCTCAAGCCGTTTCGACGGCTATTTCTGGACTAAATAAATAGCCGAACTTCTTAGGGGGTATTTCCTTATATGGGAAGATAGTAATTGTCAAAATGATTGGTCAAAAATTTGTTGTAAAGACAGATGAATCTATCATGGCATTTGGTGGGAGGTAGGGGTGGCTGAACTTGCTGGTAGAACAAAGAGGGAGTGGGGGAAACCCAGTCAAGCGTTGAAAGTGAAATCTATACAGCAGATTCTAAGGATAGTGTATAAAAGGTCGAAAAAAGTGTACTGGAGAAGAGGAGGGGGAGGGGGGTGAAAGAATAGGTAAATCGAAAGGGAGTAAAAAAAAACCATTACAAAAATAAGGAAATAAATATATAAAAAAAAAATTTCTGGTTACTACTCCATTTCCACAATCACCAAATTTCTCATTGGTATTGCTAAGCTATAGAAAAGTTTAATAGGTGGAGAATGGGAAAAATACTAAATAAGAGACTGTAGTGAAAGAATTTTATAAAGCCGGCTTTACAGGGGGTCTAACACCACTGCTATAGATAGTTAGTAATCAGCCATTGCTATCTTGCAATGACAGGTTAATAAATTGAGAACACAAATACTAAAATATTACTACAAAAATAATAATACAAAATATTAATACAATAATACTAATACAAAAATACTAATACAAAAATACCACTAAGAAATTTAGAAACCACAGAAATAGAGTAGCAACCAGAAAGAAAAACATTTACTGGGGTCTAACACATCTGCTCTAAAAAGCATAATCGGCCAATTGTATCTTAAAATTAGGGGGGAGGAGTACTGAGGCTACAGAGGACCGATGGGCTGCATCGGGGTAGGCTAAAGATGAAAAAAAGACGAGGAAGGAGATCTGGGGTGGAAGGACTAGGAAGAGATGGGGGGAAAGAAGGAAACATAGAGGAAAAGATAAAAAAGTTACGTCTACCTTTGTAACCAAGGGTTACCCCTTACAAAATCGGCAAGTGGCGGGTATCAGCCCGCTTCTAACCCCCCCCCCCCGGTCACAATGGGGTTTGAGGGCGAGGTAAGTCCTACGCAATCTGTGTTTGTATGCGGTTACCAGTTCGTCTGACTCCCCGTTCGACGTCAGTATGGGCGCGACGGATTTGGCTGTTTTCACCAATCCTTTTGACAATTACTATCTTCCCATTTAAAGGAAATACCTCCTGAGAAGTTCGGCTATTTATTTACCAGGCTAAAAATTCTTATTTAGTCCAGAAATAGCCGTCGAAATGGCTTGAGTTCTGCCGTCGGGGTGATACTTGTTCCTATTACCCACTCTACTACCCTAAGTATTGAGTACTTTGGTGCGTTATGGTCCATCTGCTTCCTTACCACAATTCCTTCGTTATATGTTTATATATATATATATATATATATATATATATATATATATATATATATATATATATATATATATATATATATATTTAGTATATATATATGCGTAGAAATATCCGAGACCCCCAGCTGACAACTGATGAGGAAAACTTCTCCCGTTCTTATTTTTAAGCATACCTTATCTAGCATCTACAAAGCCACTTCTCTTTTTCATATATTTTATATATATATATATATATGCAGAAACACTCACAGGCCATGTCTAACTTAATAGCACCACCTGGCGAAGTCTTATAAATCAGTGTTTGGGCACCATGGCCCACTCGAGCAGAGAGTTATTGTTTACGGAGGCATATCCGGGTGTAGGAGGCTTATCCGGGATTTCTTGAAGGAATTTATCCAAAGACTTCTTGAACTTGATGGGGTCTGTCTCTGCTTTGATGTGTTTTGTTGTAATGTTAAAGAGTGGAGAGCCAATTGAGGTGAAATAATTGTGCCGTATTGTTGTTATGTGATGCGAGTGAGATTTTTGTCGTGGGCGGATAGCACGGGGCCCAAGCCTTGGATGTACACTAAAGGTGATGCCAACATCATTTGGGCAAAGCTGATAGAATATTTTCCACATCATACAGATAATGTAGCGATCACGGCGACGTTGGAGAGAATAAAGTTTGAGCTTTTCTAATCGACTCCAATAGTCAAGGCCTGTCATGCCAACTATCTTTTTTGTAATTGACCTTTGGGGTGCTTCAACTTTCATGATTCTTTGTTTCGTGTGGGGTGACCACAGTGGACAACAGTATTCAAGGTGTGGTCGGGCAAAAGTGGAGAAGAGAAGAACAACAGTGGGGATATCTCTCGACTGGAAAGTTCTGAGAATCCAGGAACACATTCTGCGGGCCATATCAACTATGCTGTTTATATGAGTGGCCCAGCTTATATTGTTGTCCACAATTACTCCCAGGTCTCTGATGTTATTGGATGCCACTAGAGTTTCACCCGAAGGAAGGGAGTATGGTAGTTTCAGGGCATCCTTTTTTCCAAAGTGGATTAATTCAAATTTATCCTCATTCAACAGCATATTATTCATTTCTGCTCATTGGATAACAGCCAGTAGGTCTGACTGAAGGCAAGTCCGGTCACCCACCTTATTGATGACCCTTTGGAGCTTGGAATCATCTGCGAAGATTCTGAAAGAAAGTGAGGTATGATACCAGGTGGCCCATAGCGCACCAGTTCGGGTCTAGCTGTCGGAACGGCCGGAGCTCAAAAGTCGGGGTCTTGACTCTTTTCCTATACATATATATATATATATATATATATATATATATATATATATATATATATATATATATATATATATACATATTTATATAAACATATGTGCGTATGTGTGTGTAATGGTGGCAGCACCATCGTGTACTGTGATGGCCACTCTATTATTCTGTTAACTGAATCACCCCCTCGTTAAATTGATATAATATTGTTTAGGTGGTCGATTATTCCAGAGACTACTATACATAAGACAATAGTGGACGTTTGAATTCTGGGCAAAGACAATTTATGACGTCCACCCTCTTTGAATCACAAGCCATTGTTGAACGTAATGTTACGCTTGAAAACACTGGTCTAGAATTTTACCCGTTGAGATTGAACCTAAGACAACAAGCTTGCAAAATGATCTCGGAAGGGTGTCGAAGTAGAAACTAAAGTCCGCCAACATCTCCAACTCCTGTTCTTCGCGGAAAGTCGTGCAAAGTGCTGGGGAAAGGCCACATACATCTGCCTGGGATCGTTCAGCACGCGTTCGTCTCGGTTCCTCAAAGACCGAATCGTGGTTTTGTTACCATGCTGCGCCTCTGCCACATGGGGCAATCGAACAACATTCGTAACCTTGTCTCTTAGAGTACGTGTCTTAAATCTGACAATGCAACCCTCTGTCAACTTACGGTTAAATAAAGGGGTGACTCGATCCCTGTACGTGCTGGGAACGAACTGGTCAGCTGCCAGGAACCAGGTCCTAATCTGCGTGTCCTATTCAAGTCGACCGTGCAGATCACAAATTTATGACCTGTATAAGCGACTATTTGAAAATGTGGACAACCTATATTATCCTTATCTACTGACCTAATAAAAAAAATCTATCTATATACGATCTAGATGACCCTATGCGGTTGGTCCAGGTCTACACTGATACATTAGGGAAATCTAGTCGGTACCTGTCCAACAGATGAAAAGATGGCTGATTAGGTACTTGTGGCTTTTGCGCAGCCTGCTCCTATCAGCTACTCCTACACAATCCCGGCGTGTGTTTAAGATGCCGTTCCAGTCCCACGCTAACAGTAACGTGAGAGACATTCCGGGAAATGTTTCCAAGCGCCTAAAGAAATCTGGCCGTTCGGTCCCAGTCGGACACCAGTCTAAAGGCACCACTTTCACAATTGCTCCCGTCCAGGACTACCAACTTTCCGTCCGGGTCCAGGAAGATCGACTTTGCCTTGTGATCCATGCCTTTCCTAAACAGCTCTCCCAGTCCCGACCGACTAAGCGTTGCGGCCGGGAATAGGAGGTGGGTGGCTGCGCTGTTTAGGAAAGGCTTGGATCTGGAGGTAAGGTCGATCTTCCTGGACCCGAACGAATGAGGGTGATAATAAAATAATAACAATTGCTGAATCGGCATCATCATGATTTGCAGCATAGAGTTACGGCCTTTTACGTTCTGAGTTCAAATGCCGCCGCGGTTAGCTTCTTCTTTTATCCTTACAGGGTCGATAAAATAAAGCTCCAGTAATGCACCGGGTCGATTTAATCGACTTTCCCTTCCCCCTCAAATTGCTGACCTTGTGCCTAATGTAGAAACAACTATTATTATTTGCATTATCTCTCTTTGCTACTGATACCGATTGTTTCCTAAAGAACCTCGCTTTAGCCATGACAACAACGTGGTTTACAAAGCAAGCCAAATTAGCTGATAATACAAGTGGGAGCCAAAACACAGATGCTTCACTGATTTCTCGAAATATAAAAGCATTATATATATATATATATAGACACACTCACAAGCCCGCATACACAAACAAGCACCTATACACTTAGACACGCACAATATATATGTAGTACATTTTTCTTAAACAACCACACATTTACACGTTTCCTGGGCAACGCTAAAAATATCAACCTCACATGAACAATTATTTATTTATCAAAACATCTTCAAACGCATTCGAAAACAAAATGAGCGAGTAAATAAATAGCAACGACAATTCGATAGCAACTCTTGCTAAAAGTACTGAAACCACTTAGAGATAGTGCTTTACTTTATAATACTGGATGCACACAATACAATCGTTTGAGAGAAAATAATATAATGTGATACAATGCAATAAAATTAGAATTACAATATCGTTTGATTATCATTTCCCGCCGAGGTTGACTTTGCCTTTCATCCTTACGGGGTCGATAAAATAAAGTACCAGTAATGCACTGGGTGATTGCTGACCTTGTGCCTAAAGTAGAAACAATTATCAATATAATAATATTAATGATAATATTAATAATATTAGCAACATTAATGGATATGATAATAGCAACATCATCATCATCATCATCGTCATCATCATCCTCATCATCGTCGCCATCATCATCATTATCATCATCTTAATTACTATCCTTGTCTCCACTCAATTGTATTTTATATCTGAACACACTGAAATTATATTGCATTCGTTTTGTTTTCAATGTCGCATTAATTTACCATCCGTTTGCATACTGAATAATTCTTCGTTACTTTTGACTTAATGTTTTGGTTTGTTTTAGTTTTAAATCGGCTAATTTTAATGAAGTGGATTGAATTAAAAGCCGCCATACTAACTGCTTTAGAGAGAACATTATATAGCGCCTAAATAAATAAACAAAATATATTTTAAAGAAAATAAGATCAGGGCAGCTTTTTGTTTGCGAGAATAAAAGTGAACATAGTTTAGATTTTTTTATTATGGAAAACATGGACGTAATCAGTTATTCACATATGCAATTTTTGTGTGTTCAGAGATTGATAGGAAGAGCGTAGGAAGACAGAGAAGCATAGAGAGAGGAAAATATATGTATATATATATATATATATATATATATATATATATATATATATATATATATATATATATAAAGAGAGGCAAGTTTTGAATATCACAGTAGCAATATCTGTTTCACGTGTTATCTTCAAGACAACATATGTTTCAATGGCATTGAAGAATAGAAAAAAAACAATATTTGTCGTCACTAATTTTGCTCCCTCATCGTCGCATGGTAATATCTAATTAGTTATTCTTTCATCACTGTGTTATATTGGTTAGCCAAAACATTCTGTCTATTTTTTATGCTAATAGATTCCTTGAATTATTTATTCTTTAAAAAATTGTATTTTCCAACAGTCACCAATGTATAGTCCAGTAAATTTACCTAATAAATATTTTATAGCGAATGCTACGATACGCTAATGAGCCCAGATTTAGAAGGAAACACGCTTGGAATTGTCTTCCGTATTGACTAATACTGATTTTGTTCTGTTTTTCATTAGACTGTATTCAAAGATATTATTATCAGTTAACATGAGGTATATTTCGACCTGATAGGAATTGGATAGATGGCAAATTTTTATACCAGTAGAAATTTCATATAAGCAAATTTTCCCTCTAATCCCACCATGGCATATAAAAAGATTGATGTACGTTGGATAATTTCGTTCCAGATATATTATTTCTTAAGCAAACGATGTTATGTTGATTACTAAGTCGCTATCAACAATCGGGCGGCTCATTAAGTGTTGATCCAAGCCGAAACAACTTTAACAACTACTTTGTTGCTCCCATGATAGATAAACAGTGACAGTGAGGCAGAAGGGAGACAGAAAACAATACTTATGAAAGGATTGTATATGTTTTTCTCACTATTTTCGGTTGGTCTGTATAAGCTGTAAGAGTGTATATTTCTGACCATAACTGAGCCATAGGGACCTAGGAGGTGAATATACTCACCCGTTTGAGACAACGGACGGTGTAAGGGTGACAATGGCAAGGGCTAGAGAAGTAAGCACGGGCGTATATATATATGAATAACAAATATGGACGAAGACAGAAAAATGGACGAATACAGATAGTAGTCGCATCTCATCAGTTGACAGCTAGAAATACGTTGTTTTGGTGCTGATATATATAACCTGATTAGTTTTTTAATTGTTTTAGTATTGTGTGGCTAGGTTTGCCTGCCGCAATTTTCAATTTGTCAAGCTGTCTAAACGTATGTTATTACTCTAAGGCCTACAATCTTATTGAGTGCTTTGCTACCCATCCCTAATTGTAGGTCGTTAGCTTGGCCACAGCCAAAGATTCGATTTTACTAAGCTTCCACTTGTATATATATATATATATATATATATAGAGAGAGAGAGAGTAATAATAAATACAATGAACAAAATCCAAAGACCACTCGATAGGGGTTGTATATATATATATATGTATATATATATATATATATATATATATATATCCAGAATTAGCCGTCGAAACGGCTTGAGCTCAGCTGTCGGGGTCTTACTGGTTCCTATTATATATATATATATATATATATATATATATATATATATATACATAGTGTTAAAACGATCAAATTTTAGTTTAGAACATTTATTAGCTGACAATTGTTTCTTCCAGAGGAAAGTCTGGAACCATCGGAGCATAATGAATGTTGAAAACGTGTAACTAGAATCCTAGTCATTTAGAACATTTAGGGTACATACACACATAGATACATACATACATATATATATATATATATATATATGTGTATATATATATATATATATATATATATACACACACACCCACACATATATATATGTGTGTATGCATTTGTGTGTGATGGATGTTTGTCTGTGGTGATGTATTTTTCTGTGATTTTAGGTGAAAAGATATATACAACATAGCTTGCATGTATAGCCAAGTAGTGAAGAATTTCTCTTAGTACGTATGAGGTTCAGAGTACGATTCCATGGTATTTCGAACAAATAACTTTTATCATGTATGTAACTCCTGATAGGGTCGTGGGACGCCGTATTGACATACGGCATTTCTTCGGCATTTTAAGCCTGGCGGAACCCATCCATCTTCAGGCCTTAGTACAGCAGATTTCTTCAAGAGAAAGATAGAAAGTGAAAGAAAGGAAAAATGTGAAAGAGAGATGGAAGCAGAATCGACCGCAATACTAGACTGGTACTTTTAATCGACCTCGAAAGGATGAAAGACAAAATTGACCGGGGGGGGGGGGGATTTGAACTTGGAGAGCAGAGAGTTGGAACGAATACATGAAAAAAAATTCTCCGACGCCACTTACCTTTTACAATAGGCTTGGATATAACACCTACCATGTGAATGAAATCTGCCTGTTAGATGGCAAATGCTGTGCCATGCTGTATTACACTGACTTTGCCCGAACATTAAGCTAACAATATAAGTGTCCTTGGAATATTTATTTATTTACACTATGATTAAGTCTTAAAAAGATACAAGGCCAGAAATTTAGGGTCAAGGAAATTCGGTTAAATCGTTCGCAGTACTTCTCTGGTATTTCACTTTATCATTCCTAAAAAATGAAAGACAAAATTGTCCTCAGTGGCATTTGAACTCAGAGTGTAAACGACCATAACTAAATGCTACAAAATAACGATACAGCCAAACCACCGCCATTCACGTCCATTATACTACAATGAAAATTTGTTTATTTGATCGAACAACTGAACTACTCTTCAGCGAACTCCAAATACAATCATTAAAAATTAACTTATAATGTTAAAGTAGAAGAATTACCAACCTAACCTTTCGAAACTCTTCGATAACACGAACTTCTATGCCTTCTATTGAACAGTGGCTTCGGGAGAAATTGTTCACACTGTCTTTATCTCTGAATAAGCCTAAACGTTAGGTCATATGCTTTACACATCTTAAACTTTCAGACCTATATAGAAAAGCTATTTCACTCCCTGGTAGAGAAAACATCTCTATCTAATCATAGTTATAGTAAGATTTGTAATAGAATTCTTATAAAGGTTAGTGATACTTACTAGTTCAATATTAGAATCTTTCTCACAAATATACCTCTAAATTGTGCTACTCTGGGATGTTCAGGTATATGCAAATGCGCAAAATGGAATTTATCACAACCACCAATGGAGAGAAAACAATATATAGATGTGGTTGACAGTGAGTTCAAACAACACTACTTTTACGATATTACATCCCTAAAAATATATTGATTAGCCATCTATATTGATTAACCATGCGTGGAAACTGAAGAAGCTCAATGGAGACTCCAATATCGATTAGAAGATTATAGAAATAAACAGGCTGTGTTCAAATGAAGATATGAGGTATCAGTTTTGACAGTGGGGAAGACACAAATCCTGATAATATTGAGGAACGCTAATAATTATTATACACCAGAGCGCATTTCTCGAAAGTTTTCTTATGGCCTATGACATTTTGAAGTAGTCAGTGATAATGTCATTAATTGAGAAGCAACCACAGAGTCTATTCCAGGTTGACAGCTAATGATCTCAAATAATGTTATGGTTCTTTCACGCAGAAGTATGTTAGGTCTTATATATATATTATTAGTACAGATTAAAAGCCTAAGCAATGCATTTCTGCTTTCAATGTGTATTAATAAACTTATATATATATATATATATATATATATATATATATATATTTAATTATTAAATGATTAAATAGCTCTGTAGCATACATAGAGCACTCTCCTTTCCTTTACCCTTCCTACGGAAATACTTCATATATATATATATATATATATATATATATATATATATATATATATATACGTATATATATATATATTTCCTACGGAAATACTTCATATATATTTATATATATATATATACATATATATATATATGAAGTATTTCCGTAGGAAGGGTAAAGGAAAGGAGAGTGCTCTATGTATGATACAGAGCTATTTAATCATTTAATAATTAAATATAAATATATATATATATATATAGAGAGAGATAATTTAATATATCTACTAACATAAGCGCACAGATGTACGCTAATACCAACAAATACACAGGTTATGTCATAGGTGGTTCAATGCAGGAGGATGCAGAACAATAATATAAAAGACGTAAAATAAGAAAATTTTTTAAAAAAATTTTAAAGAATTAACTTACTTACTTAAATGATCACTCCAACTAATTAGTTTCTGCAATGGGATAAAGACAGTTACGTAATGAACTGTTGAGAATTTCATTGCGTCATCAGGGAGGTCTATTCTCAGCCAAGTCTCCAGGCAATGCGCGGACACTGGGGACTCATATAAAAATAATAATAATTCGGTAAATGGAACAGCTATCGAGGACTGGATTCCAGGCACTGAAAATTCTCACTGCCACTGGTCAAATGGCCGATTCTAAAGAATCAATCACGTGACACAGAGGTTAGTCAGTAGGAATGGGATGGTAAGATGGCAGACGCCTACTAACACCCCCCCCCCCAAAACATTTAGAAGTGGTTTTGGCAGGTTTGCTCGACAAATCAGTGATTTGGAGATAAATATAGATAATTTAATATATCTACTAACATAAACGAACAGATGTACGCTAATGCCAGCAAATACACAAACATTTAGAAGTGGTTTTGGCAGGTTTGCTCGACAAATCAGTGATTTGGAGATAAATATAGATAATTTAATATATCTAATAACATAAGCGCACAGATGTACGCTAATGCCAGCAAATACACAGGTTATGTCATAGTACCTAGGTGGTTCAATTTACCGAATTATTATTATTTTTATATGAGTCCCCAGTGTCCGCGCATTGCCTGGAGACTTGGCTGAGAATAGACCTCCCTGAAGACGCAATGAAATTCTCAACAGTTCATTACGTAACTGTCTTTATCCCATTGCAGAAATTGTTAGTTGGAGTGAAAATTTAAGTAAGTTAATTCTTAAAAATTTTTTTTTTTAATTTTCTTATTTTACGTCTTTTATATATATATATATATATATATATATATATATATATATATATATATATATATATATATATACACACACAAAAAACCAGATGTCCCACACGAGTGAAAGTATAAGGAAAAGAAATCTTTTTAAGAAAATTTATTTGTTTCCTTTACAAGTTTCACAGTTCTTATGCTTTTCAAAAGTAGAATAGCGATGGAGGGTTCGTGGTTTTTCTTGCAATGAAAAGCAAAAGAACTGAGAAATTGGTAAAGGAAACAAATAAATATTCTTAAAAAGACTCCAGTTACATTTTCGAATTCTTTTCCTTATATATATATATATATATATATATATATATATATATATATATATATTTAGAAACACACAGATACATGCGGACACACACATATATACATGAATGCATCCGCACCCAACTGTGAGTTAAGGGTGCCAACTTCAC
>OZ024741.1:67438992-67441492 GCA_964016885.1 Eledone cirrhosa | reverse complement strand
TCACTTAGTTCTTGCAATGACCAGTTCAGTAGGCCAAATGTTGGCGTTAGAATTGGCACAGCATAAGTATTGTGGGCAATGTATTTGTTGTATGCTGACAGTTCTGATGACCATATTTTCTTTACTCTTCTGAGGTATTCAGTTCTGGTTCTCTCCTTATTTATGGGTCCATCATATCTGACATTCTCATCCTGTCCAAGATATCTGTAGTTGTCACCTGACTGCAGAGGTTGTATTGTCAGGCCGTTCATCTCTAGATTTCTAGAGGAGGGCACAGCTCTTCCACGTTTTACTGCCAAATATGCACACTTGGACTCACCAAATTTCATTTTGATGTCGGTTGAAAATTGTGTAATGAGGTCCAATTGTTTCTTGATGTCATTGATATTTGGCCCATACAACTTCAGGTCATCAACAAAGAAAAGATGGGAGATACTTCTGGTCCCACTTCTTTGTCCACCTTGTTTCCTGAGTAGGTAAGATAGTGGATTCAGTGAGAGAACGAAGAGTAGCACTGGCAAGCTATCACCCTGAAAGATGCCCTTCTGGTAATGTATCTTATCAGTCTTAACCTGCTCCTTCTCACCTCTAAGGATCAAACTGGTGTACCAGTCCTTGGTCAGGCGTTCAACAGCAGCTACCAATGGTTGTGGGACTTTAGCTAACTGTAAAGCCTTAACAATCCACCCATGAAGTACACTATCAAATGCTTTTTGATAATCCCGCCACACGACAGTCATGTTTCTGCGATTCTTTGTTGTTTTTTCCTGAATCATTTTGTTAGTTAGTAGGTGATCTATGCAACCCCACACCTCCCTCTTTCCACCAGCTTGCTCAGGTGTTATGATGTTGTTGGTAGCACAGTGATCCTGTAAGAACAGGTTAAGGCACCCAGTATATAATTTATACATGATGTTTTGGCAGGCAATTGGGCGGTAATTTTTAGCAAGGGTGGTTTGGCTATTTTGGGGAATGAGGAGAGTAGAGGCAGTTGATAACCATCTGGGCAGTTCTTGTGTGCCCTTAATGGTTTCTGTAAACAGCCGTATGAGATCTTGCTGATAGAAAGTGAAATTCTTCACCCAGTATCCTGTAATGAGGTCTGGGCCTGGCGATTTCCTATTCGACATTTTCTGTAGAGCTGTTTCCAGTATTGACCCATCTATGTCATATTGTTTTGTCTAGACATGTTGGCAGTAGTCCTGTTCCAGTTCTTTTAGCCAATTAGCTTGTCTGTTGAATCCGTCATCCGTTTCCCATACAGATCTCCAGTAGCTCTCAACTTGTTCTTTTGAAGGGGTGTCATTTACAGAGATTGAGCTTTTGCCACCGAAGCTGCGATAAACTGATTTAGGATCTCTGGCAAACAATCTATTTAGTACTTGTCGTTTATGTGCTGTTGACTTATATTTTAGTCTTTCTGTTGTAGCTGTGAGTTGTTGTTTCAACTGGTGTAATTTGGAGTTCAAAGTTTTAAATTTTGTATCTCCAAATCTTCTCTCTAACTTTTTCTTTAGGTCTTCCTGGTGTTGTGTGAAGTGCTCTCTATGTTGCATTTCAAAACGACTGCGATGTGTGAGATACTTCGTCTCAGGGACAAAATTTTGGTTTTTTAATTTCGCATCCACGCTGGTTCAGGCTTTCTGTTTGTATCTTGATTGCGTGGTTTTAGATGTGTGTTATATGATAGCAATGTGACAGCTGAAACATATAACAAAACATTAAGCGTTTCAAATGTCGTTTCTACACCTTTAGATCGTATAGCCTTCAGATAATTGCCAGCTATTTCGTTCACCGCTTCCAATTCCAATTTAGTGGGTTCTTTACTGACTCTAGTGTTGTATGGTCTGTCACTCACATTAAGGCTGTGTATCTCTTGAAACATATCGTTCCATATCACTTGTAGGGAGCCCACAAGTTTTTGGTGCTCTGTTTGTTCAGTAGAGTCATGAATTTCAGCCTCGTTGTTGATGTGGTGACAATTACTACTAGAGTCAGCTGACCTTTCTCGCTGTTCTTCAGTGGAAGTGGGATGGATTTCAGCAAAATTGTTGGTGAGCTGTTCACTGTTAGATTTAGCTGGCCATTCTCTTTGTCTGTCAGTGGAGGTGGGGCGGTTGTCTACAAGGGCTGTATTTGTAGTATCACTCGATTCCGTTAGATGTATCAATTTACATCTAATGATACGTTTTGCCTGTTCGTTTAAATGCTTTGGAGAAAAGTCTAATTCTGGGTGTTTGGAGTTCCATAAAGTTTTTAGCCTTTGCATAAAACCGAACTTTTGGGGTTCAGATTGTTTGTATGCTTCATATAATACTTTGTTAAGCTCGTAGCTCCACTGTGTACAACGGTTGTAATTGCGATTTGATCGAAGGAGACTTGTACTTTTTGCCATGATGAGTTCGTCTATTCACTAATAGTTCGTATTTATTTTTCAAAATAGTCGATGATCTTCTTTAAAAGTTACGACAAAGTTCTGTCAGAATCAAATTTAAAGTTA
>OZ024741.1:67403992-67433992 GCA_964016885.1 Eledone cirrhosa | reverse complement strand
GGAATAAACCTGACAAACTTTATTTGCGGTGTTTTCTTATCGGAATCATGTGTGAAAGTCGTCCAACGAACAAATCCTCTCGCTAGAAAACATGAGTTAACTAAGTCAGAATTTCAAGCATCTGCTTGTGGTTATCATCATTGAGTTCAAGAAGGCCTTTGGAAGATATTTGTGCTGTATGGTGTGCTTACCAGCTGTATCAGCATTATCCAATCGCTTTATTGGAGGATGTGCCGCTGCATTTAAATGATTTCATTACAGGGATGCATCACGGGTGTGATTTGCCCACTTGTTGTGTCTTTTAGTCGTGCATTTCATCATGGGATCGATGAGTGATCAAGCATACGGCTTCAAACGTGAAATCTCACAAACTTGGTTTCAGTGACTATCAGCGACAAACTAGGACTGATTACTAACATATCTATGATTATGCAAGTCCTTGAAACCTGTCGTAGCAACTGCAGATCAAAGGTTGGTCTTACAATCAGCATTAAAAAAAATCAAAGTAATGCAGTTTGGGGAGACAAGACAGCTCCCAATCCACATATGTGTAGCAGCCTCACTAAAGAAAGTAATATGTGGAATATGTAGAAACACTGCAACTCTCCTTCAGTGCCTGGATCCTGTAATTGTCAACTACTCCATTCGTCAAGGCACAAAGTTCTACCTGTATTCGTTAATAGTTATGCCAATGACCACACAGAAGAAGACCTAGAGCATCAATGGTATTGAAGGTGTCTTCTATAGACGTTGTCTGAGGTCTATACTCAGGATTCCTTGGCGAGACCACATATATATATATATATATATATATATATATATATATATATATATATATATATATATATATATATATATATATATATATATATAGTCATATATCTATATATATATATATATATATCTATATATATATATATATATATATATATATATATATAGTCATATATATATATATATATATATATATATATATATATATATATATAGTCATATATATATATATATATATATATATATATATATATATATATATATAGTCATATATCTATATATATATATGTATATATATATATATATATATATATATGCATTTATATATGTGTGTATATATATATGTTAAGTATTTCCGTACAAAAGGTAAAGGAAGGAAGAGAGCTCTATGTATAGTACGTTATACATAGATTTAGTTTTGTGATAAACAATACAATATAATTATTCCATTCCCCAAGGTTTCGCGAAGTTAGACGATTGTAACAAAAACGTCTGATTTCGTTCATCAGATGAAATATTTCATATATATATATATATATATATATATATATATATATATATATGTGTGTGTGTGTGTGTGTGTATATATATATATATATATATATATATATATATATATAGAGAGAGAGAGAGAGAGAAAGAGTCTGATAAATATAATTGTTTCTACTTTTGGCACAAGGCCAGCAATTATCTCAGTGTATTACTGGTACTTTATTTTATCGACCCCGTAAGGATGAAAGGCAAAGTTAACCTCGGCGGGATTTGAACTCAGATCATAAAGGGGCGTAACTCTATGCTGCAAAGCATGGCGTCCGACTCTCTACCGATACTGCCAATCCACTGTCCTTAAACCAATCCAGTCTGATAAATATAATGCCGGCAACAGTTGCCACTCCTTAGTTTCTCAAATGCAAATTTGGTGTATTTCTCTAATCATATGCCAAATTTCCTCACTTTTTTTGCTTTGTAACATTTTTATATCTACACCACTTTATTTCTTACGTCTTTTCTATCTCTCTTAGAGATCTTTCACACTTACTGGAATACACTACTACAATTAAAAATGACGTCAAAACAGGACGAGGAATTAGAATCTAATTATTGCCATATCAGTAACGAGATTCTAGTTATTCTTCCTTCTTTTTTTTTCTTTTCCCTTTCCCAAGATCTCTTTCTCTCTCAGTTCCATTCTGAATTATTACCTTGGCAATCTAACCCACTTGCATTGCCCGGCTTTGGAAACAAACAAACGAACTTTTCAGTTTCATATTAGTCAATACTTCAAGCAAACTCCCACACATTATCATTATTATAATAATTGTTATATATATATATATATATATGAAAGACGTAAAATAAGAAAATTTTAAAAATTAAAAATTAACTTACTTACTAAATTTTCACTCCAACTAATTAGTTTCTGTAATGGGATAAAGATAGTTACGCAATGTAACCATCGAGAATTCATTACGTCATCAGGGAGTCAATTCTCAGCTAAGTCTCCAGGCAATGCGCGGACACTAGGGACTCATATAAAAATAATAATTCGGTGGATGGAACAGCTAGCGGGGACTGAATTCCATAGAACTGAAAAAGTTCACTGTCTCTAGTCAAATGGCAGATTCTAAAGAATCAATCACGTGACACTGAGGCTAGTCAGAAGGAGTGGGATGGTATAATGACAAAAGCCTACTACCACTACAATGAATTAGTAGTGGATTTGGCAAGTTTGCTCAACAAATACATAATTTGGAGATAAATATAGAGAATTAGTGTATTTACCAACATATGCGTACATATGTACACTAATGCTAGCAAATACATAAGTTATGTCATAGTACCTAGGTGGTTCAATGCAGGAGGATGCAGAACAATTATATGAAAGACGTAAAATAAGAAAATTTTAAAAATTAAAAATTAACTTACTTTATATATATATATATATATATATATATATATAACACTCTTTTACTTACATATACACACACACACACATTTCGTATAATAACACAGACACACACAGAAGATACGTAGTTGACTTCTTGACCATTTAAACGTTGGGAATATGAAGTTAATATAAGTAATGATGTGCTCATAAATAAAGTTACTATAAAATAGCTTATAAATGAGGCCGATGGCAACATCTTTTACAGTCTTTCAAGGGTCTCCAGCCTATTTTATAAGCTATTTTATGGCATCTGTACGCATGACCATATCATCGTTTATATCAACATTATATTATTGTGAGTTTGTTTGTGTGTGTGTGTGTGTGTGTGTGTGTGTGTGTGTGTGTGTGTGTGTGTGTGTGTGTGTGTGTGTGTGTGTGTGTGTGTGTGTGTGTGTGTGTGTGTTATAAGGAATGGAAATGTGCAATAGTTAAAGTCGCTTGTTCGATCTCTCTATTTTACTGGCAGTTTATGTTATCGAATCTAAAACGATTTAAAACAAGTTGACCAGGACAGGATTTTAACTGAGAACGTAAAGAGCCAAAACAAAATCTACGAGACATTGTTCAATACTCGAAAAATGGCCCCCAAAATGGAATAAAATACACAAAGAGAAATAATAGGAATATATTAAGAGACGTATATATGGTTATATATATATGTCACTGATCGATCATGAACAATATATAATCAGTGTCAAAATATAAATCAATAAGAATATTTTGATAGTGTTCAACATTGATCATTATAACAGTTAATAAAAATAAAAGATACGAAATAAGACATTGTATAAAATCTGTAGTATGTGTATAGAATTCAGAAATCGTAGGGAGGCCGACCCATATCATGAAGATCTCGATCAAATATAGGCTTGCAAATATACAAAACATGAACACGGTTTTTCACAAACCAAATCAGCTATCCCACATTTCTTGCCATACATCAGTTCATTTTTTTGTCATTTTCATTATTTGGTTACACCCACCCTGCACCTTATGAAGACAATATCGATTTAATACAACATCCATTAACTATGGCCTGTTTCAATACTTTCCTCGACCTATCAATTTTGAAATCTATCCTTTTGATATAGATATTGGTTTCCATTTCTATATTGATTATTTACTATTGCTTACATACAATTACACACACACACGTACACACACACAGGCGCCCACACACACACACATACACACACACACATATATATATATACATATATATATATATATAATATATTTATTTATTTATATATATATATATATATTAGTTTAGCGAGGTTTTTTATATGAATTCGTGTGTCGAAACAAATATTGTTATACTTGGGGAGGGTCATATTTGCGTAATATTGCCAGAATTAATAACAGTGGTAATAATGGAAATAGTACATGTAGCAACATCAACAAAAACAAGAAACATAATAATAGTAACAACCACAATGGTAGAAATAACAGTAACAACAACAACAATAACGGTGAAGTAAACAACAATACATCTAGCAATCATAACAATAATAATAATGCTAATGATAGAAACAACAACAACCACCATGATAACAATAATAGCAACACACACAACTATGACGATAGATATAACGACAACCCCTTAGAGAAACTATTTTTCAACCCAGCTGACAAAACATATAAGATGGGTAATATCTATCCTACGAGGTTACCCTTTAATAAAAGAGTTTGCATACCACAGTAAATAGATGACGAGACGGAGGCACAGTTCACCATAGCTAGAAATAAGATTAGACAAGTAGTAGACAGGTATACCATGAGACAGAGCACACCAGAGGCCCAACAACTTGGGAGAAAACCTGTAGAAGGCTTGGTTAGCCTCAAGCAGCGCACAAGGGATGGTGGGGTAGTGTGTCTACCCACAGATAAGTCTGGTAGGATGTCAATAGATAGCATGCCGAACTACATCGAGGCTATGCAACCCCACATCACCAACACGAGCGAAGTTGCACAACAAACACACGATGGGAGAGAAAAAATCCTCAACGCTCACATGATGATGTGGACTGACATCCTAAAGCCAAGCAGACGCACTGCCAACAACTTCCAGGCGTCTAACAATGGCATACCACCCTTGTATGGGCTCCTCAAAGACCACAAGACAGTCGACGACCCGACAACAGGACCACCAACAAGACCCGTATGCGGAGCTAATATAGCTAGCAACTACAGGATCTCCTACTTCCTCTCAATGGTTATACGCCCCATAATCAAGATGTCGCCAGATGTATGTGAAAGTACAGAGGACCTCCTCAGCAGAATCAGTGAGTGCAACAGAAACAGGATCCTATCCAACTGCATAATAGGCAGCATGGATGTGGTGTCCCTGTACCCACCCATTAACATTGATTTTGCTGTGAAAAGATGTGTGGAGATGATCATTGAGAGTGAGGTGGAGTTCTGCGACGTCGACACAGACGAATTGGGCCTCCTACTTAGACTTACCTACGACACTGACTACCTAGACAGCCATGACCTTAGATGTTTCTGCCCTAGTAGACCTATAAGAGGTAGACCCCCCACCATAACCTCAATGGCTAAAAAGACTCCCATAGGAAGGTGGATTGGGTGGACCAAAGCTATACGGACCCCCCAAACCACTGATCAGGTAAGAAAAATGGTCGCACATGCTATAGGGGCTAGTATCAAAACTACCCTAAAGGGCCACATATTTAAGTTCAATGAGAAAATCTACACCCAAAATGAGGGAGCAGCCATCGGCGTCAGCATAGCTGATGATGTTGCCAACCTTTTCATGGTATGGTGGGAAAGGAGACTTAAAGATCTCCTTAACGAAAGCTCCATAGACCTCATCATGTACTCTCGTTATGTAGACGATATCAGTATAGTTATAAGAACACCCCCACTAGACCACTAGAGAACACTAACAAGTTTGATTTAGAACGTAGCACGATGGAAAGTATCCAGCAGATAGCTAATTCCATACACCAGAGTATAACTGTAACTATCGACTTCCCTTTCAAACACCCTAACAATAGACTACCTGTATTAGACACTGAACTCTGGATTAACACTATAGACGAGAGAGCCCAAATTCTCCACTCACACTATGCTAAACCCATGGCCTCCAAATACCTGATACTCAAAAACTCAGCAATGTCAAGTAGTGCTAAGTTTAATATTCTGATCGCAGATTTGGTACGAGTGATGAAGAATGTGTCCAGCATGTGCGACCCAACAGAAATGGAAAGACACATCCAACACTTCATCAACCGCATGCAGTTCTCTGGCTACAACCAAAAAGACAGAGTCAGAGTATACGAAGGAGCCATGGAAAAGTATAATACCCTCATAGAACTGGACATGAAAGGAATTTGCCCATTATACAGGAGCAAATCATGGAATAGCTTAGATAGGGCTAGACATAAGATAGGGAAGGCCACATCATGGTACGACAACCAGAGATATCAGAGTGTCATGTTTGTGGACGCCACCCCTGGAGGGAAATTAGCTAACCAGTGTAGAAAGGCCCTGAGAAAGACCCACTTAAAAATAAAGGTGGTAGAAAAGCCAGGAACCACCATAAAATACCTGATCAGCAAAACCTACCCTTTTAAGAAACCCACTGTACCAATAGGAAATGTATCATATGTAAGGTGAACCCCCGGATAAACTGTAAAACTAGAAACGTAGTCTATAGCATAAGATGTACAGAGGTTATTTGCAGAAACATGACAACAATATACATAGGTGAGACAGCTCGTAGCATAGGTGAAAGGATAGACCAACACTGGGGGGAACTAAAAGGACGAAAAAACGGGTCAGTACTATACGAACATGCTAGACAACAACATGACGGTAACATAGACAACATAGAAAATTGAATAATATCTAAACATAGGAATGACCCAGCAGATAGGCAAATCAGAGAGGCCAGTGAAATAGAAATTAGAAGACCAAAGCTAAACAGAAAGAATGAGTGGAACAACAACAACACCCAAACAAACAACACTGACCTAAGAGAAGTATAAATAAGTAAATAAATAAAATAAAATAAAATAAGATAAATAAATACATACAAAAGCACAATAACAACAAGCACATAAACACACACTAGTCACCCAGCAGACACAACACTATACACACTAGTCACACAGCACACATAACACTATACACACACGCAAACGCATGCGCAAAGAAGACAAAATAAAATAAACAAACAAGCAAATAAATAAATAAATATATAGACAGACTGAATAAAAAATGGCGTAGACATACAACACAACAGGAGGGAAAAAAAATAACACCACTGACGATGTTGCAGATGTGCAACGAAAGATTTATGTAAATTATGTAAACTATATATATGTGTTTGTGTCTATACTGTATCTATTATTTTTGACCGTCGGTCAGTCAATGGCAACATTGAGGACCGAGTAAGTTAGATCGCAGATATAAAAGACAGCGAGAAGCGAAAACCAACCAAACAGTGAGTGTGTTCTGTTATTAATTCTGGCAATATTACGCAAATATGACCCTCCCCAAGTATAACAATATATATATATATATACATATTTATATATATATATATATATATGTACATATATATATATATATATATATATGTATATATATATATATATATATATATGTGTGTGTGTGTGTGAAGGCGCATGGCTTAGTGATTAGAGCATTGGGCTTGCAGTCGAAAGGTTGTGAGTTCAATTCTCGGACCGGGTGATGTGTTGTTTCCTTGAGCAAGACACGTTATTTCACGTTGCTCCAGTTTACTCAGCTGTAGAAATGAGTACCGGCCTGCCCGCCCAGCCAGTGGGATGGCGTTATCTTATGGCTAAAACAGCACGACGTGCTGTGACCAGCGGCGCTGATTGCCGCCCGACGGACTGGTCGGTCAAGGTGATATATATTTATGTATATATATATATACATATTTATATAGGAAAAAGTATTACCCTCACGGCAGAGCTCAAGCCGTTTCGACGGCTATTTCTGGACTCCAGAAATAGCTGTAGAAACGGCTTGAACTCTGCCGTCGGGGTCATACTTTTTCCTATTACCCACTCTACTACTCTAAGTATTGAATACTCTGCTGCGTTAAGGTCCATCTGGTTCCTTACCACAACTTCTTCGCCATCCATATTTTTATATATATATATATAAATATATATATAAGTATATATATATATGTATATATACTGAAAAAATGAAACGAAATTTCATTTCTCACTCTTAGTACGGCTGTTACTTAAATATAAGTATGTATACACATATATATATGTACGTATGGATTCACCCAACATTTATTATAATGCTCGGTGTGTTTGTAAACAACCATCTCGAATTAAGCCGTACAGTGTCTAGCAACCATCGTTGCTCATTTCTTCAACACTGACAAAGGAACGCTGTACTAGTTTCAAGCTTATTAGCTATCGTCAGCAACGTATACCTTCCTGCCAGATGGTTGAACGTCTGAAAGTATATACTTTCCTTATGCATATTAACGGCTGAGCAGCCTAATTTGCATATCGAGTGAGTTAATCGACTGGGGTACCGAAAACGATAAACGGAAAAAATTAAACGAAATTTCATTTCTCACTCTTAGTACGGCTGTTACTTAAATATAAGTATATATACGTACATACATATATGTATACAGACGTACAGTAATATGTATATATATATATACATACATGCACACATATATATATATGTACGTATAGATTCACCAAACATTTATTATAATGCTCGGTGTTTATTTACAAACACACCGATCATTATAATAAATGTTCGGTGAATCCATACGTACATATATATATGTGTGCATGTATGTATATATATATATACATACTACTGTACGTCTGTATACATATATGTATGTACGTATACATACTTATATATATATATACTTATATATTTATATATATATATATATACTCTCTATATATAAGTATATATATATATATATAGAGAGAGAGATAGAGAGAAAGAGATTGGTAGATAGAAAGAGAGAGAGAGAGATAGACAGGTAGATAGAAAGAGAGATAGATAGATAGATAGACAGGAAAATAGAAAGATAGATAGATAGATAGATAGATAGATAGATAGATAGATAGATAGATATCTTTCTTTATTTGCCACAGGGGCGTACAAAAGTGGGACATTACAAGACGTGACGGCGAGGGTTTTACATCAAAATAACTTTAACATTAATAAATAACAATAAATTATATATAATAAAATAACAATTGAAATCCCCAATAGGGGGGAACGTTACTGCAGGTTTTTTTTACACCTCGTGGATAGAACAACCCTCAACACCAGGAACACGTTTCGTAGGTGTTCCTGTCTTTCCCCTGTTTATCTTCCTCGACGTACAGGTTTATATACAGAGAAGGCCCATTCACTTGGGCCATTTTCGCCACATTCACCCACCTTCCAGCGAATTTACTGAGGTGTAGGACCTCTTTCTCCACTTCATCTTCCTTCTGACCTAATACTTAAAGAAGGGGATAAGTTGTTGCCCTCAGTCCTTTTAACCTCGTCCACCATATTACCTCTTTCGCCATAGCCACCAGACATAGGAAAACTGCCTCTCCTTCGTTCTTAAATGAAGGCGGTGGGGTGATCCTCACGGTGGACTCGGCTGACAACTGGATGCGTCCCACCCTTGACAGGTGCTGTTCGACATAATCCCACATATCGGTCATCCCTGGGCACTGAACAATTGTGTGCAGAACGGTTTCGATGTCCTGCTCGCATCTTGGACAGGTCCTTTTGGCAGGATCTCTGCCAAGGCGTCCGTGCCTGTATATTTTGTCTCGAACTGGTAGAGCTCCTCGGTAGCACTGCCATGCCAGAGACCTCTGCAAATTATCCATAGGCCCTGGACGGAAAGTGCTCCCGAACAGACTGGTCAGTTCGTCCTCCTCGATGCCTATAGTTTCCCCGAGAACGTCGTCGCACTTATCCTCCACTAATCCCCTATAGAATGTCGAAGTGGAGTCTCCGCTGATTGCCGTTTCCGCTTGGTAGAGGGCTGTGAGCGCCTGTATGCACTCGAGGTGCCAGGCACCCATTTTCGGTCTTCGCTTGAGCCAGGACTGCAGCTCTGTTAGTGAGATGAGTTGTGGAAGAGCTTGTCTCACAAACGACAGCCACACCTGTACACCGGTCAGGAATACCTGGAGATGGCGTAGCCTCAACGCGTGTTTGCGCATCATCAGCCATGGCATGCCCAGCCCTCCGTTAGAAGGGTGTTGACAGCAGATGGACCTCCTCACCAATGGAGCCTGTTTCTTCCAGAGGAACTTGAAGTGTAGGCGTTCCATTTTGGTAAGGTATTCGCGAAGGCAAGGCACGACTGTCAAGCGGTAGTAGATTACGGACGCTATGTAAGTGTTCGCCACCTCCGCTCAACCTTTCAAGGAGAGTTTGCACTCAGTCCACTTCTGGCTGAGTGCAAACACATTCGCCCTGACCTTGTTCCAGTTCTTGTCCACATGGAGGTCTGAACCAAACCAGACCCCGAGCAATTACACCGGTCCTTCCGTCCAGCGTCCAACGACACTGTCGGAAGGCATGGGTTTGCCTCTCCATGTGCCGAGTTGCAACCGACAGACTTGTTTGGGTTTAGTCTTGCTCGTGTCAACGTTTCGTATTCCTGTAATAGGTTTCCGATTACCCCGATTTCCGAGGGTGTCGACTCCATTACGGTTATGTTATTGGCATAGGCCGAAGCTGCTTTCCGCAGTCCTCGTTCGATCGGGATGCCCTGCAACAGTAACGTCTCGAGAGTCAGTACATACAGAATGGAGGAGAGAGGGAATCCCTGACGGTTGGAACTCATGATTTGGAATGGCTCTGATAGGTAGCCATTCACCTTGATTGCCGAGCAGATGCTGGTGTGCATGGCAGCGATCCAGCCTCTGAAGACGGGACCGAAGCCGGTCGCCTTGAGAACTGCTTCCAAGTATTGATGGTCGACCCTATCAAATGCTTTAGACTGATCTAAATTGATCAGAGCCCGACCGAAGCCGAGTTTACACCCTACCCTCTCTATGATGCATCGCATGAGGTGGAGGTTGTCGTGTATGGACCTGGTCGGGATTGCACACGTTTGCGCTTCCCCTACCAGGTTCTCGACGACAAGCGCCAGCCTCGCTGCTAACACCTTGGCCAAAATCTTTAACTCTGTGTTGAGCAGAGTTATGGGTCTGAAATTGCTTATCTCATCCCCCTTGTTCTCATCTTTCCTGATCAGCGTTACTACGCCTCTGCCTACAGAACTGGGAATCCTCCCGTTCTGCTGCCAGTTGCAGTAGACCGCTTCGAGGATGCCAGAGAACAAGTCTGACATGCCTATGTAAAACTCATAGGGTAGACCATCTAAACCGGGTGATTTGCGTTTCCCGCAGCGGCCTAGGGCATCTTCTATTTCGCCCGCTGTGATCGGCCTTTCGCAGCTCTCTGCATCCGTGCTCGAGAGTCGTGGTACGCCGTCGAGGTAGGAGCTGAAGTCCATCACCTCGCTCGATGTAACACTTTGCCCGAACAGTTGTGCAAAATGCTGCTGGAAGGCCGTTCACATCTGCTTGGATTCAAGTATAATGCGTCCATCTTTGTCTTGCAAAGACCGAATTGTAGATTTGTTGCCACTTTTCGCCTCTGCCACTCGGGCCCAGCTAACAGCTTTGGCTCCCTCGTTTCTTAGAGCACGTGTTCTATTTTTGAAAATACAACCTTCGTTTTTCACGTTGAAGAACTGGTCTAGTGCCGTTCTCGCCGCTGGCATGTCAGCCGTACTGCCATTCCTAAGTGCCTCTTCTATTTTAGCTACCAGTCCCTTTTAAGTTTTTTTTTCTAAAGCTACTTCCTTGTTAAATGCTATCGAATCTATTCTAATTACTCTCTTGAGAGAGCTCCACCACCTGTTGTTGACGATCTCCCCCGTCAACTGGCACTTAACTAAGGCGCTAATCCGTTTACTGTAGGACTTACGCGCCGGGAGCGACATGTTTAGCTTCCAGCATCCGGGACCCTGTCTATGTGTTCTATCAAGGTTGACTACGCAGGTGACTAATTTGTGGTCTGAATAGGCAACCATGTGCATTTGTGGACAGCTTAATGTTTCCTTATCATTCTGTCTAATTAAAAATCTATCTAAATACGATCTAGAAGACCCAGTGCAGTTGCTCCACGTTCACAGTGGTACACTTGGGAAGTCTAGTCGATATCTATCAGCCAGTTGGAATTGGCTGATGAGATTTTTGAGGCTATTACACCCCCCTCTATTATCACAAGCTCCTACATTTTCCCAACGTGCGTCTAAGATGCCATTCCAGTCCCCCCGCTAACACTAAGGGGCGAGACATTCCCAGGAATGGCTCCGGACGCTTGAAGAACTCTGGTCGCAATGTCCCAGTCGGGGCATATATGGACACCAGTCTGAAAGCTCCACCTTCACTACCATTCACGTCCAGGACCACCAGGCTGCCCTAGGGGTCCAGGTGAATCGTCTGTATTTTGAGATCCAAGTTTTTTTAAACAGAACAGCAACGCCCCCTCCACCTCCTGGCTGACAGAAAGATGCGTAGATCTCAAAATCATCAAACATGGGGGTTAGCTGCTGCTTGTCATGAATCCTGGACTCGGTGATGGCTATCACATCTATACAATGTGACCTGAGATCATTTAAAAGCTGGCCCTGTTTCCAGGACATGCCCAGGCCATGTACATTCAAATATCCAGCTCGTATAGTCACCATGTTGGTGAAGAAGAGTTAAGGAGAGAAAAGGCAGGAACACTTAGCTTTTCGTTTCCTGGAGGTCGGGTTGTTCGATCTCCATGTCCAGATTGGTGGTGTTTGGGGAGGGAGGAAATCCTTTTGGCAGGACACGGTTAAGGGGCTTTTGGCAAAAGGGGGCTCACATCATGTGGGAAGTTCTCTTTTAAAGTTTCATACTGTAGGGTTGTTACCCTGACAAGTTTTAGGTTTGGGGTGGGTCGCTGGTGGGGAAGGTTTTCCTTTCCCTTTGTATTGTGGGGTCCTTTTGGACAGTTTCCACCAGTTCTTTGTTTCTTGTTTTTATGTATGTGTAATGTGTTTTGTTTTTTATGTATACTGTTTCTGTTTGTAGTTTTATTTTTGTGGTTGGGGTTTGTGATTGTGGTGGGGTGGGTATTTTGTTGGTGAAGTGTTTGGTTGTGTTGGTGGTGATTGTGTTGTTGGTGTGTTTGTAGTTTGTGGTGGTTGGGTGCGTGCGTGTTTTCTGTAGATGTTTTTGTCTCTTTTTTGTCTATTTTTTGCTTTTTTTTATTTTTGGGGTTCCTCTTCATTCTCACTTGGAGATGTAGAGGTTCCCGTGTCTGAGACTTCTGAATCAGGGGTAGATGAGAGGGGTATGTTGTGTGGTGGAGTGTTTTTGCATGTGTTTGTGGAAGTATTTGACAGGGAGGGAGGAGGTAATGGAGGGTTTTTCAGTGGGATTTTGTGTGTGTGGTTGTCTCTGGTTTGTGGTGGTGTGGGAGTGGATGTTGCAGGTTTTTGTGTTGTGTTTGGTTTGGGGTGTTGCTGTTGGTGTTTTGGGGTTGGTAATAACACCCTGTTTGTCCTCAGTTTGCAAAAGGCCTTTAAGTGTGTGGTTTCCCCCACACTTATGGCACTGAGGTGTTTTCCCCTCCACTAAAATGGTGATGACATCTTCCTCAAGGACAATCCTGTCCGGTATTTTCTCATTTTCTCAACTCTCTCTGGCCTCATTTGTACCAGAACCTCGATGCAGGTTCCAAACCAGTTATTCCGGTCTGTTCTGTCTACAGATAGGAGGGTGTCGCATTCTACTTCAGGGTGCAGCGTAGAATCCACCATGTGTTGACCTCTGCTGGAATCCTGGTTATTTTTATTTTGTAGGATCTTCTTCCCATGTATGTGGGGGAAGAAGATGTGTTGATCCGTTTTTATTGGATAAACCGAGAGTTTTTGTACCAGAGTTTCGCCCTTAAAGAGCACTGACACACTTCCATACTGTTTAGCTCTTTGGAGGTATGCCACGTCTGGCTTGATATCTTTTAGTGCAGCTTCAATAGTGCTTGTTGGGAGCGTTATGGGTTTTTTGGTAATGATGTCAACTGTTCTATAGATTAGTTTCCTTTTCTGTGTCATCTCTCTTACTTGTGGGGGTATGTGTATGTGTGGGGTGTCTCCCTCAAACGTCACATAGTTGGAGCTTCTTCCAAATATTGGGACTTTTGATAAATGTCCATGGGATAATATTTAAAATCGTGTTGCTTAGCAACAGGGGGGGGGGGGAGGGGGCGCTGCAAATGAAATTTTGTTATTGTTGTTGGTGGTGGTGATGATGCTCTCATTCGTTGTGTTGCCGCTGATTCCTTTTGTTGTGTTGTTGTTGTTCTCATTTATTGTGTTTTTATTGTTGCTTGTGGTGGTGTTAGTATTTGCTACACATTCTTCCTTCTGTGTGTGGATACATGTGACGTTTGTGACGTCAGGCATGTTCAGTTGCTTACAAGCAACTGAAGCTTGTTCCGCTTCTAAATGTTGAGGCGGATATGTTGGCATTCCTTTGTCCCTGTCTGCTACTATCTGCTGGTCAAGTAGGCATGTCTGTCCCTTCCCATCTTCTTGTATTGACAAAGAAGTAGGTGCCTTTGCTTCAGCCATCTTTGAAAATTGTATTGTTTTGCAAAAATATTTTCTAAAAGATTTTTGATATTTTTTCCTTGGGGGGCACGATATTTTGGGAGACTGACCAGATCAAATTTGACCTGTCAGTCCCTCTACAAATTGGTATAAAAATAAAAGTTCACAATGACGAATTCCTAAAGAAATTTAAACAAAACTTACCGAACAAGTTTAACACGTGTCCATCCCATAGATAGATAGATATGTTTCTTTTATTTGCCACCAGGGCATCAAAAGTGGGACAAGTACAATGGGGGAGTTTACAAAACAAGGCGTCCTCAATAAGGAGGAGGTAATAACAAAATATAAAAATAAAATAAAATATAACAAAAAATAAAATTTATAACAAAATCCTCAATAGAGAGGAGGCGCCTTGGGGGGTCGCACACCCCTCCGAAAAAAGTGTGCAACCCTTCTCCTCAGGAGCACAGAGAGGGGGTGCTCCCTCGTTCCTTCCTCTTTTCCACCTACAGGCTTATGTAAAGAGAAGGCCCATTCACACGGGCCATTCTCGCCACTTTCACCCTCCTTTCATAAAAACGACTGGGGTGGAGCACCTCTCTCTCCATCCTGATCCTTCTTCCGAAATGATATCGGAAGAAACGGATCAGTTGTTGGCCAGAGAGAAAGGTGCCTCACCTCAGTCCTTTCAGACGCGTCCACCATACAACTTCTTTCACCATGGCTATTACGCACAGAAATGCCGCCTCTCCTTCATCTTTGAAGGGGGGAGGCGGCTTGATCATTACAATAGACTCGGTGGTCAACCGGATCGGTCCCACCCTTGACAGCAGTTGTTCGACATAGCCTCACAGATCGGCTACGCCCGAGCAGTGTACCAAAGCGTGTGCAACGGTTTCCTCGTCGCACACGCATCTGGGACAGATCTTTTTGGCGGGGTCCCTACCCGGGCGCCCGTGTCTGTAGAGCTTTTCTCGAACGGGTAGAGCCCCTCGGTAGCACTGCCAGGCCAGGGACCTCTGGAAGTTGTCCATAGGTCCCCGGCTGAATGTCCTACCGAACAGGCTGGCCAGTTCGTCCTCCTCCATGTCTAGGGCTTCTCCGAGGGCGTCGTCGCACCTGCTGCGTACCAGCCCTCTATAGAATGTTGCGGTGGAGTCTCCACTGATAACCGGATCCGCCTGCCAGTGGGCGGTGAGCGCCTGGGCACACTCAGTGTGCCAGGCGCCCAGTTTTCTCGGTCTTTGCTTGACCCAGGATTGCAGCTCGGTGAGTGAGACGAGTCTGGGAAAGGTTCGTCTCACAAACGAGGCCCACACCGGTTGACCGGTGAGGAATTCGTGGAGGTGTCGTAGCCTTAATGCGTGTTTACGCATCATTAGCCACGGCATCCCCAGCCCTCCTTTCGAAGGGTATTGACAGCAGATGGATCTCCTCACCAAGGGAGCCCGCCTCTTCCAAAAGAATTGGAAGAGCGCGCTCCATCTTGGCGAGGGTTTCCCTTGGGCAAGGCACTACGGTCACGCGGTAGTAGATGACGGACGCTATATAGGTGTTCGCCACCTCCGCCCGACCTTTCAGGGATAGTTTGCAACTGGCCCACTTCTGGGTCAGTGCAAACACCCTGTTCGTAACCTCCGCCCAGTTCTTCTCCACCTGGAGGTCTGGTCCGAACCAGACCCCATCGGAGGGCATCGGTCTGCCCCTCCACGTGCCGAGTTGCAAACCGATCGACTAGTCCCGGTTCAGCTTAGCCCCTGTGAACCTTTCGTACTCCTCCAGTAAGATGCCGACCGCCCCGATTTCGGAGGTCGTCGACACCATTACTGTCACGTCATCGGCGTAGGCCGACACCGCTTTCCGCAATCCCGGTTCCAAAGGGATGCCCTGCAACAACTCCAACTTCCGCTAGCACCGATTCCAGGTAACCATGGTCGACCCTATCGAACGCCTTAGACTGATCCAAGTTGATTAGAGCCCCACCAAAGCCGAGTTCGTTCCCAACCCTCTCTATGATGTATCGCATGAGGTGGAGGTTGTCATGGATGGACCCGGACGGGATAGCACATGTCTGCGCATCTCCCACCAGGTTGCCCACAACAAGCGCCAACCTCTTTGCTAGCACCTTGGCCAAAATCTGTAACTCTGTATTTAACAGAGTTATGGGCCTGAAGTTACTTATTTCGTCCCCCTTGTTCTCGTCCTTCCTCACTAGCGTGACTACGCCCTTGGTCACAGTACAGGGAATTCTCCTGTTCTGTTGCCAGTTGCAGTAGACCGCCTCGAGGAGATCGGGTAACAAGTCCGGCATAGCTAGATATAATTCGTATGGAAGACCATCGAGACCCGGGGATTTGCGTTTGCCGCATTGGCTCAGCACGTCCTCTATCTCAGCGGCCGAAATCGGCTCCTCGCAGGACTTCGCCTCTCTGTCCCAGAGACGCGACAGACCGTCGAGGTATGGACCAAAGTCCACATCCCCACCCGGCTCCCCGCCCCTTCCGAATAGTCGGGCAAAGTGCCTTTGAAAGGCCTCACACATCTGCTTAGGCTCAAGAATCGCCCGTCCATCCTGGTCTCGCAAAGACCGGATGGTGGATTTAGTTCCACTGTTGGCCTCTGTCACGCGGGCCCAGCTAACAGCTTTGGTCCCCTCGTTCCCTAGAGCACGTATTTTACTTCGGACAACGCAGCCTTCGTGCTTCGCGTCGAAAAACTGGCTCAAAGCCGTTCTCGACGCTAGCACTCTGGCTACGCCGCCGCTTCTAATTGCCTCTTCTACTCTATCTATTAGCTCCCTTTCCTTCCTATTCCTATCCGCAGCTAGAACCTTACTAAATTCTATCGAGACTACTCTAATCTCTCTCTTTAGAGATACCCACCACCTGCTGTTGACGATCGCTCCAGTCAACCGTTCCTTAACTAACGTACTAATCCTATCCCTGTAAGCTCTACTTGCCGACAAGGACAAGTTGAGCTTCCAGTAACCGGGGCCCTGTCTATGCGTTCTATCATGGTTGACCATGCAGGTCACCAACTTGCGGTCTGCATAGCCAACCATGACCATTTCTGGACAACTTAAAAAATCCGTCCTTATTTCTAACTAAAAACCTATGTAGGTACGACCTAGATGATCCGCTACGATTTGACCAAGACCAGGTTGGCACCGTCGGAAAATCTAGTCGAAATCTATCGGCCAGGTCAAATCGGCCGAGTAACCCCTTGAGGCTGTTGCACCCCTCTCTATCGGGACATGCCCCTGCATAGTCCCAACGTGCATCCAGGATACCATTCCAGTCCCCCACTAAAAGCAGGGAACGAGACGTCCCTAGAAAAGACTCCAAACGCTGGAAAATGTCGGGCTGCTCTGTCCCAAAAGGGGCATATGCGGCTACCAGCCTAAAGGCTCCACCTTCACCACTGGCAAGGTCCAGCACCACCAGTCGACCCCCTGGGTCCAAGTGAACTATCTGTGTGGCAAGACGCAGATGTTTTTGCAGCAGAACGACAACCTCACCCCCACCTCCGGGCTGACAGAGAGATGCGTGCATCTCAAAGTCGTCAAAGGTGGGGGCTAGCTGTCGCATGCTGCTGATCCGGGCCTCGCAGATAACCATCACATTTATAGATCGTGACCTGAGGTCATTTAGAAGCATTGCTTGCTTCCAAGACGAGCCCAGGCCACGCGCATTTAGACACCCTACTCTTAGCACAGCCATGTTGGTGGTAAGGAGAAAAGGCACTACCTCTCTGCGTCCCGGGAAGCGGGCCGCTCAATTTCCATGCTGGTTGGGGATGGGTTGTTGGGTGGGGTGGTGGTTTGTGGAAGTGAAGGGGCATCAGTGTGTTGTGGGGTTGGGGTGTTTGTGGTTGAGTGGGTGTCTGGGTGGGATGGGGGGTGACATTTTTTAGGAGGACGCGGTTGATTGGTTTGGCGCAGGGGGGGGGGGGACACGTCCTCCGTGAAATTTATTCTCAGTGTTTTATAAAAGTTCATTGGGACTTTAATCATTTTTAAATGAGGTAGTCCCACAGCAGTTATAAAATTAGGCCCTTCAATTTGGACCGAAGGGTTTGCTGAAATTGTTTTCAGTAGTTCTTTGTTGTCTGTGTTCATGTATGTATATTGTAAAGTCTTTTTTTGTGTAGCAGTTAGTGTTGTGTGAC
This sequence comes from Eledone cirrhosa, assembly GCA_964016885.1. Taxonomy (NCBI): domain Eukaryota; kingdom Metazoa; phylum Mollusca; class Cephalopoda; order Octopoda; family Eledonidae; genus Eledone; species Eledone cirrhosa. The sequence continues at coordinate 67,415,438 of OZ024741.1, read as the reverse complement.
GGGGAGTGGTGGTTTGTGTGTAGTTTGTGTTCTCTTGGGGAGGGTTAAAGTTAACAAGTGTGTCTGTGGTGCGCCTCCTCTTCTTTCTTTTTACTGTTTGGAAGGGATCTTTTTCGTCTTGCGACGAAAGTGGTTCGTCTTCCTTGTTGGGTGGGAGGGGTATGTTTTCTGGTAGTGTTTGCGGTGTGTGTTTTTGTATTTGTTTTGGGTGGGGAGGGGTTGGATGGGACAGTATTCTGTGTTGTTTTTTCACGTGTTTGTTGTTGTTGTTGTTGTTGTTGTGGTGGTGGTGTTGTTGGTTTTTGGTGTTGTTGTTGTTGTTGTGGTTGTTTTTGTTGTTGTTATTGGGGTGGTGTTGGTGTTGGTAGCAGTGTTTTTTTCTGTGTGAGCTGGGGACAGGCAGCCCTCAGGTGACCTCTATTGCCACAGAGGTAACAGGAGGGACGCCTACCCTCCACAATAATGTTGAGGTGGGTACGGTCATCCAGCATGACGCGCTCAGGGATTTGGGCGATACGTTCTGGCCTTATTTGTGTCAGAACTTCGATACTCGTTCCACTGAACGCGTCGCCGGATGCCTTCCCTATTGAAATGAGGTTGTCCTCGTCTAAATTGAGGAAACCGGTTAGTAACCACCAGTAGTTTATGTTTGGGGTGATGGTGGTTATCCATATTCTCTGGGTTTTTTTACCCATGTAGGTGGGGTAGAAGGTGTAGTGTGTGGAACGAATTGGTGACACAGAGTATCTTTTCGCCGCCAATTCGTCTTTCATCAATATGGATAAACTCCCATAGAGTTTATCCTTTTGTATGAAAGTGATGTCTTTCATCGCTTCTTTCAGTACTAACTGAATTTCAGCTTGAGATGGTTGTGCTGGATTTTTTTGTTTTATTTAAAATTGTACGGAATACGATAGTTCGTAATTCCGTCTGTTTTTTTAGTTCTGGAGGTGAATTTATAGAAAACGAACCGTTTTCGCCAAAAGATACATATTTTTTGGCTTTTTCCAGCATTTCTTTGGCTTTTGAAATATCTTCAAGCACATAAGTGACTGATAATTTAGCCGTTTGTGCAAAAGATATTTTGTTTTCGTTGTTGGTGTTTGTATTGTTTTGTTTCTCGACGTTTGAGTTGTTTTCATCTTTGTTGTTGTTGTCTTTCTCGTTTGGTGTGTGGATACTTGTGACGTTTGTGTTGTTGTTGTTTTTGTTGTCTTTATTGTTGCTGTTGTTGTCGTTGTTGTTGTTGTTTTCAGTTTCTTGTATAGTTGTGGCTACATCAAGTTGTCGGTCAACAGGTGAAGAAAATTCTGCCTTTGGCTCCTGCTGCTGTGACAGTGGCAGGGGGAAGCTGTGAGTATGACTTCCCTTTTCGTTCTTTGATTGTTGGTGAAGATACTTCAGCCATTTTTATCAAATAGGATTTTTCGAAATTTTTCGAAAGATAAAATGTTTACAACACTATTTCGCCTAAAGGCGTAGAATATTTTGAGAGACTGACCAGATCAAAATTTGACCTGGCAATCTCTCTACAAAATGGTACAAAAATGAAAGTTTACAGTTCACAATTTCCAGATAAATTTAAACGAAACTTACCGAGCGAGCGAGCTCAGCACATGTGTGCATCCCAGAGATTTAGACAGACAGAGAGATATATAGATAGATAGATAGATCGATAGATAGATCGATAGATAGATAGATACACAATTCTGGTAACTTAATTTATTCCTCTTATTCTGCCTTTTGTTTCAGTTATTTTTAATATTATGTATTAATACATTAATATTATACCAAATAATATTCTATTATTCCGCATTCGTATCACCCCATATGTTATGACTGCTATATTATTTTCCTTTCCACGCGCTCACACACACACACGCGCGCACATGAAGGCGCATGGCTGTGTGGTAAGAGAATTGGATTCGCAATCATAAGATTGTGAAATCGATGCGTTATGTCCTTGAGCAAGACACTTTATTTCACATTGCTCCTTCTACCTGGAGTTGCGACCGATAGATAGTATTAGCAATTGGAAAGACCAACGATCGACCGAATAACCATGTGTATACTCTGGGAGTTTGTTTAACATTACCTATTGAGTACGATGAGATGCAACCGGTTCTAGCAGTGATACCTATGCTAGTTCCGTCAACTTATCATTACATACAAATATATATATATATATATATATATATAGGAACAAGTAAGACCCCGACGGCTGAGCTCAGGCCGTTTCGACGGCTAATTCTGTACTGAGTACAGAATTAGACATCGAAACGGCTTGAGCTCAGCCGTCGGGGTCTTACTTGTTCCTATTACCCACTCTACTACCCCAAGTATTGAGTACTTTGGTGCGTTATGGTCCACCTGGTTCCTTACCACATTTCCTTCGTTATATATATATATATATATATATATATATATATATATATTTATATATATATATATATATATATATATATATATATATATATATATATATATATATATATGAATGTATGTATAGTATATATATATATGAATGTATGTATAGTATATTTGGCAATATACCGTATGTTTAATTAAAAAAAAACATTTAGAAGACCATATGCTATCAGTTTTAAAGTAGTGAATATATCACTTACTTATTTTAGGTGAAAGAAGGGAGAGAAGCTGACAGTCTGTTTCACGCTTGTTGGCGTTCATCAGAGCCACGTACTCCCCTGCTTTCACCGAAAATTATAGAAGATCGATTCTTATAGAATTCCAGTAATAATCAGGAGCTGATTATACAGAGCGATCGCCGGTCCAGCAAACATTAGTTATTAGGATTTGTGCTCTGAAATAGCGATGTATACATGAATGTATGTATAGTATATTTGGCAATATACCGTATGTTTAATTAAAAACATTTAGAAGACCATACGCTATGAGTTTTAAAGTAGGGACTATGTCACTTACTTCTTTTCGGCAGAAGAAGGGAGATAGGCTGACAGTCTGTTTCACGCTGGTTGGCGTTCATCAGAGCCACGTGCTCCCCTGCTTTCACCGAAAATTATAGAAGCTGTATTTTTATGTATATGTATATATATATATATATATATATATAAACGAAAAATCAGTGATGTATCTGAACTCAGTTTATTGTGTGTTACAATTGTTTCGCCGGCGGACAGTTCACAGTGAGAGAATATGCTCCGAAATCATTAGACGTGTCCGTCGAACCTGCGGGTCCTGAATCAGACAGAGCCATACAATAACCGCGTCTCGAGCTGTCCGCTAGCGAAACAATTGTAACACACAATAAACTGAGTTCAGATGCATCACTGATTTTTCGTTTTATATTATATCATACTCTGCTCTGTAAGAGCATAGAGTGTCCAACCGGCATACCGCCTATGGAAGCATCTCAGCTACTATCCGACACACACACACACACACACACACATATATATATATATATATATATATATATATATATATATATATATATATATATATATATATATATAAATTTTCTGAATAACAGACAAATTAAATAATCTTTGCTTATATATATATATATATATATACAGAGAGAGAGAGAGAGAGGGGGGGGGAGATAGAGAAATGTTTATATAAATTATGTATTCCTGTTATGCACATTTCAAAGACGTCAAAGAGATTGCACAATAAGTCTTTGACGTGTTTTCATCAGAAAAGTGTTAAGTGTTAAGTTGTAATGTTTATATATAGCACATATATAATAATCTAAGTTGTATGGTATTCATAGTTAAAATATTGAAGAAAAAGGTGTGAACATGGCATATTCAATTAACCTCCTGTTTTACAAACTAGCGTTAGCAATGCGACCGATGATTCTGCTTGACCAGCGCATCATGAGGCTTCAGTGTTTTCCTCACCGGTGAGACTAAAGATGCCATGGAGTCTGGCAAGAATTCTAAAAGAATGTGATAGTGCTGATGGTGTTAGACTGGGTGGATCTTTGTGGCTATAATTCAGATGCTCTATGATGACAGGTGACAATGATATATTTCAAATATAACGTGGTTGTGTATGTTTTATCGTGGTATCTGCATTCTGAATTCAAACCCAATCGATGTCAACTTTCTCTTTAATCGTTTCTGAGTCGATAAGGTAAGTACGAGTTAAATGCAACCCTTTCTCCTTGTTAGATGTAAAATCCCATATTTTCCGCTGTGTCTGGGAGGTGTCTCATCTGCTCGCCTAGAAAGCATAGTATATGTTACGTATCATGCTTGATTGTGAGTAATAGTAGAATTTCAAATATAATTGACACGTAGGTAGGAAGACCGTAATTATAACTGAGTTCAGGTACATTACATTTTGTTTAATTTAATAGTTACCTTGATTATTGTTCAAACCTATGTAACGTAATGAATAACTTCATTATTAGTAGTATAATCCGTTGAAATTACATGAAGGTCACATTTAGGTTAATGGTTACCATAGTAATGATGAGAGGGCGCGAAATACAAAGTTGACGTAAGCAGTTGTCATGCCAAAACAAATACAGAAATAATTACAAATAATAAATAGTTCGTTGCTTGCAATTAAAGTAGCAAACATGGCAGATTGCCCATCTCTTTCTTTCTCTCTCTTTCCCTCTCTTTCTCTCTCCCTCACTCTCTTTCCCTCTCTTTGCCTTTCTTTCCTTTTCTTCCTATCTCACTCTCTCCGTTTCTCTCTTTCCCTCTCACTCCACACATATACAGATATACATATATGTATACATGCGCATTCATAAAGGATGACATACTTATGTAAACTCTTAAACACAAACGTATGTATGTATGTATGGTTGTATGTATGTATTTATGCATGTATTTTTTCTTTTTATCTGCTCACCTGGGAGTGAAAGGCTATCAGTTGTTGTCACAACACCTTTCTAGGGGAGGGATACTCTGACAAAAAACCCTGCGGCTTCGGAAAATTCCGATGACGTTGACCAGTTCTCCTTTTCGTGTAGTGTTTTCGATGCTAAGAGGGTGGTATTGGTCGAGTGCAAGGCCTTTCCCCCACTTCAAAACCTTCAGAGCACAGGCATTGCTTGTTGAGGATCTGTTACAGGTTCCTGTTTTCACAAGCGATTGCAATACGCTTAGCGTGAGTTGCAGCCATCATATACATATGTATCTATGTATGAATGTACGTATGTATGAATACATGCATGTATATTGACGCAGTTATGTATGTATACATGAATGTATGTACATATAAACGTATACATGTATCTATGAATTATATATATACATGAATATATACATGAATGTATGTATGGAAATGTATACTTATGCCTATCATTTCCAGCGAGCGTGTAATAGCGTTATAAATTAATAGTGAAATTGGTCGTATGAATCAACCCAACTGCCTTACACATGCTTAAGACATTTGTCCATATGCCAGTAAAGGGCTCTCGGCCTGAAGCGAAATAGAAATTCATTGACGTGCAGAACGGTATATGATTGGACAGTTAGGAATATATATATATATATATATATATATATATATATATATATATATATATATATATATATATATATATATATATATATATAAACCTAAGAAAATTAACAAAGACAAGAAAAGACAACGAAAGGAAACAAAACAAAATAAAAAACAATTTTTTAAGGGAAAGCCTTAAAAAAAATATTTTCATAAATACATATACAAACGAAAGACACAGAACTCCATGGTCGTCAGCCGTGAGATAGACTTCGGCAGTTTCGACCTCTACCAACGGTACTGCAGTGGTTCACTGCCCTTAAACACGCTGTGACTTCTCTCTCCCACGTGTAGCTGGACAATCAATTTTAAAATTCTCTTAGTGTTGTCTGAAATGTATAGCCTTACACACGCTGATGAACCGAGACTAACCCATTTCTTTCAACAAATTATTTGTGAAACATATCTTTGGATTTGTACGTGTGTTATATAGTTATAGAGGTATTTAATTACGCTTTAATTTATATTTTTAATTATCGTGTCTATAGTCTGCCTTTCATAGGTTATAGATTCCATACACTGGTGGTTTTTCCCTGTATTATTGATAACGCACTATATATCTATCTCTGGTGTGTTACCTTTTCAACATATTGTATATATATATGTATATATATACATATACATATATATGTGTATGTATATATATATATATATTTAAATATATATATATATATATATATATTGTTATACTTTGGGAGGGTCATGTTGCCAATAAGTAACTCACGCATCAGTTGCTTTCACTTCAATTTATTATATATTTATAAATTTATAAATTTACAAATCTACAAACTTATAAATTTCTGGTTGGTTGGTTGGTTCCACAACCAGATAGTTGTTTATATATAGTCATAGTCCTTTCGTCACACACTCTGTGACCTCTTCAGTGACTGGGAATTCCTTTCTTTATTTCTGTGCCTTTCCTTTCTTCTATCCTACGCCATTTTGTTTCTGTGTGTGTGTTGTGTGCTCAGATGTAGCATAAGATGTACTGAAGGACAATGTAGAAACAAAAATATAGTGTACATAGGTGAGACAGCTCGTAGTATAGGGGAACGAATAAATGAACACTGGCGAGACCTTCAAGATAATAAAGAATCATCTGTGCTCTACCAACATGCTAAGATAGAACACAGGGGTAGATTAGAGAACATAGAAATAAAAATAGAATCCACACACAGAAAAGATGCAATGTTTAGGCAAATTACAGAGGCAGTAAGCATAAAAGAATTACAACCAAAATTAAATAGAAAATATGAGTGGAACAGCAACATCACAACTTACAATTAAGGACAAAATGAAAACACACACACACATAGAACAAACAACCAACCAACAATAAATAAATAAACAAATAGATAAATGAACACAAACACACACAGACACCCGGATGTGGCGCATGCGCAAACTGAGCACACAGCACACACACAGAAACAAAATGGCGTAGGATAGAAGAAAGGAAAGGCACAGAAACAAAGAAGGAATCCCCAGTCACTGAAGAGGTCACAGAGTGTGTGACGAAAGGACTATGACTATATATAAACAACTAACTGGTTGTGGAACCAACCAACCAACCAGAAATTTATAAGTTTGTAGATTTGTAAATTTATAAATTTATAAATATATAATAAATTGAAGTGAAAGCAACTGGTGCATGTGTTTCTTATTGGCAACATGACCCTCCCAAAGTATAACAATATCGGTTTCAACACACGATTTCAGATAAAGAATCTTGCTAAACAAATTCAGAAACGAAATATATATATATATATAATATATAAGATCAAAAGATGTTTAAAAGAGTTCTATGTATTTTATTATGCGCATTTCAAAAACAAATATCATCATGCAATAACATTTGTGTTTTCATCAGATAAAATAGGAAGACATGATATGAAGGTTAAAAAACACTTGTGGATAGTGCAGTTTTAAATCAACATATGAAAAGTAGTTTTAGATTGATGTGTGATATTGGGAAGAAAAAAAAAATTGAGGGGGGGGGGTGGAAAGGATGAAAAAGAGGAGGAGATGAGAGTAAAAAGTTGAGGGGGAGGAGTATAATGCGGAAGGATGAGATAGGAGGAGAGATGGGTGATAGAGAGAGAGAGAGATAGCTTTTATAACTGAGAAAAATATATTGTGTTACATAGAGAGGTTGAAAAACCGTTGGAAGATAATGTATAAATTAAAAGAATTTGAAAATTAACGAAGAGAAAAACAATGTAAAGTTAAGGTTTGTATATTGAAGGGTTTAATAATATGTGCGATGAAAAGAAATTGTTAATATGTATTAAGAATAATATTTAAGGGTTTAATAATATGTGCGATGGAAAGAAAATGTTAATATGCATTAAGAATAATATTTAAGGGTTTAATAATATGTGCGATGGAAAGAAAATGTTGATATGTATTATTAAAAATAGCAAAGGTAATGTAAGTAAGGATATATTGTGAAAAAAGTAGAAGATGGGATGAAATAGTTAGATGAGGATGAAAGCGAGAATAAAATAATGAATTGAGGATGAATAATCAAACGTCAAAAAATGTTTATGTTTACGAAGGATTTTTTCAAGGTGATATAAAGTAAGAATATATTGTATTGTGTAATAATTGTTTCTATGTTAGGCACAGTGAGAAAAGGTACAGATTAGGGGTTAGAAATTAAAAGAAAAAGAAAAGAAAAGGAATAATAATAGTAATAGTACTCCAGACGTCATTGTAAACTCTAAGCTAATTTCTGCAAACCCAAATACAACGTCAAACACAACTTCGCTAAATGTTCTTAATCCCATTCTAAATCAAGAAACTATTATTCCTATCGCAAATAACTTCTCCAATCCAATTCCTTCTATAGATAACACTAGGTCACTCGTTAATAATCTCTCTAATCGCAATTGCAATTGCCCTGTTAAAAATAAATGTCCTCTCAACAACCATTGTCTTGATAAAAACTTAATCTACGAATGTAAAGTTATAACTGACACCAATTCCTTCACCTATTTTGGCTATTTTGGCTCCACTTCCACCTCCTTTAAAGCTCGTCTTTATAATCATCATTCTTCTTTTAAATACCAACTTAAAAGAACCAACACGTCTCTCTCAGAACTTATATGGTCCTTGAAAGACAAAAATATTAAATATAACATCTCTTGGAAAAAGGTTTCTTCTGCTTCTTCATACTTGAACAGTTCTCTATCCAAGACTTGCAATCTCTGTCTAAATGAAAAATTTACCATTATATCTAATTTAGATTCTATAATAAATAGACGCACTGACTTGTTTTCTCTCTGCTTGCATAAATTCCACAGAACATTCCATAAAGTATACAGCTAATATCCAATACTTTATCAATTTAGAATCCTTTTCTCAAAGGCACATATATATAAATATATATACTTCTTTAAAAATATACCCATCTTTCTACCTTATTTCAAAGTTATTTATTATACATTATATAATACTTGTTACTCATTCTATATCACTCCTATTTATCACTTCCCTTTCTTCCTTTTCCTTTTCTTTTCTTTTTCTTTTAATTTCTAACCCCTAATCTGTACCTTTTCTCACTGTGCCTAACATAGAAACAATTATTACACACTACAATATATTCTTACTTTATATCACCTTGAAAAAAATCCTTCGTAAACATAAACATTTTTTGACGTTTGATTATTCATCCTCAATTCATTATTTTATTCTCACTTTCATCCTCATCTAACTATTTCATCCCATCTTCTACTTTTTTCACAATATATCCTTACTTACATTACCTTTGCTATTTTTAATAATACATATCAACATTTTCTTTCCATCGCACATATTATTAAACCCTTAAATATTATTCTTAATACATATTAACATTTTCTTTCCATCGCACATATTATTAAACCCTTAAATATTATTCTTAATACATATTAACAATTTCTTTTCATCGCACATATTATTAAACCCTTCAATATACAAACCTTAACTTTACATTGTTTTTCTCTTCGTTAATTTTCAAATTCTTTTAATTTATACATTATCTTCCAACGGTTTTTCAACCTCTCTATGTAACACAATATTTTTTCTCAGTTATAAAAGCTATCTCTCTCTCTCTATCACCCATCTCTCCTCCTATCTCATCCTTCCTCATTATACTCTCATCTCCACCTTTTTTTCATCCTTTCCACCCCCCCCCCCCCCCACCTCAAATCTTTTTTTCTTCCCAATATCACACATCAATCTAAAACTACTTCTCATATGTTGATTTAAAACTGCACTATCCACAAGTGTTTTTTAACCTTCATATCATGTCTTCCTATTTTATCTGATGAAAACACAAATGTTATTGCATGATGATATTTGTTTTTGAAATGCGCATAATAAAATACATGAAACTCTTTTAACGATCTTTTGATCTTATATATTATGTATACTCCAGTCCTACAAACTGTAGAGTGCTTCTTATCCGATATCTGCATTGCTTTATTGTACTACAATAAAACTCAACTCCTACACACACACACATATATATATATATATATATATATATATATATATATATATATATATATATATATATATATATATATACATATTTACATACATAAATACAACCAAACATATAATATGCACACTCACACACACACACACACACATATATATATATATATATATATATATATATATATATACAATATATTAATAAATGGAAACTATATTTATAAAACCATATTTATTTTATTATATATTTTTCAAGGGCGACAAAGGTAATTTATGGTGCGCTTTCATCAGATAAAATACAGATTTGTTTTATAAATAAATATTGACATACACGGACAAAAGACAACCTCAACGGTTGAAATTTGCTGGATAGCAAATATATATATATACATATATATATATATGTGATGTGAGAAAAACCAGAAACCCTCCATCTCAATTCTACTTTTGAAAAGCAGAAGAACTGCGAAACCGATAAAGGAACCAAATAAATATATATTTAAAAGAAAAAGACTCCAGTTGCATTTTCGATTTCATCTTTTTTCCTCATATATATATATATGTGTGTGTGTGTTTGCGAGTGCGTTGCGTGAGTGTGCATATATATATATAAACAATTAATTTGTGGCAGTGGGCCAGCACAATAAATCAATGTTGCTATTAAAATTAGTTTTGTATTAATAGTTAGTGATTCTTGATTGTATTTGTGTTTGTATGTAATTTCTGTCCTTCCTTACCAATTTCCTTTAATAATATAATAATATATATGTATTACCTATTTGGAATGAAATATGTAATGTTAATTTTCTGTAAGTTGTTTCCTTCCATTCTAACGTTATATATAACCAATTTATTCTGGTGACTTTAATTTCCTATTATTTTCATTTCAATAGCACACTTGTAAGATTTCTTGACTGATAAACAACGACTTTGATCAGAACGACATATAAATTATAGAATACATAAACGAAGCTCGTAAAACAAATGGTTGCCTTTAATGGTTTTCTATAACATTATCGACTGATATCTAATTTCCGTCTCCTAGAACGAGGTTACTATCAAATTTCTTCTCAGTTATCAGTGAGATTGCATCAAATATAATAGAGGTAATTTCAATCAAATACATTCACGCAAACATGTATATATAAATAAACTCATACGTACATGCATCTATCAGACATACACGAATATGCACATAAAGAAACTAATCAACGCCCCCTCCTCTCTCTCTCCCTCTCCCTCTCTCTTTCTCTGTCTCTCTCACACCCCATAGCTCCTCCTCACACATTCATATGTTTGTATGTACAAACAGGAAACAATCACTTGATAGATATAGTAGATTTTACATATTCATATAAGGCGGATGATTCACTCTAGTATATATATATATATATATATATATATATATATATATATATATATATATTCATACACTATCACACACACACATGTATAT
>OZ024741.1:67388992-67396492 GCA_964016885.1 Eledone cirrhosa | reverse complement strand
ACACGAACAGTTGTCGTCGAGCCAGCAAAATATTGACCTGCAAAATTAATCAGTTCGAACACTAAGCTTCCGTTTTGCTTCATTTCCATTTAAAAGCATTTTAAAACAATATTTTTACTTGAAAGCAAGTCTATTTAAAGACTACGTAAAACAAGCAAATATTTCGTCGTTAGGCGTGCAGACAGACAGTCGTGCAGACAGACAGTCGTGCAGAGAGGTGATATAGGCGTGCAGACAGACAGTCGTGCAGAGAGGTGATATAGGCGTGCAGACAGACATAACTGATAATTTGGTTACGCTAATGTTTTTCTCTGCGTTGCAGTGTTTACATTTTCGATCTTTGTTAATAAATAACCAGTGCAGTTTCTATCCCCAGCATCCTCTTTTGTTATAACATTCGGGTTATCGTTATGTTTTCTTAACTTCATAAGGCATATTGTTGGTTGAGGGAATATTAATCAAAAACACCACATGCAAGTCTGCACAGTAGACACTACAGTTTTTAAGCCAAGAAAGAAACTTAACATTGTAACTTTAACACAGCTACTGAGCGACCCCGAGCAACGCCGGGCTTTACTGCTAGTAATGGATAAATATGCTGGTAAGAATAGGTGCGAATATGCTATAATGAATGTGTCTAAAAGCGACCATATGTATGTATATAGGTGAAAATGTATATAAATAAGTAAATAAGTGGGCGAGTGTGTGTGTATATATATATATATATATATATATATTTGATGTGTATAATTAAATGTATGTGTATTCATGTATATGTGTATTTATATATATATATATATATATATATATATATATATATATATATATATATATATATATATATACACATAGACAGGAGTATGTATGTATATATGTGTGTGTCTATATGTGTGTATATGAAGATAAGTAGAGTATGAAAGTGTATATACATGAATGCGTATGTGGGTACATATATATATGTATATATATATATATATATATATGTACATGTATATATGTATGTCAGTATGAGCCTGTAAGTATGTGTATATGAGTGTATGTATTTGTAGAGGTGTGCATATATGTATGTGTGTGAATGTGTATGTTTTAAAAAAAAAATAAGTATGTATACACATATATCTATGTGTGGGCGAATGGATACACACACTTGAAAGAAAAATTTAAGTCTGGATGTTAATTAAGTGCAAACACAAAACCAACCATGCATATCTTTACTATCTCTAATCCTTCTATAGATTTAGAAAAATAACCAACGCCAAATAATGTATTCTATAAAAATGTCAAAACAACAGATGGGAATCTAATTACCCACTGCTATCAAACATGTCTATCCACTTCCTTAACTATACTTCTAACTTCACTCCTCCCTCTTAATATTCTCTATAAAATCCAAACAAGTTCTCAATAAGATTATTCTGATGAAATGATAGTTGAAAATAACATTGAAATATTGAGTGTCTGCATAATTAATACTTTGTAGATAGCAACCGTTTTCAGGTTATATAACTGTTATTGAAACACGTGTCAATAAATTCCTTTTACTGAACTGTATCCATTTAAATCCTTCTATATATATATATATATTGAAAATTGCAAACTTGACTGTCACCACACAATATGAACCTGAATATTGCGAAAGCATGAAAGTACTTGTTCAATTATCACTTAACATTTAATATTCTACCATACTATTTCATTCTAATACCATTATAAATTTTAAAGGATTGTAAATAAAACGAGTAAATCAGACAAAGTTGGAATTCCTTTTATTAATATATATATATATATATATATATATATTAGAAAGTGAGGTTTTTTTTACAAAATGAAAAATAACCGAGGTGTCCTACACGAGTGGAAGTATAAAGAAAAAGGGATGAAATCGAAAATGCAACTGAAGTCTTATTTTTTTTTTAAATATATATATTTATTTGGTTCCTTTACCGGTTTCGCAGTTCTTCTGCTTTTCAAAAGGTGAGTTGAGATGGAGGGTCTGTGGTTTTTCTCACATCTGATATATATATATATATATATATATATGCAAACATACATACATACAATCGTACATGTATACCTTCATACATACCTTTATACATACATACATGATGGCTGCCTCCTCGTTATCGAGTATGACCATTGCATGATATACTATTATTAATAATTATTAATTAATTCTATCGTGCAATTCTTGTGCATGAAAATTTTTTTTTAAATGAGGAAAGACTGTGCACTGAGCCAATCCCACTCTCTGAGCGACAGTAGCTATAATCCGAAAAGAAGAAAAGATCAACATCATCGGTAACTACTGAGCCGCAGGTTTTATAACGGAGTTATCCCAGTTTACTGAGTTGCCTTCTCCTAGAAGAATGCCATGACAAAGGCTAGGGGTCCTTCACTCCCAGTGGTTTAACCACGCGGTATATGTGTATATACATATTTACACAATTCGGATGGCCGTTGATTCTTGTGAATTCTTCCGTCCTTTGTCAGGTTTTGTTTTTTGTCCTGCAGGGTGTCGAAAATCACCCTTCATCACCAAGTAAAGTTGGCCGGTTTAGTCGCCGACGACCCGACCATGCGACAGGTTGTACTGGATTACATGTTACTAGTAGCACGCTAGAGGGACCCGACATAAATACATACATACATACATACATACATACATACATACATACATACATACATACATACATACATACATACATACATACATACATACATACACACATATATATACAGGCGTTTGTAGTTGCATATATATTATTTGAGGATGTTTTTCATCGGTAGATATGTGTTCGTGTTTCTATATGTGTTTACACGCCTCTGTATGTGTGTGCCTGTTTGGCCGTGCATGTGTGTTTCTTTGTGTGTGATTGTGCACGTGTGTGAGTGGGTGCGTGTCTCTTTTTGTGTATATGTGTACGTATGTGTATGTGCATGTGTGTCTGTGTGTGTGCGTGGGTGTGTGTGCATGTGTATATGTGTGTGTGTGTGTGTGCGTGTGTGTGTGTGTGTGTGTATGTGTGCGTGTGTGTGTGTGCTTTTCTCGTCTTTAGATATATGTGTGTACGCCATATATGTTCCTTCCAGGAAATTCAAATGCAGAATTTTTAAATATCTTGTAAATATTCTCTGTTCCGTTAATGTTACTTTAATTTTATAGGATGCGAGTCGGTTTGATTTATTCCATCTGGGCAAATCCCAGCATTTTTCGGCTATTTTGTAAATCAGTTGTTACACAATCAAGTGGGAATATGATAATAGGTACAAAACAGAATCTACAGTTAGTATAAAAATGCTTTAAGTCACACATTAGTTCACGATATATTTCCATCTTTTACACTTTAAGGTGATATGCAGGACCTCCAAGAGAAATTTTGCAAGGCGATACAAGACTGAAGTAGGCAAAGATCTTTCTCAAAATAGATGTTGCATGGTTGCTGTGGAGCCTTCTTAGCTCTTGGGTCCCGGAACAAAGTACCGACTGGACACCCTCTCATAGGCCGTGGTTATATGTACATTACTTCTGTAGGCATTTCTAGTGTTCTCTGTCTCATAGACCTATATGAGACTTGTTAGATTTACACCTGAGAGCTGTGTTTATTAGAACCTTTCAACAGTATTTTATACCTTTAAATCTGTGGACAATTTCAGGTTCTTCTTTATATATGCATATACAAGTATCTATATTTTATGTATGTATGTATGTTTCTCTCATAGGCCCTGTTGATATATATACATTACTTTTGTAGGTATTTCTATTGTTCTGTCACATAGACCTATATCAGGTTTGTTAGATTTACACCTGAGAGCTGTATTTATTAGAACGTTTTAACAGTATTTCATACCTTTATATCTGTGGACAATTTCAGGTTCTTCTGTGTCTCTAGTGTGGCCATCAAAGGATCATTTCTGCAGATATCAGTGTAAATAATGTTTGCTCCTACGTCGTGTCTCATAGTATAGTAGTAACTTCTAGACACTTTGGCCATAAGCTGCTAATGATGTCGATGATATCTTCCACAATACTATGACACGATCAAGATTATCTATCGCAACGTGGTTGTTTGGAGGCATTCTAATTTTCCTTATTGTCTAGGTATTGTATAGAATAGCTTCTTCTATAGAATAGTTTCTTCTGCAAAGAAGAAATAATATAAATCTTAAAGAAAACACATACATACATACATACATACATATATACATACATACATACATACATATATACATGGTGGCTGCCAACTCGTTTTCGAGTACGGCCACTACTTTATATCCATGTAGGAGAACCCCTACCGATGTGCTGAACGAGTGTGACTTTTTAGTCCAGCCAGTGACTTGAAAACTCTGGTACAAACACTACACTTGTGACAATTATTGACACAGGTACCATGTGACGACAAGTGCAGAGAGATCTCCAGATACAAAGCAATGCCTGTGCCGTGAAGCTTTTATAGAGAGCAAAGGCACTGCACAAAGCCAGTCCCACTCTCTTAACCAAGATGATATTTACCAAAAAGAAGAACAAGTCAACATCATTGGATACCATCAGGGTTGCAGGTGTTATATCAGAGTTTTCCTTCATACATACATACATACATACATACATACATACATACATACATACATACATACATACATACATACATACATACATACTACCTCCCCATGAGACACGATGGGATAGCTAGAACCATCTGGAACGCACTTCGGAAAACAAATTTAACAACAAACGAGGAAGAATATATTGAGACAGTTGGCACTAAGGCATACTGGTGGAACCTGAAAATAAAAACTGCCACCAAATTAAAGCACAACCGGCCTGATATTATTGTTTGGGACCACACATTGAAAACGTGTTCTGTTGTGGAGATCAGCTGCCAACTTGTAAACGTTGTCAGAAAAATACAGGAGAAGGAGGACATCTACGGACCATTGATGAGGAGTTTGCAAATCCAGTATCCAAGATACACATTTAGCTTCATACCCATCATTATTGGTGCTACGGGTTATATACCAACCCGTTTGGACCAACGTATGACTGAAATGGGATTTGCGGACAAAGAGCGCAGCTCCCTAATTCATAGTCTACAAATGGCTGCGATAGCTGGCACCTTCAAAATTAGCAAAACATTCTTGCTATTCAAGGGATGACAATTTCTTTTCTTTTACAACCTTGCCACCAGGAGGGTGGCCGGTCAAAAAAATATACTCGAAATTAAGAGAAAGAGATAACATACATACATACATATATATGTATATATGAATCCATCCATCTATCCATACATTTACATACACACATGTAAATAAATACAAATATTCACGCATATATACATACATACAAGGATACATACTTACGATCATACATACATATATGCGTATTTGTTGCATAAATGAATATGTATGGCTTATTCATTATTTGTTTATATAAGATCGGGAAAGCATTTTCCGTGTTTAAAAACGTCCCCAGTGTGCTATTAATTATGACAAATGTCATAATGTTTATATTTATAGTGTTATGAATTTCTTTTGAGAATAATACGTATATTGTCTTCCTAGTTATCTTTTCCCATTGTATTTTGTGTCTTCTGTTAAGATGTCTGACTTTAAAGCATCACAAAAATAATGTAGACCAAAAATGATATTGATCACATGTCATTCGATATCTTGTATGTTTATCTAAAACTATTTGCATTTTCACTGTTCCTCAAGAAATTGATGTGATGTGGTCCTACATTCTCTTGAGTAATAATTTTCTTCGTGTACAAGTTGGCACCAGTTTGGTTTTCTCTGATGTTGTTGAAAACCATCTCCATCTTTTAAATTATTGTTTTCTTCGTTTTCTTCAAATATGAATCTCCTCTATCAGATCAGTTTAACTATAGGAATTTCAAGTGTATTTATGTATGTAAACATATTTTCCAGTGAGTATTTTAAACTTAGATTTATTGGTAGTGAATTGTTTTTACTTTCTTTCTACATCTGGCTGACATCTGCTGTCATTTCTTTTGTTATAGTCTTCATGCTGTAATATCAAGCATAATGTTTCTTAAGAGATAACTTCCTATTTAGTCATTCACGGAAAGGTTCCCTTTCTATATCTAAATAGTCAAACATTTGATTCTGAAATCGAGTGTCAGCGCTGCATTTCTTACCTTTGTCATGTTGCTACAATAAAAAGTTCTAACCATACATTTGTCTCTGTAAATAGCGTGTATGTATGTATGTATGTATGTATGTATTTATGTGAATAGCGTGTATGTATGTATGTATGTATGTATGTATGTATGTATGTATGTATGTATGTATGAATGTGTGTATGTATGTATGTATGTATGTATGTATGTATGTATGTATTTATGTATGTATGTATGAATGTGTGTATGTATGTATGTATGTATGTATGTATATATGTATGTCCGGGAGAGATGACCGCTTAGCCTTTGTCAAGGCAGAATTCTAGGAGAGGAAAACTCTGATATAACACCTGCAACCCTGATGGTATCCAATGATGTTGACTTGTTCTTCTTTTTGGTAAATATCATCTTGGTTAAGAGAGTGGGACTGGCTTTGTGCAGTGGCTTTGCTCACTATAAAAGCTTCACGGCACAGGCATTGCTTTATATCTGGAGATCTCTCTGCACTTGTCGTCACATTGTACCATGGGTCCAGCACTATGTGTCAATAATTGTCACAAGTGTAGTGTTTGTACCAGAGTTTTCAAGTCGCTGGCTGGACTAAAAAGTCACACTCGTTCAGTGCATCGGTAGGGGTTCTCCTACATGGATATAAAGTAGTGGCCGTACTCGAAAACGAGTTGGCAGCCACCATATATGTATGTATGTATGTATGTATGTATGTATGTATGTATGTATGTATGTATGAATGTGTGTATGTATGTATGTATGTATGTATGTATGTATGTATGTATGTATGTATGAATGTGTGTATGTGTGTATGTACGTATGTATGTCTATATGTCTATCTACCTATTTATCACTTAATCTTTAACTCTACAAAATACTCCAGCAATGCTGGCATAGTCCATGCATCTGTCTCGCTCACTCTCCCCATCTCTCACCCTTATAAGTAAATGGGATCCCACGCGTTGTCCGCCCGGCACCCCCGGCGGCCCTAGTGGACAGAATAGAGGAGACGTTTCCCCGGTAGATGATGAGAGACACACGTGGGAAGAGCCATTCCAGCCCTCGGGGAAAATTGTGTGGCTCGCAGATCCGGAGGCCGAACCTCATGGCAAACCCCGATTCGCAGGCTCGTTATCCAGCTACGTGCCAGTTGAAAAAAAGGGTAAGGCATCGAGCTAGTCACCGCTGTGGCCGAGCGATATACGAGCCGGTGCTGGTCGATCTGGCACGCTAGCCTGTTCGAAGCCATATCACACTGGCTGACATCTGTCCAAAGTTATTCATACTGGCATGTCATCCTTAAATATATGCAGATTATTTATTTTCTTATATCCTAGAAATAAATTATCAAATTGTC
>OZ024741.1:67381492-67383992 GCA_964016885.1 Eledone cirrhosa | reverse complement strand
ATTGCCAATCAACCAGAGACTTTCATTAATGACCTTTTTGGTCTTTCACACACACTCACTCAGTATATATATGGGAGTGCGTGTATATGTGTGCATGTACATGTGTATATATAGATTTATATATATGTATAATACATAACATCTTTTCAACTTGTACAAAAATCCCTAGGGATCTAATTGACATACACACACACACACACACACACACACACACACACACATATATATATATATATATATATATATATATATATATATATATATATATATATATATATATATATATATATGTAAAGCTTATGTATTCATTCATGCAAACGTACCTATATAGACACACAGAAGCATATATATACATACATACATATATATATATATATATATATATATATATATATATATATATATATATATATATATATATATATATGTATATATGTATGTATATATATGCTTCTGTGTGTCTATATATGTATGTTTACATGAATGAATACATAAGCTTTACATTCAGTAGTATGTATAACCACTGATTCCAGCTATTTGCTCTATCATATATTTTGGTTTGTATTAATTCCCTGGGGCCCACTTTTCATTGGGCAACCTGGCAACCTGTCCAGGCTGCCACTGCTCACATCCTATCCATATCAATTAATTTTGAATTTTAAGTCAAAAAGTATTATTGCCATGGGCTTAAACCTTTTCTGTCCGTTCTCACATACTTCTTTCCAACGTTTAGAATCAAGATTATACTGCGAAGCTATTAAAGGAATCCATATTGTAATGCATTGTAGCATTAGAATGTATCTGTATACATGGACATATAACACCTGATGGACTTGTGGGAACACTATACTCCCATTCAACGCATATTAAGCAGTTTAAACCTGGCGAATCTCATCTCTGGCGTATCTGAATATAGTAGATCTCTTCCATAGAAGGAGAGCAAAAGAAAGAAAGAGAAAAGCGAGAGAGAGATAGAGAGATAAATTGATAGAAAATGTGAGAAAGGGATATAGAATAAGAGTCAACTCCAGTGATGGACCGGTAGCCTTTTTATCGAACTCGAAAGGATGAAAAGCAAAGCTTCGATGGATTTTGAACTCAGAGCGCATGAAGCCGAAATGAATATTGTAAAGTATTCTAAAGAATCACAATTGCAGTGAATGCAATGAATAACGTACAAATGAGGCGTAAGGTGTCATGATGTGGGCTGAAATTTATTGGACAATAACTCACCTAATTTCATATTGATAAAAAAGAAACAGTGAAAACATAAAAAAGAGAAATACTTACAAGAATGAGTAAGCAATATAGAGATTAGCTTTCATATAATGGTTGTCAATGAAAGAGATTTGATAGAATCTGTACTAAATGACTGGTTAAAAAGGACTTAAAACGATCCATTGGGAACACTCGATACTCAACTAACTGCGTTCAATAGAAATGATGACCTCCAATGCTCTAAGAGAGAAATTGATATACATCAAACGCCATCGCTCACCTGCGCGCTCACACCCACACACAGAGACAGTCATAGACAAACATATTTGTTAGTGTGTGTATATATATATATTTGAAAAGGGAGTAAGGTTCTATACAAAACTGTGGCTATAGAGAAAAGATGAAATTGGAAATAGCATAAAAAATATATTTAAGGATCTGTTTTCCTTTTTTTCCCTTCTTTTTTCCTTTCTTTGATTCGTCAAAGTGACATTATTGAAAAAAATGAGAGGAACAATTCTTTTTAAAAAGAGTTCTATAATGTATGTAAAATACATAAAATATAACCGGTTTCGATGTATTAGTAAACACAATCTTATCAAATGTTGAGTATTACAATTAACAAGAATTAAAAATAATTAAAAAGATTAAAAATTAAGGATTTAAAATTAAGTATTGAGGTAAGTTTGTTCATCTTTCTTGTTGAGAAAAAGACTGAAAAAATGGAATCTTGTGTATAGAGGGATATGTAGTCATGGTAGGAGCAGCAGCAGCAGTGGTGATAATTGTGTTTTTTCACAAGGAACAAAATTGTTTTTAGGGAGAGGGAAATTTTCTGTAAATATGTGTATGTATCACAATTGTGTTAATGGACGATGAAAAGTGGAACTAAGAAGCTGACAGAGAAACTCAGCCCGGAAGAAGTGCGCACGCCACACCACCACGGTGCTACCTTTGTCGTTGCGGCGCTGTGGGTGGCGGAGAACGGAGATCTCAGCCCAAGTGAAGTTGGAGCGACGAAAGAGCTTGCGAAAATTGAAGCGCATCAAGGTGCGGCGGCAGGTATCGACAAAGGAGTCGAGAACATAGAACGGACCAGAGACAGACATCCAATGCTAAGTTCGGCGGCCAATACTTGTGAATCAGCCCGCAAGGACGGATATATATATGTGTGTGTGTGTATATATATATATATATATATATATATAAGAAATAGGATTTCGCTTCAAGCGTAGCTTTATACAATATGTATAAATATTTCGTATCTCCAAAGAAATACAGT
>OZ024741.1:67326492-67371492 GCA_964016885.1 Eledone cirrhosa | reverse complement strand
CATGGTGGTTGATGTTGTTGTTATTGTTCCTGTTTACGTTATTGTTATTGCTGTTGCAGTTCAATGTTGTTAATCTTTTTGCCATTATTATTGTTATCTTATATGTTTATATTATTGTCATATTGTTTGAACAGACCTTTGATCTAAGGCATTCAAGGCGTGGTCCTTTCCCAAGTTCACGAACGCGTAGGATTATATTTTCTAATATGCCCTTTCATTATTCAAAACTGATTTGAGACAAATTGTGTTGCTATTTACAGCAGGTCGAGAAGCTAGATAGCTACTCATTTCATTGACTCATCTATATATATAATTGTTTAAAACCGGCATAATTATAAATGTTAATATTTGCTATATAGCGATGTCTCATCCCGCATACGTTTCTAATTTCAGCGTACACAGGGCATCATTGATTTATCTTTGTCATTATCTTCTGTAGAACTATACAACCCAGTACAATGTCTATCGTGGTCAGTTTGAAGGTGAGTAAACCTTGTCCAGTCCTCGACATTGGTAGATAATTGTCTCTACTTTTGGCACAAGGCCAGCAAATATCCAGTGTATTACTGGTACTTTATTTTATCGACCCCGTAAGAAGGAAAGGCAAAGTTAATCTCGGCGGGATTTGAACTCAGATAGAAGGGACGTAACTACGCTGGAAAGCATGTCTGACCCTCTACCAATACTGCCAATCCTGGTATGAGGATACACATAGGGGTTAAATATTAAACCTGTCAAAGGTAGAAAACATTGTCACAGAGAAGCCAGCAGCCAAACATACCATTAAGGGAGAACAATGCCTCTAGATAACAAGACCAAACTTAAATAATGATTTCTGACTTAGGTACAAGGCCAGCAATTTGAGGGGAGGAGAAAGAGGATTAAATCGACCCAGTGCATTCCTCGTGCTTTATTTTATCGACCCCGTAAGAATGAAAGGCAAAGTTAACATCGGTGGGATTTGAACTCAGAACGTAAAGTGCTGTAACTAAATGCCACAAAACATAGCGTTAGACGCTCTAGCGATTCCCCCAATCCACCGCTCAAAACTTAACCGATCTGCTGTACGAGCATTATTTATAATGTTCGAGCATTATTTATAAACGGCCCTTGCCATTATGAGTTCGAATCCCGCCGAGGTTAATTTTGCCTTTCAGCCTTACGGGGTCGATAAAATAAAGTACCAGTAAGGCACTGGGTATTTGCTGGCCTTGTGCCAAAATGTAGAAACAATTATTTATAAGGGTGATAGATTGGCAAAGGGCGGTGGATTGGCAGTATCGGTAGGGGGTCGGACGCCATGCATTGCAGCATAGAGTTATGGCCCTTTACGGTCTGAGTTAAAATCCCGCCGAGGTTAACTTTGCCTTTCATCTATACGGGGTCGATAAAATAAAGTACCAGTAATGCACTGGGATAATTGCTGGCCTTGTGTCATAAGTAGAAACAATTATCTTTAGTGTTCCTACAGCAGATCGGTGAGAGCTAGGTTTCATTTATATTTCCTCGCTTATTCGGAGGATATATGTTGCGTCCAAAGCCCATTTCAGAACTCCAAAGATTGGTGATGGTATTAGTGGTGGTGTTGGATGTGGGATAAATGTATCCTCAAGCTGCCAACCTCGTTGCAGGCCTTGCAACAGTGTATGGACTGCTATACAATATCAAAGATGAGGTGGTGGTGTTTAACTACACTAGGTATTAAATCAAACATTCTTACAGAGGAACGATAAATTTGACAGGTTTCCATAGAAGTTTCGCCTGCGAAATTTCAATAGAAAAGCTTTGGTAGAAAATACTTGCTCATAAAATGCCGCGCGGTGTAATCCAACTCAACATTCAGGAGTTGAAATGGATAATGACCAAGAAAGATGGAGAATAAATAGTGTCTTTTTTATGCAACTAAGTTCTTCTTATGCAATTGATTTCGATGGATATATAACGTGTTTCTAATGACAATATAGATAATGAAGATGAGGAGGTGGTGGAAGTCGCGTCAGTGCTATTGATCGTAATTATGGCGGTGCTGGTGAAAATGTTTATAACGATGTTGATAGTTTTTATGCTGATGTTGATAATTGTAGTGATTGCTGCTGCCGTTCCACTGTTCGAGATAGTGGTGTCACTATAATGATAGTGGTGGTGTTGGTGGTAGTAGTTCTAATGATTGTGATATTGGTGGTGATGTTAGTGGGTTTGATGGTGGTGGTGGTGGTGGTGTTTTAGTGGTAATGGTGTTGGTGGTGTCTCGTGATGGTGGTGATGGTGGTGATGGTGGTGAGGGTGCTGGTGATGTTGGTGGTTGTGGTGGCTCTATTAGTAGTGTTGTTAATGTTAGCCATGTTGATCTTGTAGATTGGTGGTAGTGGTAACCGTAATAATTGTTTCTACTTTTGGCACAAGGCTAGCAATTATTCCAGTGCATTACTGGTACTTTATTTTATCCACCCCGTAAGGATGAAAGGCAAAGTTAAACTCCGATCATATCCCGCCGAGGTTAACTTTGGTAACAGTAATATTGCTGATGATGTTGATGGCGAAGTTATGCCACATGCCTTTATTGCATTAGATATTTGTATTGTTATTATTTATAATGTATTCATTGGCTTTCTAGTTGCGAGTATTACTTCTTTTATTTGATCAGGGAAAGGGCGATGGATTGGCAGTATTGGTTGAGTGTCGGACGCCATGCTTTGCAGCATAGAGTTACGGCCCTTTGTGATCTGAGCTCAAATCTCCCCGAGGTTAACTTTGCATTTCATCCTTACGGGGTCGATTAAATAAAGTATCAGTCACGCACTGGAGTCAATTTAATCGAGTTTCCGCCTCCTCCAAAATTGCTGGCCTTTTGCCTTATATAAGAAACCATTATTTGATAAGGGAAGAATTCCGATTTGAGCGAGTTTTGGCTGCTATTTCTAGCATGTCGACAGATGTTGTAGAACCATTTTTGTTGGTTTATAGATGTTCTTGTTGTTGACTTAGTTACTACCGTAATTCATATTGTTGCTGTTGTTCTTAGGAACTGACAACAGCAATATTAATGATGTTGATGAAGACCTCCGTCATCCAAATATTAACACGCAATATTTCAACACCTTCACTTAATAGCAGCAGGTTTCATAACATGTGAGAAATAAATAAATAAATAAATAATTATTATTATTATCTTATTGGTAACTATTATCATCATTGTCGCAATCCGCTTCATTATGATATTCAAATGATTAGCATCGCCATTAATATTGACGTAATTATTGCTTTGCTAGAAAAAATAATAAAGAAAGAAAGAAAGAAACCATTATCATTATTAGTTTTAATCAGGATTGGCGGGGTACCTGAATGAACCCTGGGTGGTCATCCCCCCTATTGGGAAATTTTCCTTGTTGTATTTTTATTGTTATTTTGTTATTGTTATTTATATTGTTTACACGTTGTATATGTAAACCCCAACTGTGCCTGTCTTTTGTATTGTCCACTATATATCGGCCCTTGTGGCCAATAAATGAAACTATTATTATTATTATTATTATTATTATTATTATTATTGGCGACCTATGTAGTAAATCGTATCATCGTGAGCTCCGCAAAGGTTTGTTATTTTCAGTTCTTTAAAATTGCCATTTATGGAAAATGTTTATTGTTAACTGTATATAAGTGCACATACATTGATTTCTGAAAAGGACACTCAAAAATATTGAGGCCTTGAGCCCAAAATTTAAACTTTTTATAATTATCAAACAAAAAATTTTTCTTTGAAAAATAATGGATGACTCAGTGTCACTCCTTCCTCACAATCCAACACCTCACACCGACACCACCAGTGTAAATATTGCTACGTTTGCCAACACTGGAGTTGTAAGCAGTAGCAATATTTTAAATTTACAATCCAACACCTCACACCGACACCACCAGTGTAAATATTGCTACGTTTGCCAACACTGGAGTTGTAAGCAGTAGCAATATTTTAAATTTATCTCAGGCAGACGTTCATTTCCAGCCATTACCAATGACTGCAGGTGTTAAAGCCGCCACCACCACCACCGCGACAACCACCACCACCACCACCACCACCACCACAGCGACAACAGAAACAAAAGAAAAAATAATTTAACTCGTGATATCGAAATGAATTCAACCAAAATGAACTCTTCCACACCGAACACCACTGACGCCACGACCACCACAACTGAAACTAAAATTAACAATAGCAAAAATAACGATAACAACAACAGCAACAATGAAATTAAGAAAACTACCCTGAGTTTTGCCAGAGTAGCAAAAACGTGCGAAGCGATCCAGGTAACTCAGGAGGAATTAGAAGAAGCCAAAGGAATGGTAAAGAAAGATGGGTACAGGGTCAGCCCCCCCCCCCCCACCACACACACACACACATCTAATAAAATGTCGCAATGTCGCCTATGCACCGTGTCTTATCGGACAATAAACATAAAATCGCGCCGAGTGGAACGGGCATCCGAGTCCCAAATCAAAAAAGCTTTGGGACATGTGTGGGCCAAAAAAACCCACATCAGACGTGGGCAGAAGTATGGAACCGTGGACGTGTTCTTTGAAACACCACAGGAGGTCAGAGAACGCTCCATGGCCCCATTAAGAAGTGACGACTTCACACTCATCCCAAGCTATTGTGGCCAGAGACTTGTGAAGATCAGGGTGACCCACGTTCCACCGGCCATCGCAATTCCCTGGCTAATGGCTGCCGTCCTCGCTGGCATCGAGGCCAACACCAAAATAATAGAAATATCAAAAGAAAAGCAGGAGAACTGGTCCGGATCTGGGATGGAGCTCCTGATCCAAGCGGACCATAAAAGCATTGAGGAGATCCCAGAGATAATAGACGTCACTGACGGCAGCCACCTCACCGTAATCGTCGAGGGCAGAAGACCTAGGTGTGTCGTTTGTGGTGAAGGAACCCACCTAAGGGCTTTCTGCCCTCAGGCTAAACGGTTGAGGCCACCTCTCTTACCCACCCCAGTGACTCAACCATCAACACCACCAGCAGCAGAAATGGCAGCAACAACTGTAGCAACAACAACAGAAGCAACTGTAACAGCAACAACCCCAGCAACAGTAGCAAAACCAACACCACCATCACCGAACGCCACAGAACTAGCATCAGCGCCTACACCATACACCACGCCACAACCAAAACCAACGCCTGTGGAGGATTTTCCACTCTCCAGCTTATCGCAACTGGAGACAGATTGTGACGACGAGGAGTGGGAAACGGTATCAGGAAAAAAGAAAAAAAGAAACCAAAAAAGAAAAAATTCTCTTCCCTCCCCCTCAAAAAAAAATACAGAGGGAAACAAATAAATTATCAAACAAGAAAGTTAAGACAGATATGCCACCATCCACACCAGCATCACTAACCCCATCACCACAAACACCAACACCATCACCATCATTAACCCCAACACCACAATCACCAACACCACAAAAGTCACCAAAAAGCGTAACAGAAACAAACCCACAACAAACGCCAGCAAAAAACAAAACAACCAAAACGATACACACTACACAACATTAAATTTGAACAACAACCAATTATTACACTACATGAAACACAACACCAGCATCACAGAAAAAGACTACACAACAACCCAAAAGTTCACACCACCTCTACACATACAAATCACTCGCATCACACAGAAAACGTACACGACTCTAAAACAAAAATTCCCCAAAGACATCGGAGACTTCCGACAAACACTCTCCAGGAGGATTTATAAGGACATCCTTCCGGAGGAGGCCACAAGCAGTGAAAAGGATGGACACACCA
Organism: Eledone cirrhosa; assembly: GCA_964016885.1. Lineage (NCBI taxonomy): Eukaryota > Metazoa > Mollusca > Cephalopoda > Octopoda > Eledonidae > Eledone > Eledone cirrhosa. The sequence goes on along the minus strand of OZ024741.1, from coordinate 67,365,689 downwards.
TCCTTCCTCTACAAGAAGTAAGGTAAGTGGTCTTTCCCATCTTTTACACTCCATTTCAACATGACCTCACTCAGAATAGGCAGCATAAATGCGCGTGGCTTGGGGTCGTCATGGAAGCAGGGCTACCTGCTCAACGGCCTCAGGTCACTAAACATAGATGTAGTGGCCATCAGCGAGACCAGAATCTCCGAAGCACGGGCCTTCGCACCGATCTTCGGCGGCTACGATGTGTACGCATCTCCCAGCCGTCCGGGATCGGGGGGAGGAGTTGCTGTGCTTTTTCGGAGAGGTTTGGAACTCGCCACACGGGCCATCTTCCTGGACCCAGCAAATAAGTTGGTGGTGCTAGACGTGACCAGCGGAGAAGGGCAAGCTTTCAGGCTAGTGGCCGTCTATGCCCCGACAGGAGCAGGGCGGCCTGATTTCTTGCGGCGTCTGGAGACCTTTCTTGGAACGTCCCGCTTTTTAGTGTTAGTGGGCGACTGGAACGGGATCTTAGATGCACGCTGGGACTGTGTGGGATTAGCGCATAGGGGAGGAGGGTGCAAGAGCCTCACCAACCTGCTCAGGCGTTTTGAACTGTCTGACAGGTACCGATTGGATTTCCCGAATGTGCCAATGTGGACTTGGACAAATCGCATAGGGTCATCCAGATCATATCTAGATAGAGTATTTTGTAGGAAATAGATAGGTCTAGCATAGGCTGTCCACAATTCAAGATAGTCAGCTACACGGACCACAAATTCGTGATCTGTGTGCTTGACTTAGATAGGCTTCATAGACGAGGACCCGGCTACTGGAAGCTAAACGCGTCCTTACCAGCGCGCAAGGCCTACATAGACCGGATCAGCGAACTAGTTAAGCGGGCGTTGACGGGGACAATCGTCAACAACAAGTGGTGGTTTGCTCTGAATAGAGCAATTAGAATAGAGTCCATTAGGTTTAGTAAGGCTTTAGCAATAGAGAAAAATAGAGCAGAGGGAGAATTAGTTAGAAAATTAGACGAGGCGCTTAGCAAAGGCATCGCGACCGACGTACTTGCGGCGAAATTGGCCCTTGACCGATTCTTCAATGCAAAGCACGAAGGCTGCGTTGTCAGAGCTAGGGTGCGTGCTCTCAGACACGAGGGAACGAAAGCCGTTCAATGGGCCCGAGTGGCAGAGGCGCGTCGTGGCAACAAAGCCACGATCCGGTCTTTGGTGGACCACGATGGGCGCATGCTACTCGATCCCGGGCAAATGTGTGAAGCTTTTCAGCGACACTTCGCTCAGTTGTTCGGGGGCAGTGGCGGGCCGGATCGAGGGATGGACTTTTGTGTCTACCTCGACGGACTGCCGCGGATCTCGGCCACTGAGGCGGAGTGTTGCGAAAAGCCGATAACAGCCGCTGAAGTACGGGAGGCAATGACTAGCTGCACAAGGGGTAAATTGCCTGGTTTGGAAGGTCTGCCCTATGAACTTTACGTACAGATGCCAGACTTGTTCGGAGGCCTCTTGGCGGACGTCTACTGCAACTGGCAACAGAACGGGAGAATTCCCAGCTCTGTGAGCCGAGGAGCTGTGGCGCTGCTGAGAAAGGATCCGAACAAGGGGGATAACATAGATAATTTTAGGCCCATAACTCTGCTAAACACAGAGTTCAAGATTTTGGTCAAGGTACTAGCAAAGAGGTTGGCGCTTGTCGTTGGTGGTCTGGTGGGAGAGGCGCAGACATGCGCCATTCCCGACAGATCCATCCACGACAACCTCCACCTCATGCGATACATCGTAGAGAGGGTAGCTAGGGAACCTGGCACAGGTGGGTCCTCGATCAATTTAGATCAGTCGAAAGCTTTCGATAGGGTCGACCATCGTTACCTAGCGGCAGTCCTGAGGGCGGCTGGCTTTGGGCCCGTCTTCAGAGGCTGGAGTGAGAGTGAACGGTCACCTTTCGGAACCGTTCAACATCATGCGCTCGGTCCGTCAACGATGTCCCCTCTCGTCCCTCTTGTACGTATTGACTCTCGAGCCATTACTGCACAAACTGGAAACGTTGAGGGGGTCCCGCGCGAACTAGGATGCGGAAGATCCGTGTCAGCATATGCGGACGATGTCACCGTAGTGGTGTCGAACGCCAAACACATCGAGGCGATCGGCACTACACTAAGAGAATACGAAGCGGTGATAGGAGCAATGATCAACCAGGAAAAGTCAGTGGACCTGCAGCTCGGCACCTGGAGAGGCAGGTCCATGCCGTCCAACAGCGTCGTCGGGCGCTGGACGGACGGATCAGTTAAATTGCTCGGGGTCTGGTTCGGTCCGGATCTCCAGACGGACAAAAACTGGGAACAGGTGACGAGCAGGGTGGCTTCTCTCACCCAGAAATGGGCCGAGAGGAAGCTATCCCTGAAAGGTCGAGCGGAGGTGGCTAACGCATACATCGCGTCTGTCATCTGCTACCGCCTGACAGTCATACCTTGTCCTAAGCCCCGCCTGACTGCTCTGGAGCGTTTGCTCTTTCGCTTTTTGTGGAAGGGACGCGCTCCGATGGTCAGGCGGTCCATCTGTTGTCAACACCCGCTACGTGGAGGGCTGGGCATGCCGTGGCTGATGATGCGCAGACACGCGCTCAGGCTACGACATCTCCACCTCTTCCTCGACGGTGATCAGGTGTGGTCGCCGTTTGCTAGACGCGTGTTTCCCCAGCTCGTTTCCTTGACGGAGCTGCAGTCCTGGGTCGAGCGAGGACCGAGAGGGAGCGCCTGGAGACTGGAATGTCTTCAGGCGCTCACAGCCCTCGACCAATCGGGCAATGTGATCGTGGAAACTCCACCTCAGCGTTCTATAGAGGATTAGTGGAGTGGAAGAGCGACGACGTACTTAGAGAAACTCTAAGCGTCGACGAAAATCAACTAGCCAATGTCTATGGAAGAACTTTCGTGCCGGGGCCTATGGACAACTTCCAGAAATCTCTGGCCTGGCAGTGCTACTGAGGAGCCTTGCCAGTTCGAGATAAACTCTACAGGCATAGAGGTGACGTCAGCCGGGCATGTCGAGATACGCGCAGGTCGACGAAACCGTCCTGCACGCACTCGTCCAGTGTCCGAAAATTGCTGACTTGTGGGTTTATGTCGAACACCTGCTGTCGCGTGTAGGGCGGATCCGGCTATCATCGTGAGGATTGCGGCGCCCTCTTCCTTTAGCCGGGAAGGGCAGGCAGTTTTTATCTGTCTGGTGGCCATGGCCAAAGAGATAGTTTGGTGGACACGTTTGAAAGGGCTGAAGACGAGCACTTACCTCTTCAGTGATGCCCTGATTAACTTTTTCAAATTTCATTTTAAAAGGAAAATCAGAGTAGAAAAAGAAGTGCTCTCTTCCCAGCATTTTGTTGAAAGATGGGTGAGAGAGGCAAGAATGGCCCGAGTGAATGGGCCTACTCTGAGTATGTGTCTGTAAATTAAAGGTGGAAAACTGGGAGAGGGCACTTGCCCTAGTAGTCAGGGTCACTGCGGCTTTTTAATGGGCTTTCTCCACGAATGTCTCTCGGAAATCTCCCCCCTTGGGGAATTTTTTCATTGGTTTCTTGTTTTTTACACGCAGAAATGCCCATTTGTACCGCCCTGTATTGTCCTGTACTCTCCTTAATGTCTACTTTATGTAAACCCTTGTGGTTAATAAAGAAATCATTATTATTGGCGGTGAATTGGCGGTGGATTAGCAGTATCGGTAGAGCGTCTGAAAACATGCTTTGCAGCATAGAGTTATGGCTCTTTATGTTGTGAGTTCAAATCCCGCCCAGGTTAGCTTTGCCTTTCACTCTTGCGGGGTAGATAAAATAAAGTACCATCATCATCATCATTATTATTATTATTGTTGTTATTCCTTGAATCTCAGTCATTGATGTTGGTTAACTGGAAAGTCCGTTGGAATGAATATCAAGCCACTACCTGCAGCCTCAGATATTCAGGACGTATCGGAGGGTTCTTGCTGTTCCAAGCAAGCATGCCTTTTGAAGCGTTCCAAAAAGCGTGAAGGGGCCGATTTTCTTTAACCATCCCTGGAAACTTTTGGAGATAGTCCCCAGTGCGCCTATGACAATCGGGATCACTTTGACTTCATGGCAGTCCCAAATCCTTTTCACCTTCCACTTTAGGTCCTGGTATCGGTTAATTTTCTCCCTCTCCTTCTCTTGCACTCTCGTGTCGAAAGGGCAGGCCACATCCACAATCAGACACGATCTTTTTTTCTTTGTCCACAACCACCAGGTCAGGTCTATTGTGTTCCAGTTTTTTGTCCGTCTGTATCCTAAAATCCCACAGCACCTTCACCTGATTGTTCTCCATCACCGCCTCTGGCCTATGCTCATACCATTTCTCAGAATGTGGTAAATTGTTTACTTTGCACAGGTGCCAGTGGATCACCCTGCCCATCACATCGTGTCTCCAGCCCTTATAGTGGGTCTGGGCTAGGTGTTTACACTCGGACACAATGTGAGCCACAGTCTCCTCTCTCTCTCCACAGATCCTGCACAGTGGGCTAGCCTCCTCCTTGTAAATATGGTGCTTCAACCACTTCGTTTTGAGGGCCTGCTCCTGCGCAGCCATTAGCATTCCTTCTGTAGCCTTTTTGAGGTCTCCTCTTCTCAACCAGTTCCATGTCTGTGGATCTCTAAATTCAGTTTTCTCAAAGAAGGTACTATGAAGGGATTTTCCCTTAAGGCTGCTCTTCCTCCTTGATGTTATTTCCTCCTTGGACATCCCCTGGCCTACTGTCCCCTCCTTCAGTACAGTTCTGAGCATTGGCTCCTTACTATAGGTCACGTAATTGTATAGGTTGTTTTTCTCCATCTGAACACAGTCCTCTATGCTGATAAGACCTCTTCCACCCTCAGATCTCCTTAGGTAGAGTCTATCGACATCACTCCTCTTGTGGAACATGTTGTAGATAGTCAATAGCTTCCTAGTCTTCCTATCCATTTCTTTTTGTTCAGCAACATTCCATCTCAGAATTCCCGCACTGTACCTAATAATAGACACAGCTCGGGAATTTACTGCGCTTATGGCATTTCTGCTGTTCAGATGTGACTTCAATACGCTCCTTACTCTCCGAATGTATTCAGTTCTTAACAATTCCTTCATTTTTTTGTTCTTTATGCCATCAGCCTCCAGAACGCCCAAATATTTGTATCCTTCCTCAGAGTCAATTTCCTTTATCATCTCACCTGTTGGTATCTGGATCCCGTTACTTCTGCTCAACCTACCCCTCCTCATCACAATGACTCCACATTTACTAATACCAAACTGCATACATATATCACTGCTGAAAATACGGACAGTGTCAACAAGCACATCCAACTCCTTCTCAGTTTTCCCGAAGAGCTTAAGATCGTCCATGAAGAGGAGGTGATTGATGGTAAGCTCTCCCTTTCCCAACTTGTATCCTGCTCTCACCATTCGCAGCATAATGGTCAAGGGCATCAGGGCAAGGACAAACAACAGAGGGGACAGGCTATCTCCCTGGAAGATACCTCTCTTGATCTTCACGCTTCCCAAGGATACTCCAGTTGATGTCAACTCTGTCTCCCAGGACCCCATACTCCTGTCCAGCAACTGTCTGATGTTATCTGCCACCCTGAAGATCTCCAGGCTTTTGGTGATCCAAGAATGAGGCACCATGTCAAATGCCTTTCTGTAGTCTATCCATCCCATGGCAAGATCAGTGTGTCTCCTCCTGCAATTCCCCATTACCATCTTATCAATAAGTAACTGGTCCTTTGTACCACGTGACTTCTTTCGGCATCCTTTCTGTTCGTCCGGTAACAAGTTGTTTGTGTGGAGGTGATGGTAGATTTCCTCAGACACAATGCACGTCAACAGTTTCCACACTACGGACAGACATGTGATAGGTCTATAGTTGGTAACATCATTACCCTTGATTCGGTCTTTCATTATCAGAACTGTGGTACCTTTTGTCAACCACTCTGGCACCTCACCCGACACCAAGCAGTCATTGAACATGGCCGTCAGCTTCGGGTGGAGGGATGTTAAATTTTTAATCCAATACCCCTGCACACCATCTGGGCCTGGTGAGTTCCAGTTGGTTAGTTTTTTGGCCTGCCCCTTAAGAGTTTCAACTGTGATACTCAAATCAGTTTGTTGGTGTGCCTGCTCATCGATCTCCCTCTGTACTTCCTCAATCTACCCTGCCTGGTCATTATGTCTAACATCCTGCTCCCATATTCCTCTCCAGAATGTTTTAGTTTGTTCCGCCCCAGGGATCAAGTCGTTGCCTCTTTCTTTCCCCTCAAGCTGTCCAAACAGCATCTTCTGGTTGTTGTCGAACATGCGGTTCTGTTTATACTGACTGACTCTGTTCTCGTATCGCCTGATTTTTGCACTCTTTGCTACAATGCGTTGCTTCAGTTCCTCTATGATAATATTTAGCTTTTTCCTCCTAGTTTTGTACTTTATTTCCAGTCTATTTTTAGTGCCTATGTTTTTTAGTGTCCCATTCAGTAGTGACTCAAGCTTTCTTATGTCATTTCTCATTTCCCCGATTTGACCACTCAGTCGTTTCTTCCACCACGGCTCTGCTCTTTCTTGTCTGTTGTTTCCTCTCGCTTTTATACCAAGTAGTTTCCTCACTGTATTTGCTGTTGCTTTGAGGATATTGTTGCACTGGTGAAGGCTCCTCGCCTCAAGGTATGGGATGACTTTGTTTACCTTAGCTGTTGTTTCTTTTAACTTTTTCCTGTCTACAAATCTTAGGTTCATAGGTCTCCCACTATCATTGTTCAATTCATCTACCACTAAATTTAGGATGTCAACCGAATCTTGTCCTAGCCCGTCAGCATTCATCTCCTCAGTGGCCGTATCTCTGTTCCAGGTATTATTTATCTCAGTATTCAGATCATTGTCTGCTTCGGGTGGTTCCTCCGTTCTCAGGACCTCTTCACCTTCATTTCCCACTGGCTCGCTTGTCTGGCATACTACACCCGCCATCTCCAAGCCATTCTCTCTGCTCAGTTCCTCCAGTTCCAGCTCGCTTATCCACCCATTAGTTCTTATTACCCGAGCCTGCCCGGCCAATTTTTGTTCATCTAATTTAAATAGACCAATCTCGTTCCAGATGTTATGCATCCGTCTCCTGTAGCCCCTCTCCTTGGGGTTACTTTTCAGGTAACATTGCATAACAGTTCTATTCAATTCTTTCGTCCAGATGGTTCTGGCCCCTTTCCTTCTTCTTCTTCCGCCAACATCAGCAGTATTTGGTTGACAGTCAGGTTCCTGCTGCTGAGCCAGGGGGCACCTGTTGGGTGAGAGTCTGTCACATGACGTTCTAGTCTCCATTTCACCGTTATTCGAACTGTTTATGTTCGATATTTAAACACTCTTATCGAGGATTGGCGAATGTATGGTTACATAGCCATCTGTGGATTCGCCGTTCCACTTGCCCCTTGTGTGGCATTATCACCACGCTGTATACGAACACACATAAACAAACAAACACACAGGCAGAAAGGGCCTCAAAAATGAATAAGCATAAGTTTCATTGTAATGTAGTGTTCGAATGTCTGACTTAGTTTTTGTTTTTTTAGTTTTAGTTTTTCCCCCCTCTTCTCTGTCCGTCCGCCTGCTTCTCTCTTCATTCTTATTTTCTTTACGTTTTTTTTTTTTTTTGTTTTTGTTTTTCTCTGTTTGTTTTTCTCGTTTTTTGCTGTTGTTGCTGTGCTGCTTTGGTTTTGTTGTTTGTTTTTTCTTTTTTCTTTTGAGTCTATCTATATATTTTGATGCCTTCCTCTTTTTTAGTAGTAGGAATTCTATAATGTGGTCGCAGCAGCCAGCTGGAAGAAGTGGATGATTGGCGGCGGTAGCGATACTGAGACAGTGGTGGCGGTGATGTCGATACCGAGGCAGTGGTGTTATTATTATTATTATTATTATTATTATTATTATTGGTCTAATCGGACGTATTTTGCTCGCTGCCAGTAAGTCGCTTTATTTGCCTGTTAAAATTATCTGTTGTTAAATATTTATTGTTGTATAAGGGATATAAGCCCTTAGACTTTGCCCTGTGAAGGGGAAAGTATAATATTTGGGCCTCTTGGCCCAAATATTTGAACTTTTTTTACATGTTAAAAAATTTACGGAGAAAAAAAAACATGGCTGAGCCACGCCCCCCTCCCCAGCAATATGTCTGCTGTCGTGCCACAACGACGTAGAAGTTGAGAGGAGCGCTACAGCGAAATTAACAGAAATTGATAACACAAACACCACCACAAACAAGGTAAACAAAGACACCAATGATACCAATGAGAACTCTAATTTTAAAAAAAATGACAGTAATAGCGACAACGAAAATACAGATAACAAAACAAAAAAAAATAACAAATGCAACAACAATATCAACACCACTAACATGAAAACAAATAGCGACAACACCAACAGCAACAATACCAACTGCACCGAGAACAACGGTGGCAACAAAGACAACAATGATAACAGCGACAGTGATAACAACAACACCAACATAACAACGACAACGACAACAACACCCCCAACGAAAACAAGAAGAACACTTTCGCTGCGGCGGCAGCAAAAAAGAGGCCATGCTTCAACATGGACCGCTCAAACAAAGATGAAAAGTTGGCCCAGGCATGGAAGCTCATCAAGCAAGAGCAAACCTGGGCCAACTTAACTGTCCCGGTAGAAGCTATTGAGGCAGTGGAGCGCAGAACGGTGCATTATAGATGCATCTCAGCACAAACCAAAAGGGCAGCTTTAATACCACAAGAAGATGTCGAAATCGCGCTGAGGTGCATCAGAGAAGACAGCGAATACATAGAGAGGGGCAGACAGTACGGCACCATTTCGGTGTTGTTCAACTCAGAAGCCCTCGCTATGAAACACGCTATGACTCCTTGCAAAACCAGCAAGATCATAATGTACCCCTCCCACATGGGAAAAAAAACGCCCCATCTCCGCATTCCTAGATTCCCACCAGGACTCGACATGTGGTGGCTTCTGGGATGTGTGATTGTGGAGGGGACGGATACCGTCCCTATAGAAGTGACCAAAACGGCCAGAGTGGACTGGTCCGGAGTTGACCTGGAGATCCTTCTCCAGATCAGGCTCGAGAATGTGAAGACAATCCAGGACCACATCCTCCTTCAGAATGGGACGGTCATTCACATTATGACAGAAGGCAAAAGGCCGCAGTGTTTTGTTTGTGGGGAAAAAACCCATTTGCGAGCCTTCGGCCCTCGACTGCTGAAAGAAGCAAGGGGTCGAAAGGCTCCACTGCTGCCGACGTTGGGGCGAGGACCACAACCAACACCAGCACCGGCAAAACCACCAACAACAACACCAATAGAAAGACTACCACCAACATTGACCGCCCAGGGGGAAAACGAGGAAAGCTGTCAAATTCCCCCTCCCCCCAAAAATACACACACCAATAAAACCATAAACATACATACAGACCCACTTACAGGCACAGACCCCTCATCTACCAGTAGTGAAGATGAGGGAAAACCAAAATGTCCCAAAATACAAAAAAGGAAACACAAAAACAAACAAAAAAACTCAACAAAGCACAAAATCACCCACAATAGAAAACGCAGACACCACCCACGCAAACATCTTTCCAATAACACCAACATCAACACCACCATCACCATCACCAGAATCCCCCAAACGCAAACAACCTAAACAGACGCTAGAACAAATATACACACAAACATCTGAAAACACAGACACCGCACTCACAACAAACACAGACACAACCGAAACAACCGAAACAACACCACCAAAACCATCACCACCACAGCCACAAAAACAAATAAAATCACACCAACAAAACATACAAAACTTCGTGCTCGTCAGGACGGCCAACATGGAACTGATGGCCCTCGTAGAACGAAGTGAAAATATACAAAAAGAGGGGGAATTTTTTTAATCGAGCACATTTCGCGTGCCGGAAGATTTGGTTCTGGTGCGAATGTCGCAATCCCAACCAGGTCCATACACGACAACCTCCACCTAATGCGATACATCATAGAGAGGGTAGGGTGTAAACCTGGCTTCGGTGGGGCTCTGATCAATTTAGATCAATCGAAAGCATTCGATAGGGTCGACCATCGGTACCTGGAGGCTGTCCTCAAGGCGGCTGGCTTCGGCCCCGTCTTCAGAAGCTGGATCACTGCAATGCACAGTGGCGCCTGCTCGATGGTTAAAATTTATGGCCACCTCTCGGAGCCGTTTCAGATCTCCCGATAGGTCCGTCAAGGGTGCCCTTTCTCCTCCCTTCTGTACGTATTGACTCTCGAACCTTTACTGCGGAAGCTGGAGCTGTTGCAGGGCATCCCGCTCAAACCGGGACGCGGAAAGGCTGTGTCGGCTTATGCGGGCGACATCACCGTGATTGTAGTTGGCAACTTATTGGAGGAATATGAAAGGTTGACGGGAGCAAAACTTATCCCGGAAAAGTCGGTGGGCTTGCAACTCGGCACCTGGAGACGCAAGTCCATGCCGTCCAACAGCGTTGTTAGGCGCTAGACGGACGGACCGGTAAAGTTGCAAGGGGTTTGGTTCGGGCCAGACCTCCAGGTGGATAAGAATCGGGACGAGGTGACGGGCAGGGTAGCCAGTCTCACCCAGAAATGGGCTGGGATGAAGCTATCACTGAAAGGCCGGGCGGAGGTGGCGAACGCGTACATCGCGTCCGTCATCTACTACCGTCTGACCGTCGTCACTTGCCCCCCTTCGCGCCTCGCCATCTTGGAGCGGCTCCTCTTCAAATTCTTGTGGAGGGATCAAGTTCCGCTGGTGAGGCCGTCCATCTGCTGCCAGCACCTTCTACGTGGGGGGCTGGGCATGCCGTGGCTAATGATGCTCAGGCACGCGCTGAGGCGGCGGCATCTCCAGATATTCTGCCTAAACGGTGAACAGGTGTGGTCGCAGTTAGTCAGACGGCCCTTTCCGCAGCTCGTTTCTTTGACTGAGCTGCAGTCCTGAGTCAAGAAGAGACCGAAACTGGGTGACTGGCATCTGGAATGTTGCCAGGCACTCACTGCCCTCTACCAGGCGGGCAATGCGCTCAGTGGAACTTGCACTCTCGAGTTCTATAGAGAATTAGTGGTGGGCAAGTGCGACGACGCATTCGGAGAGGCTCTGGGAATCAACGAAGTCGAACTAACCAGTCTGTACCGGAGGACTTTCGAGCCGGGGACGATGGATCATTTCCAAAAATCCCTCGCTTGGCAGTGTTACCGGGGGGCACTGCCGGTTCGAGATAAACTCTACAGGCATGGAAGTGTTGTCAGACAGACCTGCCCGAAATGCGCGCAGAGCGACGAAACCGTTCTGCACGCACTCGTCCAGTGTCCGTGCATTACTGACTTGTGGAGTTATGTTGAACAGCTGTTGTCGCGTGTAGAACGGATCCGGTTATCGGCCGAGTCCATAGTGAAGATCGACCAGCCGCCTTCTTTTGGCCAAGAAGGACAGGCAATTTTCCTCTGTCTGGTGGCAGTAGCATAAGAGGTTGTATGGTGGACGATGTTGAAAGGACTGAAGAACGACACTTTTCTCTTCGGCCAATCCCTCATCAACTTTTTCAAGTTTCACTTGGAAAGGAAGGTGAGGGTGGAGAGAGAAGTGCTTCCTCCCAGTATATTTGCTGAAAGGTGGGTGAATGTGGAGAGAATTGCCCGTGTGAGTGGGCCTACTCTGGTCATGCGGCTGTAGGTAGGTAAATTTGAGGAGGAGAGGGGTGCCCTTCCAGGGTTCTCTAGAAGCGTCGGGTCGTTCAGGATTGGTGGGGTACCTGAGCGAACCCTGGGTGGTCATCCCCCCTATTGGGGAATTTTTTTGTTGTAATGTTATTGTTATTTTATTGTTACTGTATTATTGTTATTCATATTGTTTACTCAATTTCTCTGTAAAACCCCACTGTTCCAGTCTTTTGTATTGTCCCTTATATTTGTCGTGGGGATAATAAATGAAATCATTATTATTATTATTTCTGAGTCTCAGTCATTGATGTTATTTAACTGGAAAGTTTGTTGAAATGAATATCAAGTCGCTACTTGCAGCCTCAGATATTCAGGACGTATCGGGGGGTTCTTGCTGTTCCCAGCAAGCATGCCTTTTGAAGTGTTCCAAAAAGCGTGGCTGGATTAAATTTCTTTAACCATCCTTGGAAACTCTTTGAGATAGTACCTAGTGAGCCTATGACAATCGGGACGACTCGGACTTCATGGCAGTTCCAAATGCTTTTTACCTTTTTACCAACAACAACATAACCAGCACCACTACCACAACCAACACCAACATAACCTCCACAACTACCACAACCACCACAAAAATAACCACCACCACTACCACAACCAACACCACTAACACAACCAACACCACTACCACAACCAACACCAACATAACCAGCACCATTACCACAACCAACACCAACATAACCACCACCACTACCACAACCAACACCAACATAATCACCACCACCACCACAATTAACACCAACATAACCATCACCGATACCACAACCAGCACCAACATAACCAGCACCACTACAACAACCAACACAAACATAGCCACCACCACTACCACAACCAACACCAACATAATCACCACCACTACCACAACCAACACCAACATAACCACCACCACTACCACAACCAACACCAACATAACCACTACTATTACTACAACCCACACCAACATAACCACCACCACTACCTCGACCCACACCAAGATAATCACCACCACTACCACAACCAACATAACTAGCACCACTACCACGACCAACACCAACATAACCACCACCACTACCACAACCAACACCAACATAACCAAAACCACTACCACAACCAACACCAACATAACCACCACCACTAACACAACCAACACCAACATAACCACTACTAATACCACGACCAACACCAACATAACCACCACCACTACAACACCAACATGACCACCACCACTACCACAACAAACACCAACATAACCACCACCACTGCTATAACCACCACCAACATAACCAGCTCCACTACCATGACCAACACCAACAAAACCACCACCACTACCACGACCAACACCAACATAACCACCACCACTACCACAACCAACACCAACATAACCACCACCACTACCACAACCAACACCAACATAACCAGCACCACTACCATGACCAACATCAACATAAACACCACCACAACCAAAACCAACACCAACATAACCACTACCACTACCACAACCAACACCAACATAACCACCACCATAACCCCGACCCACACCAACATAACCACTACCACTACCACAACCAACACCAACATAACCACTACCACTACCACACCAACACCAACATAACCACCACCACTACCACAACCAACACCAACATAACCACTACCACTACCACAACCAACACCAACATAACCACCACCACTACCACAACCAACACCAACATAACCACTACCACTACCACAACCAACACCAACATAACCACCACCACTACCACAACCAACACCAACATAACCACTACCACTACCACAACCAACACCAACATAACCACCACCACTACCACAACCAACACCAACATAACCAGCACCACTACCACAACCAACACCAACATAACCACCACCACTACCACAACCAACACCAACATAACCACAAACACTACCACAACCAACACAAACATAACCACCACCACTACCACAACCAAAACCAACATAACCAAAACCACTACCACAACCAACACCAACATAACCACCACCATAACCCCGACCCACACCAACATAACCACTACCACTACCACAACCGACACCATCATAACCACTACCACTACCACAACCAACACCAACATAACCACCACCACTACCACAACCAACAACAACATAACCAGCACCACTACAACAACCAACACCAACATAACCAGCACCACTACCACAAACAACACCAACATAACCACCACCACTACCACAACCAACACCAACATAACCAGCACCACTACCACAACCAACACTAACACAACCAACACCACTACCACAACCAACACCAACATAACCAGCACCATAACCCCGACCAACACCAACATAACCACTACCACTACCACAACCAACACCAACATAACCACTACCACTACCACAACCAACACCAACATAACCAGCACCACTACCACAAACAACACCAACATAACCAGCACCACTACCACAACCAACACCAATATAACCACCACCACTACCACAACCAACACCAACATAACCACCACCACTACCACAACCAACACCAACATAACCAAAACCACTACCACAACCAACACCAACATAACCTCTACCACTACCACGACCAATACTAACATAACCACTACCACAACCAACACCAACATAACCACCACCACTACCACAATTAACACCAACATAACCACCACCACTACCACAACCAACACCAACAGAACCACCACCTCTACCACAACCAACACCAACATAACCAGCACCACTACCACAACCAACACCAACATAACCACAACCAGTACCACAACCAACACCAACATAACCACTACCACTACCACAACCAACACCAACAGAACCACCACCACTACCACAACCAACACCAACATAACCACCACCATAACCCCGACCCACACCAACATAACCACTACCACTACCACAACCAACACCAACATAACCACTACCACTACCACAACCAACACCAACATAACCACCACCACTACCACAACCAACACCAACATAACCACTACCACTACCACAACCAACACCAACATAACCACCACCACTACCACAACCAACACCAACATAACCACTACCACTACCACAACCAACACCAACATAATCAGCAACACTACCACAACCAACACCAACATAACCACTACCACTACCACAACCAACACCAACATAACCACCACCACTACCACAACCAACACCAACATAACCACTACCACTACCACAACCAACACCAACATAACCACCACCACTACCACAACCAACACCAACATAACCACAAACACTACCACAACCAACACCAACATAACCAAAACCACTACCACAACCAACACCAACAGAACCACCACCATAACCCCAACCCACACCAACATAACCACTACCACTACCACAACCAACACCAACATAACCACTACCACTACCACAACCAACACCAACATAACCACCACCACTACCACAACCAACACCAACATAACCACTACCACTACCACAACCAACACCAACATAACCACCACCACTACCACAACCAACACCAACATAACCACAAACACTACCACAACCAACACCAACATAACCAAAACCACTACCACAACCAACACCAACATAACCACTACCACTACCACAACCAACACCAACATAACCACTACCACTACCACAACCAACACCAACATAACCACCACCACTACCACATTCCAACACCAACATAACCACCACCACTACCACAACCAACACCAACATAACCACCACCACTACCACAACCAACACCAACATAACCACCACCACTACCACAACCAACACCAACATAACCAGCACCACTACCACAACCAACACTAACACAACCAACACCACTACCACAACCAACACCAACATAACCAGCACCATAACCCCGACCAACACCAACATAACCACTACCACTACCACAACCAACACCAACATAACCACTACCACTACCACAACCAACACCAACATAACCAGCACCACTACCACAACCAACACCAACATAACCAGCACCACTACCACAACCAACACCAATATAACCACCACCACTACCACAACCAACACCAACATAACCACCACCACTACCACAACCTACACCAACATAACCAAAACCACTACCACAACCAACACCAACATAACCTCTACCACTACCACGACCAATACTAACATAACCTCTACCACAACCAACACCAACATAACCACCACCACTACCACAACCAACACCAACATAACCACCACCACTACCACAACCAACACCAACAGAACCACCACCACTACCACTACCAACACCAACATAACCAGCACCACTACCACAACCAACACCAACATAACCACAACCAGTACCACAACCAACATCAACATAACCACTACCACTACCACAACCAACACCAACAGAACCACCACCACTACCACAACCAACACCAACATAACCACCACCATAACCCCGACCCACACCAACATAACCACTACCACTACCACAACCAACACCAACATAACCACTACCACTACCACAACGAACACCAACATAACCACTACCACTACCACAACCAACACCAACATAACCACTACCACTACCACAACCAACACCAACATAACCACTACCACTACCACATCCAACACCAACATAACCACCACCACTACCACAACCAACACCAACATAACCAGCACCACTACCACAACGAACACCAACATAACCACCACCACTTCCACAACCAACACCAACATAACCAGCACCACTACCACAACCAACACCAACATAACCACCACCACTACCACAACCAACACCAACATAACCAGCACCACTACCACAACCAACACCAACATAACCACCACCACTACCACAACCAACACCAACATAACCACTACCACTACCACGACAAATACCAACATAACCACTACCACTACCACAACCAACACCAACATGAGCACCACCAGTACCACAACCAACACCAACATGACCACCACCACTACCACAACCAACACCAACATAACCAGCACCACTACCACAACCAACACCAACGTAACCACCACCACTACCACAAACAACACCAACATAACCACCACCACTACCACAACCAACACCAACATAACCAGCACCACTACTACGACCAACACCAACATAACCAGCACCACTACCACAACCAACACCAACATAACCAGCACCACTACCACAACCAACACCAACATAACCACCACCACTAACACAACCAACACCAACATAACCACCACCACTACCACAACCAACACCAACATAACCAGCACCACTACCACAACCAACACCAACATAACCAGCACCACTACCACAACCAACACCAACATAACCAGCACCACTACCACAACCAACACCAACATAACCAGCACCACTACAACAACCAACACCAACATAACCAGCACCACTACCACAACCAACACCAACATAACCACCACCACTACCACAACCAACACCAACATAACCAGCACCACTACCACAACCAACACTAACATAACCACCACCACTACCACAACCAACACCAACATAACCAGCACCACTACCACAACCAACACCAACATAATCACCACCACTACCACAACCAACACTAACATAACCACCACCACTACCACAACCAACACCAACATAACCACCACCACTACCACAACCAACACCAACATAACCTCTACCACTACCACGACCAATACTAACATAACCACTACCACAACCAACACCAACATAACCACCACCACTACCACAATTAACACCAACATAACCACCACCACTACCACAACCAACACCAACAGAACCACCACCTCTACCACAACCAACACCAACATAACCAGCACCACTACCACAACCAACACCAACATAACCACAACCAGTACCACAACCAACACCAACATAACCACTACCACTACCACAACCAACACCAACAGAACCACCACCACTACCACAACCAACACCAACATAACCACCACCATAACCCCGACCCACACCAACATAACCAGCACCACTACCACAACCAACACCAACATAACCAGCACCACTACCACAACCAACACCAACATAACCAGCACCACTACAACAACCAACATCAACATAACCAGCACCACTACCACAACCAACACCAACATAACCACCACCACTACCACAACCAACACCAACATAACCACCACCACTACCACAACCAACACTAACATAACCACCACCACTACCACAACCAACACCAACATAACCAGCACCACTACCACAACCAACACCAACATAATCACCACCACTACCACAACCAACACTAACATAACCACCACCACTACCACAACCAACACCAACATAACCACCACCACTACCACAACCAACACCAACAGAACCACCACCATAACCCCAACCCACACCAACATAACCACTACCACTACCACAACCAACACCAACATAACCACTACTACTACCACAACCAACACCAACATGACCACCACTACTACCACAACCAACACCAACATAACCACCACCACTACCACAACCAATACCAACATAACCACCACCACTACCACAACCAACACCAACAAAACCAGCACCACTACCACAACCAACACTAACACAACCAACACCACTACCACAACCAACACCAACATAACCAGCACCATTACCACAACCAACACCAACATAACCACTACCACTACCACAACCAACACAAACATAACCACTACCACTACCACAACCAACACCAACATAACCACCACCACTACCACAATCAACACCAACATAACCACCACCACTACCACAACCAACACCAACATAACCACCACCACTACCACAACCAACACCAACATAACCACCACCACTACCACAACCAACACCAACATAACCAGCACCACTACCACAACCAACACTAACACAACCAACACCACTACCACAACCAACACCAACATAACCAGCACCATAACCCCGACCAACACCAACATAACCACTACCACTACCACAACCAACACCAACATAACCACTACCACCACCACAACCAACACCAACATAACCAGCACCACTACCACAACCAACACCAACATAACCAGCACCACTACCACAACCAACACCAATATAACCACCACCACTACCACAACCAACACCAACATAACCACCACCACTACCACAACCAACACCAACATAACCAAAACCACTACCACAACCAACACCAACATAACAACCACCACTACCACAACCAACACCAACATAACCACCACCACTACCACAACCAACACCAACATAACCACCACCATAACCCCGACCCACACCAACATAACCACTACCACTACCACAACCAACACCAACATAACCACCACCACTACCACAACCAACACCAACATAACCACTACCACTACCACAACCAACACCAACATAACCACCACCACTACCACAACCAACACCAACATAACCACTACCACTACCACAACCAACACCAACATAACCACCACCACTACCACAACCAACACCAACATAACCACTACCACTACCACAACCAACACCAACATAACCAGCAACACTACCACAACCAACACCAACATAACCACTACCACTACCACAACCAACACCAACATAACCACCACCACTACCACAACCAACACCAACATAACCACTACCACTACCACAACCAACACCAACATAACCACCACCACTACCACAACCAACACCAACATAACCACAAACACTACCACAACCAACACCAACATAACCAGCACCACTACCACAACCAACACCAACATAACAAGCACCACTACCACAACCAACACCAACATAACCACTACCACTACCACAACCAACACCAACATAACCACCACCACTACCACAACCAACACCAACATAACCACCACCACTACCACAACCAACACCAACATAACCAAAACCACTACCACAACCAACACCAACAGAACCACCACCATAACCCCAACCCACACCAACATAACCACTACCACTACCACAACCAACACCAACATAACCACTACCACTACCACAACCAACACCAACATGACCACCACCACTACCACAACCAACACCAACATAACCACCACCACTACCACAACCAACACCAACATAACCACCACCACTACCACAACCAACACCAACATAACCAGCACCACTACCACAACCAACACTAACACAACCAACACCACTACCACAACCAACACCAACATAACCAGCACCATAACCCCGACCAACACCAACATAACCACTACCACTACCACAACCAACACCAACATAACCACTACCACTACCACAACCAACACCAACATAACCACCACCACTACCACAACCAACACCAACATAACCAGCACCACTACCACAACCAACACCAACATAACCACCACCACTACCACAACCAACACCAACATAACCACCACCACTACCACAACCAACACCAACATAACCAAAACCACTACCACAACCAACACCAACATAACCTCTACCACTACCACGACCAATACTGACATAATCACTACCACAACCAACACCAACATAACCACCACCACTACCACAACCAACACCAACATAACCACCACCACTACCACAACCAACATCAACAGAACCACCACCACTACCACAACCAACACCAACATAACCAGCACCACTACCACAACCAACACCAACATAACCACCACCACTACCACAACCAACACCAACATAACCACTACCACTACCACAACCAACACCAACAGAACCACCACCACTACCACAACCAACACCAACATAACCACCACCATAACCCCGACCCACACCAACATATCCACCACCACTACCACAACCAACACCAACATAACCACTACCACTACCACAACGAACACCAACATAACCACTACCACTACCACAACCAACACCAACATAACCACTACCACTACCACAACCAACACCAACATAACCACTACCACCACCACAACCGACACCAACATAACCACCACCACTACCACAACCAACACCAACATAACCACCACCACTACCACAACCAACATCAACATAACCACCACCACTACCACAACCAACACCAACATAACCACCACCACTACCACAACCAACATAACCACTACCACTACCACGACAAATACCAACATAACCACTACCACTACCACAACCAACACCAACAGAACCACCACCACTACCACGACCAACACCAACATAACCACCACCATAACCCCGACCCACACCAACATATCCACCACCACTACCACAACCAGCACCAACATAACCACTACCACTACCACAAAGAACACCAACATAACCACTACCACTACCACAACCAACACCAACATAACCACTACCACTTCCACAACCAACACCAACATAACCACTACCACTACCACAACCAACACCAACATAACCACCACCACTACCACAACCAACACCAACATAACCACCACCACTACCACAACCAACACCAACATAACCACCACCACTACCACAACCAACACCAACATAACCACCACCACTACCACAACCAACACCAACATAACCACTACCACTACCACGACAAATACCAACATAACCACTACCACTACCACAACCAACACCAACATGACCACCACCAGTACCACAACCAACACCAACATGACCACCACCACTACCACAACCAACACCAACATAACCAGCACCACTACCACAACCAACACCAACGTAACCACCACCACTACCACAAACAACACCAACATAACCACCACCACTACCACAACCAACACCAACATAACCAGCACCACTACTACGACCAACACCAACATAACCAGCACCACTACCACAACAAACACCAACATAACCAGCACCACTACCACAACCAACACCAACATAACCACCACCACTACCACGATCCACACCAACATAACCACCACCACTTCCACAACCAACACCAACATAACCAGCACCACTACCACAACCAACACCAACATAACCACCACCACTACCACAACCAACACCAACATAACCACCACCACTACCACAACCAACACCAACATAACCACCACCACTACCACAATCAACACCAACATAACCAGCACCACTACCACAACCAACACCAACATAACCACCACCACTACCACAACCAACACCAACATAACCAGCACCACTACCACAACCAACACCAACATAACCAGCACCAATACCACAACCAACACCAACATGACCACCACCAGTACCACAACCAACACCAACATGACCACCACCACTACCACAACCAACACCAACATAACCAGCACCACTACCACAACCAACACCAACGTAACCACCACCACTACCACAAACAACACCAACATAACCACCACCACTACCACAACCAACACCAACATAACCAGCACCACTACTACGACCAACACCAACATAACCAGCACCACTACCACAACAAACACCAACATAACCAGCACCACTACCACAACCAACACCAACATAACCACCACCACTACCACGATCCACACCAACATAACCACCACCACTTCCACAACCAACACCAACATAACCAGCACCACTACCACAACCAACACCAACATAACCACCACCACTACCACAACCAACACCAACATAACCACCACCACTACCACAACCAACACCAACATAACCACCACCACTACCACAATCAACACCAACATAACCAGCACCACTACCACAACCAACACCAACATAACCACCACCACTACCACAACCAACACCAACATAACCAGCACCACTACCACAACCAACACCAACATAACCAGCACCAATACCACAACCAACACCAACATAACCACCACCACTACCACAACCAACACCAACATAACCAGCACCACTACCACAACCAACACTAACATAACCACCACCACTACCACAACCAACACCAATATAACCACCACCACTACCACAAGCAACACCAACATAACCAGCACCACTACCACAAACAACACCAACATAACCAGCACCACTACCACAACCAACACCAACATAACCACCACCACTACCACAACCAACACTAACATAACCACCACCACTACCACAACCAACACCAATATAACCACCACCACTACCACAACCAACACCAACATAACCACTACCACTACCACAACTAACACCAACATAACCACCACCACTACTACAACCAACACCAACATGACCACCACAACTACCACAACCAACACCAACATAACCACTACCACTACTACAAACAACACCAACATGACCACCACCACTACCACAACCAACACCAACATAACCATCACCCCCAACACAACCCACACCAACGTAACCAGCACCACTACCACAACCAACACCAACATAACCAGCACCACTACCACAACCAACACAAACATAACCACCACCACTACCACAACCAACACCAACATAACCACTACTATTACTACAACCCACACCAACATAACCACCACCACTACCACAACCCACACCAACGTAACCACCACCACTACCACAACCCACACCAACGTAACCACCACCACTACCACAACCAACACCAACGTAACCACCACCACTACCACAACCAACACCAACATAACCACCACCACTACCACAACCAACACCAACATAACCAGCACCACTACCACAACCCACACCAACGTAACCACCACCACTACCACAACCAACACCAACATAACCACCACCACTACCACAACCCACACCAACGTAACCACCACCACTACCACAACCCACACCAACGTAACCACCACCACTACCACAACCAACAACAACGTAACCACCACCACTACCACAACCAACACCAACATAACCAGCACCACTACCACAACCAACACCAACATAACCAGCACCACTACCACAACCAACACAAACATAACCACCACCACTACCACAACCAACACCAACATAACCACTACCACTTCCACAACCAACACCAACATAACCACTACCACTACCAGAACCAACACCAACATAACCACCACCACTACCACAACCAACACCAACATAACCACCACCACTACCACAACCAACACCAACATAACCACCACCACTACCACAACCAACACCAACATAACCACCACCACTACCACAACCAACACCAACATAACCACTACCACTACCACGACAAATACCAACATAACCACTACCACTACCACAACCAACACCAACATGACCACCACCAGTACCACAACCAACACCAACATGACCACCACCACTACCACAACCAACACCAACATAACCAGCACCACTACCACAACCAACACCAACGTAACCACCAC
Source organism: Eledone cirrhosa (assembly GCA_964016885.1). Lineage (NCBI taxonomy): Eukaryota > Metazoa > Mollusca > Cephalopoda > Octopoda > Eledonidae > Eledone > Eledone cirrhosa. The sequence continues at coordinate 67,341,791 of OZ024741.1, read as the reverse complement.
CACTACCACAAACAACACCAACATAACCACCACCACTACCACAACCAACACCAACATAACCAGCACCACTACTACGACCAACACCAACATAACCAGCACCACTACCACAACAAACACCAACATAACCAGCACCACTACCACAACCAACACCAACATAACCACCACCACTACCACGATCCACACCAACATAACCACCACCACTTCCACAACCAACACCAACATAACCAGCACCACTACCACAACCAACACCAACATAACCACCACCACTACCACAACCAACACCAACATAACCACCACCACTACCACAACCAACACCAACATAACCACCACCACTACCACAATCAACACCAACATAACCAGCACCACTACCACAACCAACACCAACATAACCACCACCACTACCACAACCAACACCAACATAACCAGCACCACTACCACAACCAAAACCAACATAACCAGCACCAATACCACAACCAACACCAACATAACCACCACCACTACCACAACCAACACCAACATAACCAGCACCACTACCACAACCAACACTAACATAACCACCACCACTACCACAACCAACACCAATATAACCACCACCACTACCACAAGCAACACCAACATAACCAGCACCACTACCACAAACAACACCAACATAACCAGCACCACTACCACAACCAACACCAACATAACCACCACCACTACCACAACCAACACTAACATAACCACCACCACTACCACAACCAACACCAATATAACCACCACCACTACCACAACCAACACCAACATAACCACTACCACTACCACAACTAACACCAACATAACCACCACCACTACTACAACCAACACCAACATGACCACCACAACTACCACAACCAACACCAACATAACCACTACCACTACTACAAACAACACCAACATGACCACCACCACTACCACAACCAACACCAACATAACCATCACCCCCACCACAACCCACACCAACGTAACCAGCACCACTACCACAACCAACACCAACATAACCAGCACCACTACCACAACCAACACAAACATAACCACCACCACTACCACAACCAACACCAACATAACCACTACTATTACTACAACCCACACCAACATAACCACCACCACTACCACAACCCACACCAACGTAACCACCACCACTACCACAACCCACACCAACGTAACCACCACCACTACCACAACCAACACCAACGTAACCACCACCACTACCACAACCAACACCAACATAACCACCACCACTACCACAACCAACACCAACATAACCAGCACCACTACCACAACCCACACCAACGTAACCACCACCACTACCACAACCAACACCAACATAACCACCACCACTACCACAACCCACACCAACGTAACCACCACCACTACCACAACCCACACCAACGTAACCACCACCACTACTACAACCAACACCAACGTAACCACCACCACTACCACAACCAACACCAACATAACCAGCACCACTACCACAACCAACACCAACATAACCAGCACCACTACCACAACCAACACAAACATAACCACCACCACTACCACAACCAACACCAACATAACCACTACTATTACTACAACCCACACCAACGTAACCACCACCACTACCACAACCCACACCAACGTAACCACCACCACTACCACAACCCACACCAACGTAACCACCACCACTACCACAACCAACACCAACGTAACCACCACCACTACCACAACCAACACCAACATAAATACCACCACTACCACAACCACCACCAACATAACCAGCACCACTACCACAACCAACACCAACGTAACCACCACCACTACTACAACCCACACCAACGTAACCACCACCACTACCACAACCAACACCAACATAACCACCACCACTACCACAACCAACACCAACATAACCAGCACCACTACCACAACCAACACCAACGTAACCACCACCACTACCACAACCCACACCAACGTAACCACCACCACTACCACAACCAACACCAACATAACCAGCACCACCACAACAACCAACACCAACGTAACCACCACCACTACCACAACCCACACCAACGTAAACACCACCACTACCACAACCCACACCAACGTAACCACCACCACTACCACAACCAACACCAACGTAACCACCACCACTACCACAACCCACACCAACGTAACCACCACCACTACCACAACCAACACCAACGTAACCACCACCACTACCACAACCCACACCAACGTAACCACCACCACTACCACAACCAACACCAACGTAACCACCACCACTACCACAACCAACACCAACGTAACCACCACCACTACCACAACCAACACCAACGTTACCACCACCACTACCACAACCCACACCAACGTAACCACCACCACTACCACAACCAACACCAACGTAACCACCACCACTACCACAACCCACACCAACGTAACCACCACCACTACCACAACCAACACCAACGTAACCATCACCCCCACCACAACCCACATTAACGTAACCAGCACCACTACCACAACCAACACCAACATAACCAGCACCACTACCACAACCAACACAAACATAACCACCACCACTACCACAACCAACACCAACATAACCACTACTATTACTACAACCCACACCAACATAACCACCACCACTACCACAACCCACACCAACGTAACCACCACCACCACCACAACCCACACCAACGTAACCACCACCACTACCACAACCAACACCAACGTAACCACCACCACTACCACAACCAACACCAACATAACCACCACCACTACCACAACCAACACCAACATAACCAGCACCACTACCACAACCCACACCAACGTAACCACCACCACTACCACAACCAACACCAACATAACCACCACCACTACCACAACCCACACCAACGTAACCACCACCACTACCACAACCCACACCAACGTAACCACCACCACTACCACAACCAACACCAACGTAACCACCACCACTACCACAACCAACACCAACATAACCAGCACCACTACCACAACCAACACCAACATAACCACTACTATTACTACAACCCACACCAACATAACCACCACCACTACCACAACCCACACCAACGTAACCACCACCACCACCACAACCCACACCAACGTAACCACCACCACTACCACAACCAACACCAACGTAACCACCACCACTACCACAACCAACACCAACATAACCACCACCACTACCACAACCAACACCAACATAACCAGCACCACTACCACAACCCACACCAACGTAACCACCACCACTACCACAACCAACACCAACATAACCACCACCACTACCACAACCCACACCAACGTAACCACCACCACTACCACAACCCACACCAACGTAACCACCACCACTACCACAACCAACACCAACGTAACCACCACCACTACCACAACCAACACCAACATAACCAGCACCACTACCACAACCAACACCAACATAACCAGCACCACTACCACAACCAACACAAACATAACCACCACCACTACCACAACCAACACCAACATAACCACTACTATTACTACAACCCACACCAACGTAACCACCACCACTACCACAACCCACACCAACGTAACCACCACCACTACCACAACCAACACCAACGTAACCACCACCACTACCACAACCAACACCAACATAACCAGCACCAATACCACAACCAACACCAACATAACCACCACCACTACCACAACCAACACCAACATAACCACCACCACTACCACAACCAACACTAACATAACCACCACCACTACCACAACCAACACCAATATAACCACCACCACTACCACAAGCAACACCAACATAACCAGCACCACTACCACAAACAACACCAACATAACCAGCACCACTACCACAACCAACACCAACATAACCACCACCACTACCACAACCAACACTAACATAACCACCACCACTACCACAACCAACACCAATATAACCACCACCACTACCACAACCAACACCAACATAACCACTACCACTACCACAACTAACACCAACATAACCACCACCACTACCACAACCAACACCAACATGACCACCACAACTACCACAACCAACACCAACATAACCACTACCACTACTACAAACAACACCAACATGACCACCACCACTACCACAACCAACACCAACATAACCATCACCCCCACCACAACCCACACCAACGTAACCAGCACCACTACCACAACCAACACCAACATAACCAGCACCACTACCACAACCAACACAAACATAACCACCACCACTACCACAACCAACACCAACATAACCACTACTATTACTACAACCCACACCAACATAACCACCACCACTACCACAACCCACACCAACGTAACCACCACCACTACCACAACCCACACCAACGTAACCACCACCACTACCACAACCAACACCAACGTAACCACCACCACTACCACAACCAACACCAACATAACCACCACCACTACCACAACCAACACCAACATAACCAGCACCACTACCACAACCCACACCAACGTAACCACCACCACTACCACAACCAACACCAACATAACCACCACCACTACCACAACCCACACCAACGTAACCACCACCACTACCACAACCCACACCAACGTAACCACCACCACTACCACAACCAACACCAACGTAACCACCACCACTACCACAACCAACACCAACATAACCAGCACCACTACCACAACCAACACCAACATAACTAGCACCACTACCACAACCAACACAAACATAACCACCACCACTACCACAACCAACACCAACATAACCACTACTATTACTACAACCCACACCAACGTAACCACCACCACTACCACAACCCACACCAACGTAACCACCACCACTACCACAACCCACACCAACGTAACCACCACCACTACCACAACCAACACCAACGTAACCACCACCACTACCACAACCAACACCAACATAAATACCACCACTACCACAACCACCACCAACATAACCAGCACCACTACCACAACCAACACCAACGTAACCACCACCACTACTACAACCCACACCAACGTAACCACCACCACTACCACAACCAACACCAACATAACCACCACCACTACCACAACCAACACCAACATAACCAGCACCACTACCACAACCAACACCAACGTAACCACCACCACTACCACAACCCACACCAACGTAACCACCACCACTACCACAACCAACACCAACATAACCAGCACCACCACCACAACCAACACCAACGTAACCACCACCACTACCACAACCCACACCAACGTAAACACCACCACTACCACAACCCACACCAACGTAACCACCACCACCACCACAACCAACACCAACGTAACCACCACCACTACCACAACCCACACCAACGTAACCACCACCACTACCACAACCAACACCAACGTAACCACCACCACTACCACAACCCACACCAACGTAACCACCACCACTACCACAACCAACACCAACGTAACCACCACCACTACCACAACCAACACCAACGTAACCACCACCACTACCACAACCAACACCAACGTTACCACCACCACTACCACAACCCACACCAACGTAACCACCACCACTACCACAACCAACACCAACGTAACCACCACCACTACCACAACCCACACCAACGTAACCACCACCACTACCACAACCAACACCAACGTAACCATCACCCCCACCACAACCCACACCAACGTAACCAGCACCACTACCACAACCAACACCAACATAACCAGCACCACTACCACAACCAACACAAACATAACCACCACCACTACCACAACCAACACCAACATAACCACTACTATTACTACAACCCACACCAACATAACCACCACCACTACCACAACCCACACCAACGTAACCACCACCACCACCACAACCCACACCAACGTAACCACCACCACTACCACAACCAACACCAACGTAACCACCACCACTACCACAACCAACACCAACATAACCACCACCACTACCACAACCAACACCAACATAACCAGCACCACTACCACAACCCACACCAACGTAACCACCACCACTACCACAACCAACACCAACATAACCACCACCACTACCACAACCCACACCAACGTAACCACCACCACTACCACAACCCACACCAACGTAACCACCACCACTACCACAACCAACACCAACGTAACCACCACCACTACCACAACCAACACCAACATAACCAGCACCACTACCACAACCAACACCAACATAACCAGCACCACTACCACAACCAACACATACATAACCACCACCACTACCACAACCAACACCAACATAACCACTACTATTACTACAACCCACACCAACGTAACCACCACCACTACCACAACCCACACCAACGTAACCACCACCACTACCACAACCAACACCAACGTAACCACCACCACTACCACAACCAACACCAACGTAACCACCACCACTACCACAACCAACACCAACATAAATACCACCACTACCACAACCAACACCAACATAACCAGCACCACTACCACAACCAACACCAACGTAACCACCACCACTACTACAACCCACACCAACGTAACCACCACCACTACCACAACCAACACCAACATAACCACCACCACTACCACAACCAACACCAACATAACCAGCACCACTACCACATCCAACACCAACGTAACCACCACCACTACCACAACCCACACCAACGTAACCACCACCACTACCACAACCAACACCAACATAACCAGCACCACCACCACAACCAACACCAACGTAACCACCACCACTACCACAACCCACACCAACGTAAACACCACCACTACCACAACCCACACCAACGTAACCACCACCACTACCACAACCAACACCAACGTAACCACCACCACTACCACAACCCACACCAACGTAACCACCACCACTACCACAACCAACACCAACGTAACCACCACCACTACCACAACCCACACCAACGTAACCACCACCACTACCACAACCAACACCAACGTAACCACCACCACTACCACAACCAACACCAACGTAACCACCACCACTACCACAACCAACACCAACGTAACCACCACCACTACCACAACCCACACCAACGTAACCACCACCACTACCACAACCAACACCAACGTAACCACCACCACTACCACAACCCACACCAACGTAACCACCACCACTACCACAACCAACACCAACGTAACCACCACCACTACCACAACCAACACCAACGTAACCACCACCACTACCACAACCAACACCAATGTAACCACCACCACTACCACGACCCACACCAACGTAACCACCACCACTACCACAACCAACACCAACGTAACCACCACCACTACCACAACCAACACCAACGTAACCACCACCACTACCACAACCAACACCAACGTAACCACCACCACTACCACAACCCACACCAACGTAACCACCACCACTACCACAACCAACACCAACGTAACCACCACCACTACCACAACCAACACCAACGTAACCACCACCACTACCACAACCCACACCAACGTAACCACCACCACTACCACAACCAACACCAACGTAACCACCACCACTACCACAACCAACACCAACGTAACCACCACCACTACCACAACCAACACCAACGTAACCAGCACCACTACCACAACCAACACCAACGTAACCACCACCACTACCACAACCAACACCAACGTAACCACCACCACAACCCACACCAAAGTAACCACCACCACTACCACAACCCACACCAACGTAACCACCACCACTACCACAACCAACACCAACGTAACCAGCACCACTACCACAACCCACACCAACGTAACCACCACCACTACCACAACCCACACCAACGTAACCACCACCACTACCACAACCCACACCAACGTAACCACCACCACTACCACAACCCACACCAACGTAACCACCACCACTACCACAACCAACACCAACGTAACCAGCACCACTACCACAACCCACACCAACGTAACCACCACCACTACCACAACCCACACCAACGTAACCACCACCACTACCACAACCCACACCAACGTAACCACCACCACTACCACAACCAACACCAACGTAACCACCACCACTACCACAACCAACACCAACATAACCACCACCACTACCACAACCAACACCAACATAACCAGCACCACTACCACAACCCACACCAACGTAACCACCACCACTACCACAACCAACACCAACATAACCACCACCACTACCACAACCCACACCAACGTAACCACCACCACTACCACAACCCACACCAACGTAACCACCACCACTACCACAACCAACACCAACGTAACCACCACCACTACCACAACCAACACCAACATAACCAGCACCACTACCACAACCAACACCAACATAACCAGCACCACTACCACAACCAACACAAACATAACCACCACCACTACCACAACCAACACCAACATAACCACTACTATTACTACAACCCACACCAACGTAACCACCACCACTACCACAACCCACACCAACGTAACCACCACTACCACAACCCACACCAACGTAACCACCACCAATACCACAACCAACACCAACGTAACCACCACCACTACCACAACCAACACCAACATAAATACCACCACTACCACAACCACCACCAACATAACCAGCACCACTACCACAACGAACACCAACGTAACCACCACCACTACTACAACCCACACCAACGTAACCACCACCACTACCACAACCAACACCAACATAACCACCACCACTACCACAACCAACACCAACATAACCAGCACCACTACCACAACCAACACCAACGTAACCACCACCACTACCACAACCCACACCAACGTAACCACCACCACTACCACAACCAACACCAACATAACCAGCACCACCACCACAACCAACATCAACGTAACCACCACCACTACCACAACCCACACCAACGTAAACACCACCACTACCACAACCCACACCAACGTAACCACCACCACTACCACAACCAACACCAACGTAACCACCACCACTACCACAACCCACACCAACGTAACCACCACCACTACCACAACCAACACCAACGTAACCACCACCACTACCACAACCCACACCAACGTAACCACCACCACTACCACAACCAACACCAACGTAACCACCACCACTACCACAACCAACACCAACGTAACCACCACCACTACCACAACCAACACCAACGTTACCACCACCACTACCACAACCCACACCAACGTAACCACCACCACTACCACAACCAACACCAACGTAACCACCACCACTACCACAACCCACACCAACGTAACCACCACCACTACCACAACCAACACCAACGTAACCATCACCCCCACCACAACCCACACCAACGTAACCAGCACCACTACCACAACCAACACCAACATAACCAGCACCACTACCACAACCAACACAAACATAACCACCACCACTACCACAACCAACACCAACATAACCACTACTATTACTACAACCCACACCAACATAACCACCACCACTACCACAACCCACACCAACGTAACCACCACCACCACCACAACCCACACCAACGTAACCACCACCACTACCACAACCAACACCAACGTAACCACCACCACTAACACAACCAACACCAACATAACCACCACCACTACCACAACCAACACCAACATAACCACTACTATTACTACAACCCACACCAACGTAACCACCACCACTACCACAACCAACACCAACGTAACCACCACCACTACCACAACCAACACCAACGTAACCACCACCACTACCACAACCAACACCAACATAAATACCACCACTACCACAACCAACACCAACATAACCAGCACCACTACCACAACCAACACCAACGTAACCACCACCACTACTACAACCCACACCAACGTAACCACCACCACTACCACAACCAACACCAACATAACCACCACCACTACCACAACCAACACCAACATAACCAGCACCACTACCACAACCAACACCAACGTAACCACCACCACTACCACAACCCACACCAACGTAACCACCACCACTACCACAACCAACACCAACATAACCAGCACCACCACCACAACCAACACCAACGTAACCACCACCACTACCACAACCCACACCAACGTAAACACCACCACTACCACAACCCACACCAACGTAACCACCACCACTACCACAACCAACACCAACGTAACCACCACCACTACCACAACCCACACCAACGTAACCACCACCACTACCACAACCAACACCAACGTAACCACCACCACTACCACAACCCACACCAACGTAACCACCACCACTACCACAACCAACACCAACGTAACCACCACCACTACCACAACCAACACCAACGTAACCACCACCACTACCACAACCAACACCAACATAACCAGCACCACTACCACAACCAACACCAACATAACCAGCACCACTACCACAACCAACACAAACATAACCACCACCACTACCACAACCAACACCAACATAACCACTACTATTACTACAACCCACACCAACGTAACCACCACCACTACCACAACCCACACCAACGTAACCACCACCACTACCACAACCAACACCAACGTAACCACCACCACTACCACAACCAACACCAACGTAACCACCACCACTACCACAACCAACACCAACATAAATACCACCACTACCACAACCAACACCAACATAACCAGCACCACTACCACAACCAACACCAACGTAACCACCACCACTACTACAACCCACACCAACGTAACCACCACCACTACCACAACCAACACCAACATAACCACCACCACTACCACAACCAACACCAACATAACCAGCACCACTACCACATCCAACACCAACGTAACCACCACCACTACCACAACCCACACCAACGTAACCACCACCACTACCACAACCAACACCAACATAACCAGCACCACCACCACAACCAACACCAACGTAACCACCACCACTACCACAACCCACACCAACGTAAACACCACCACTACCACAACCCACACCAACGTAACCACCACCACTACCACAACCAACACCAACGTAACCACCACCACTACCACAACCCACACCAACGTAACCACCACCACTACCACAACCAACACCAACGTAACCACCACCACTACCACAACCCACACCAACGTAACCACCACCACTACCACAACCAACACCAACGTAACCACCACCACTACCACAACCAACACCAACGTAACCACCACCACTACCACAACCAACACCAACGTAACCACCACCACTACCACAACCCACACCAACGTAACCACCACCACTACCACAACCAACACCAACGTAACCACCACCACTACCACAACCCACACCAACGTAACCACCACCACTACCACAACCAACACCAACGTAACCACCACCACTACCACAACCAACACCAACGTAACCACCACCACTACCACAACCAACACCAATGTAACCACCACCACTACCACGACCCACACCAACGTAACCACCACCACTACCACAACCAACACCAACGTAACCACCACCACTACCACAACCAACACCAACGTAACCACCACCACTACCACAACCAACACCAACGTAACCACCACCACTACCACAACCCACACCAACGTAACCACCACCACTACCACAACCAACACCAACGTAACCACCACCACTACCACAACCAACACCAACGTAACCACCACCACTACCACAACCCACACCAACGTAACCACCACCACTACCACAACCAACACCAACGTAACCACCACCACTACCACAACCAACACCAACGTAACCACCACCACTACCACAACCAACACCAACGTAACCAGCACCACTACCACAACCAACACCAACGTAACCACCACCACTACCACAACCAACACCAACGTAACCACCACCACAACCCACACCAAAGTAACCACCACCACTACCACAACCCACACCAACGTAACCACCACCACTACCACAACCAACACCAACGTAACCAGCACCACTACCACAACCCACACCAACGTAACCACCACCACTACCACAACCCACACCAACGTAACCACCACCACTACCACAACCCACACCAACGTAACCACCACCACTACCACAACCCACACCAACGTAACCACCACCACTACCACAACCAACACCAACGTAACCAGCACCACTACCACAACCCACACCAACGTAACCACCACCACTACCACAACCCACACCAACGTAACCACCACCACTACCACAACCCACACCAACGTAACCACCACCACTACCACAACCAACACCAACGTAACCACCACCACTACCACAACCAACACCAACATAACCACCACCACTACCACAACCAACACCAACATAACCAGCACCACTACCACAACCCACACCAACGTAACCACCACCACTACCACAACCAACACCAACATAACCACCACCACTACCACAACCCACACCAACGTAACCACCACCACTACCACAACCCACACCAACGTAACCACCACCACTACCACAACCAACACCAACGTAACCACCACCACTACCACAACCAACACCAACATAACCAGCACCACTACCACAACCAACACCAACATAACCAGCACCACTACCACAACCAACACAAACATAACCACCACCACTACCACAACCAACACCAACATAACCACTACTATTACTACAACCCACACCAACGTAACCACCACCACTACCACAACCCACACCAACGTAACCACCACTACCACAACCCACACCAACGTAACCACCACCAATACCACAACCAACACCAACGTAACCACCACCACTACCACAACCAACACCAACATAAATACCACCACTACCACAACCACCACCAACATAACCAGCACCACTACCACAACGAACACCAACGTAACCACCACCACTACTACAACCCACACCAACGTAACCACCACCACTACCACAACCAACACCAACATAACCACCACCACTACCACAACCAACACCAACATAACCAGCACCACTACCACAACCAACACCAACGTAACCACCACCACTACCACAACCCACACCAACGTAACCACCACCACTACCACAACCAACACCAACATAACCAGCACCACCACCACAACCAACATCAACGTAACCACCACCACTACCACAACCCACACCAACGTAAACACCACCACTACCACAACCCACACCAACGTAACCACCACCACTACCACAACCAACACCAACGTAACCACCACCACTACCACAACCCACACCAACGTAACCACCACCACTACCACAACCAACACCAACGTAACCACCACCACTACCACAACCCACACCAACGTAACCACCACCACTACCACAACCAACACCAACGTAACCACCACCACTACCACAACCAACACCAACGTAACCACCACCACTACCACAACCAACACCAACGTTACCACCACCACTACCACAACCCACACCAACGTAACCACCACCACTACCACAACCAACACCAACGTAACCACCACCACTACCACAACCCACACCAACGTAACCACCACCACTACCACAACCAACACCAACGTAACCATCACCCCCACCACAACCCACACCAACGTAACCAGCACCACTACCACAACCAACACCAACATAACCAGCACCACTACCACAACCAACACAAACATAACCACCACCACTACCACAACCAACACCAACATAACCACTACTATTACTACAACCCACACCAACATAACCACCACCACTACCACAACCCACACCAACGTAACCACCACCACCACCACAACCCACACCAACGTAACCACCACCACTACCACAACCAACACCAACGTAACCACCACCACTAACACAACCAACACCAACATAACCACCACCACTACCACAACCAACACCAACATAACCAGCACCACTACCACAACCCACACCAACGTAACCACCACCACTACCACAACCAACACCAACATAACCACCACCACTACCACAACCCACACCAACGTAACCACCACCACTACCACAACCCACACCAACGTAACCACCACCACTACCACAACCAACACCAACGTAACCACCACCACTACCACAACCAACACCAACATAACCAGCACCACTACCACAACCAACACCAACATAACCAGCACCACTACCACAACCAACACAAACATAACCACCACCACTACCACAACCAACACCAACATAACCACTACTATTACTACAACCCACACCAACGTAACCACCACCACTACCACAACCCACACCAACGTAACCACCACCACTACCACAACCAACACCAACGTAACCACCACCACTACCACAACCAACACCAACGTAACCACCACCACTACCACAACCAACACCAACATAAATACCACCACTACCACAACCAACACCAACATAACCAGCACCACTACCACAACCAACACCAACGTAACCACCACCACTACTACAACCCACACCAACGTAACCACCACCACTACCACAACCAACACCAACATAACCACCACCACTACCACAACCAACACCAACATAACCAGCACCACTACCACAACCAACACCAACGTAACCACCACCACTACCACAACCCACACCAACGTAACCACCACCACTACCACAACCAACACCAACATAACCAGCACCACCACCACAACCAACACCAACGTAACCACCACCACTACCACAACCCACACCAACGTAAACACCACCACTACCACAACCCACACCAACGTAACCACCACCACTACCACAACCAACACCAACGTAACCACCACCACTACCACAACCCACACCAACGTAACCACCACCACTACCACAACCAACACCAACGTAACCACCACCACTACCACAACCCACACCAACGTAACCACCACCACTACCACAACCAACACCAACGTAACCACCACCACTACCACAACCAACACCAACGTAACCACCACCACTACCACAACCAACACCAACGTAACCACCACCACTACCACAACCCACACCAACGTAACCACCACCACTACCACAACCAACACCAACGTAACCACCACCACTACCACAACCCACACCAACGTAACCACCACCACTACCACAACCAACACCAACGTAACCACCACCACTACCACAACCAACACCAACGTAACCACCACCACTACCACAACCCACACCAACGTAACCACCACCACTACCACAACCAACACCAACGTAACCACCACCACTACCACAACCAACACCAACGTAACCACCACCACTACCACAACCCACACCAACGTAACCACCACCACTACCACAACCAACACCAACGTAACCACCACCACTACCACAACCAACACCAACGTAACCAACACCACTACCACAACCAACACCAACGTAACCAGCACCACTA
>OZ024741.1:67293992-67321492 GCA_964016885.1 Eledone cirrhosa | reverse complement strand
TATATATATATAAATGTATATATAGTGTAATTTTCAATTTCTGCTTGACCGGCAACCGCGCTGTATAATCAGTTCCTGATTATTACTAGAATTCTATAAGAATCAAACATTCATGATTTTCAGCAAACAGGCGGAGTACTTAGCTTTGATAAGCACCAACAAGTGCGAAACAGAGCTCTGTCAGCTTTATCTCCCCTGTTTGCTGAAAATTAAAGTAAGTGAGACTGTCACTACTCTAAAATAATAGCGTAAGGTCTTCGAAACGCTTTTAATTAAGCATACAGTGTATTGCAAAATACACTACATATACATTCATATATATCGCTATTTCAGAGCACCAATTCTAATTTTATATATATATATATATATATATATATAAATTGAGCGAGAATCGTATTTCGGCGGGTAGAGATAAGCGAAACGCAATTTCCGAGTCACGTTGGCAAGCGCTCCATGGACCAAAAGAGACCAGAGCAATAAACATAGGTTATAAAGGTCATACAAACTGAGATGGCGGTTAAGAACCTATCAACCACCTAAGGCAAAATAACGAGGCAAGCTAAACGGGCCAATCAAACTAAATGAAATATGAAATATATATATATATATATATATATATATATATATATATATATATATATATATAGAGAGAGAGAGAGAGAGAGAGAGAGAGAGAGAGAGAGAGAGAGAGAGAGAGAGAGAGAGAGATAATGATAGAATTCAATTGAATATGGAAGATAAGATATAATTAACTTCTGGTGCTAGGCTCACAATTTTGAATTTAAATGGAGGGAAAGTTAACCATTAAATGAACTCGAATTATGTTCAATGAAAATATATAAAATAAAGTCACTTAAGTCCTTGTATTTCCCCACAATATTGAGAAAGTAGATATAGTTGGGATTTAAACTCAATAAATTAAATGTGTCCATAAAAATAGTGAAAAAGAAATAAAAACGAAATTTGTCTATTATAGGATTCGAACAGCGGACAAAGTACCAGTAATGCACTGGGTAATTGCTGGCCTTCTGCCTAAAGTAGAAACAATTATTAATGGTGAATTGGCAGTATCGGTAGAGGGTCAGACATGCTTTCCAGCACAGTTACGTCCCTTTACGATCTGAGTTCAAATGCCGCCGAGGTTAACTTTGCCTTTCATCCTTACGAGGTCGATAAAATAAAGTACCAGTAATGTACTGGATAATTGCTGCCTTGTGCCAAAAGTAGAAACAATTATTAATGTTATTAGAACGACGCACGAATAATCAGAGCCAAACAGACGCTGAGTGTTGAAACCGTTGAAAATAGAGTAGTTGGGGCAGCACCGCACTGCCCACATAACCTATATGTGTGTATGTATGTATGCATATATATATATATATATATATGTGTGTGTGTGTGTGTGTGTGTGTGTGTGTGTGTGTGTGTGTGTGTGTGTGTGTGTGTGTGTGTGTGTGTAAAAGGTAAACAAAAATAACAACACAATTGGTACAGTATATGGACGGAATATATTAGTACGACGCTTTAAATGGCAGGAAGAGGATATTAACGTTTCGGACGCTAGTCCTAAGCTAGTCCTTCATCAGAAGAAAGAATGAGAAATTAGAAAGATCGAACAATCGGAAAACATGTTTTTAGAGAAAAATAACAGGTCCATCTTGGAAAACTATTGATGCTGGCGTTTTAAGTACTATACACTTTTTTTTAGAAAAGTGGATGATGGAGCGCGTCTATCTGAAATGGAAAACAAATCGTTTTGTATATAGTGTGAGCGTGCGTATGCATGTGTGTGTGCGTGTGTATAGTGTGGCTGCGTGCTATGTCTGGAAGAAACACTAATTAAAGTAATACTTGATGTATAATGAGATGCAGGGTTGGTATATTTAGGAAGTAAATATTCGACCATAGGAGCTCCCGACCTAATATTTTCTTCCCCTTTCCACGTCCCCCCCCCCCCTCTCATATATATATATATATATATATATACATATATATATTATATGTAAATACAATTTTTGTGAAAGAAGCTCTGAAATCTGGTTTTTACTCCATTTACTCATAACGCTATTTATAGAATATTGTGCGAAGTATTTTATTTTCATCTATATGATGTTGCTACGCTCTTAATTAATTAAATTAAATTTCTTTAGGTAGAGTTCTATGTTGTTGTTTTTTTTTGACACCTAAATATATTTTTTTTTTATCCATATAAGCGTTATTTGTTTATAAAATTACATTTTGAACAGAAAAAGGGAAATTGACTCGACTATAACTTCAGACGTGTCTCTGGCTACGTTTTAGGTTTTGAGGCTCTTGTTGAGCTATTTCTAGCCTCCAGGTTTTCAACGTCCCTCTGGCTATTTTTTTAAGCCAAAATCACGTGGTATTTAGAATATATGCGTGTTATTCGCTTTAAAAATAATCGTTGTCAGATGTTGCTACCAACACAAGATAGTTTGTTTGAATTTGCTTGAAAATGCTCTTAATATATATATATATTTAGGTTTGTTGGTTCACCACCGGATAGAACTGGTCATTCCATATGGTCAACCTCGATGTAATATTATGGAGAGCACTCAACGTAATGCAACTCACCCGTCTTCGTTTGTGTAGTTGGTGGTGCGAGTACGGAGTTAATTATTATAAAATAACAAGAGGCTGGACTGGTGTAACTCCTTGAAAGGTTTATTATACTATGATCATTTCAATGACTGGGTTCAGTATGAATCCGGTGACATCATCAGGTATTCAAAATATAACAAAGGAATATAACAGATAAAATCCATGGGGCTGAAAATCAGAGACAAGAGGACGACCGACTATTTAGCAGCTTCTACCTCGGTCGGCCAAGGTAGAAGCTGCTGAAAATCTAGTTTTTATCCCATATATTCATAGAGTAATATTTGGTGTAATAAGATTTAAATAATTTTTTTATCTTGATTTATGGTGTATATACATAAATGCGTGCGTGTATATGCCAGTGTTTGTTTTTGCTGTGAAAGAGAAAGAAAAGGGAAGAGAGAGAAAAATAGAAAGAGAAGTTTAAGAAATAAAAAGGATGGTTCAAATCTAGGTTTATGAATGTCTCTCCGCATTTCTCACTTGACATTAAATTCTGTAGACGTCTTATTTATTCATATATTATATTCAAACAATCACATGAAATTGGTGCATGCTGTTTTCGTACGATTGTACGCTTGCTATAGTGCTGCGTGCAGTTATTTTTATTTATATACAGGATGACAAATGGAATGGATAAAGGAAGTTAAATGCGTCGTACAACACAATGTATTCATTGTTACGATGCTAGTATCGGTGCATGTTATATCGTATCGTGTCACAGTTTCCTGGTATGCTGACTCACTTAATCCATGTTGTGTTCGTGTTACCGCTGTAACATTTGATGTTCTTGCTAGAATCATCGTGGAAGAATCATTGTTTCTCAGGCATCTGTTTGTTCAAAGTTAAGTCTACGAGTGACTACATGTGAGCTGGTTCAATTTGTAAATACCTTCCATCCTCAACGGAAACAAGTTCAATTACATTTTGCCTATAATTACTATGTACATTATTTTTTCTATAAAATTGAGTCTAATTTACATGGATAATAAAGGATATATATATATATATCCTTTATTATCCATGTAAATTAGACTCAATTTTATAGAAAATAATGTACATCCTACGAGTCTTAGTTTTGTCTTTATTGATATATATATATATATATATATATATATATATATATATATATATATATATATATATAAACACACACAGGTATCCACAGTAAGTTGTGGGGTCTATTCTGCATGAAGAACTCGATGTAATCCATATGTTGAAAATGTTGTAGGTTAAGATAAATCCCGGAAAACAATAAAACATTAAAAGGAAAACGAAGTCATGATATAAGTTAAAACAATGAAATAAAATATCAAGTCATTAGAGATATACTTCACTGCTTTACGATCGTTTCTAGGTGATTATAATACGTTGTAGCTATACACCGTTATTGATCTATGTAAGGTTAGTTACAAAATATCAGATAAAGAGAATATTTACTTAGATGCATATCACCAGCTGTTTTCAAAAGCAATAATAATTGTATTCAGAATTAGTAGTATGTTAGTATCATGTCCTTATTTGGAGGTTGTTGAAGAACTAACCAATCAAATTTTTTTTATATGGTGTTAAGATGAAAAGTAATGCACTTTAGTTGGGGTCATGACCCTTTGAAAGGAATGGTTGAAGGGTGTTAATAGTAGAATTGGTATAACAATCTATTAGGAGGAAAGGTATTGACAAACTGATAGTTGAATGTAACTGGTATAGTGAAGTTTCAAAGGAATGTCAAAATAAATGGTGATTAGTGTTTTATTGTGTTTTTAGGTGAATATAAATTAAGGTTATGGCTAGGAGAGATAGTATATTAAAAGATGAAAATTATAATAAGATAATGAAATACAGTAATGCGATAATATACAACATAACTAACACAATATAGTACGGTGTGGTAAATTGCACTTAGTACAATACAGCATATGATACGTTCTAAAATACTATCAAGTATGTTTATGTATAAATAATCAAACTCAGATAAATACATGTTGGCATAGTTAAAACACATAAATTTCATAGATTACAAAGTGCATATATCCACACTATATATAGAGAGGTACAGTTATATTGATATCCAACCAAAAATATACATACGCACAATATAAAACCTAGCAATATAAAACCTAGCAAAAACTACAAACACCAAAAAATACCATTGAAACAAATACCTAAAGTGGTTATTCCTATTACACCAAACAACCGAAAAACCAAAACAACTATTACTACACGATTTATGACCAATGTTATCAACCTACACATGAATACCAAGCACTCAAAATCTCATAATCTACCCAATAATAACACCAAATATAACCACGGTAATTTACCAAATTCCACAAATAAGGATACTAATCATAGGAATACTTCTAGAACATAACACAATAATATAAGTGGTAATAAGTACTTAACTAAAAACCGCAACAAGTTACACAACCACCCGTAATTGCATGAGTAAATATATATCTATGTATGATATGGAAATATATTTATGTGTGTGTATATATATACTTATGTATCTGTATATATGTATATATATATATATATGTATATATATGTGTGTGTTTGTGTGTGTGTATATGTGAGTTTATGTGTATGAGTGTTTATATATGAGTGTGTGTAGATGTATGAGGAGTGTACGTACACACACACATATATATATATATATATATATATATATATATTAGTGTGTGTATATATATATATATATATATATATATATATATATATATATATATATATATATATATATATATATATTAATAAAAGGAATTCCAACTTTGTCTGATTTACTCCTTTTATTTACAATCCTTTAAAATTTATAATGGTATTAGAATGAAATAGTATGGTAGAATATTAAATGTTAAGTGTTAATTGAAGATGTACTTTCATGCATTCGCAATCTTCAGGTTCATAATGTGTGGTGACAGTCAAATTTGCAATTTTCAACTGTGTATATATATGTATATATGTGGGTATAGGTGTGTATGTGTAGATATAGATATGTATGGATATATGTGTATATGATTATGTGCACATTGTAAATGTGTATTTAGGTTTGCATCTATTTGTGCGTATGTATATTTTTGGTTGGATATCAATATAAATGTACCTCTCTATATATAGTGTGGATATATGCACTTTGTAATCTATGAAATTTATGTTTTAACTATGCCAACATGTATTTATCTGAGTTTGGTTATTTATACATAAACATACTTGATAGTATTTTAGAGCGTATCATATGCTGTATGATACGTGCAATTTACCACGCCGTACTATATTGTGTTGGTTATGTTGTATATTATCGCATTACTGTATTTCATTATCTTATTATAATTTTCATCTTTTAATATACTATCTTTCCTAGCCATAACCTTAATTTATATTCACCTAAAAACACAACACAACACTAATCACCATTTATTTTGACATTCCTTTTAAACTTCACTATACCAGATACATTCAACTATCAGTTTGACAATCCCTTTCCTCCTAATAGATTTGTATACCAATTCTACTATTAACACCATTCAACCATTCCTTTCAAAGGGTCATGACCTGAACTAAAGTGTATTACTTTTCATCTTAACACCATATGAAAAAAAATTTGATTGGTTAGTTCTTCAACAACCTCCAAATAAGAACATGATACTAACATACTACTAATTCTGAATAAAATAATTATTGCCTTTGAAAACAGCTGGGATATGCATGTAAGTAAATATTCTCTTTATCTGATATTTTGTAACTAACCTTACATAGATCAATAACGGAGTATACCTACAATGTATTATCATCACCTTGAAACGATCGTAAAGCAGTGAAGTATATCTCTAATGACTTGATATTTTATTTCATTGTTTTAACTTATATATATATATATATATATATATATATATATATATATATATATATATATATATATTTATAGAGAGAGAGAGAGAGAGAGAGAGAGAGAGAGAGAGAGAGAATTGGTTACACAACAGTTAGTTCACCATACCGAGAACAATTGTTTCACCTTAGCGGATCCTCACCTCGGAATGGGCATGGTTATAGGAACAGGATTTACTCTCCCACTAACAACAACACCATTAAGAAAAGTAAGCGCAACAATAGACAAACTATCTGGTTCTCTCCTCCATTCTCACTCAACGTTAAAACCAATATAGGAAAAAAATTCATATCCCTCTTAGATAGACACTTGCCCATAGGACATAAATACCGCTCCATCTTTAACCGACACAAAGTTAAACTAGGATACTCCTGCTCTAAGAACATGAACGCCCACATCACCAGCAGCCCTAGGAGCAACACCCCACCAGGGTACTCTTGCCGTAAACCCGAAGCTTGCTCCCGTCAACAGCAATGCAACACACCAGCCGTAATTTATGATGCTGTGGTCACTTCCAACCGACCAAACGAACCACAGGAGGTCAAATCCTATGTGGGCATGGCGGAGGGCCGATTTAAGGAACGTTTCCTGAACTACCAGTCTACCTTCAGGTACCCGGACAGACGTACATCCACGAAACTCTCGAGCCACGTATGGTCACTCAAGGACTTAAGTATAGACTACTCCATTCAATGGAAAGCTATCACTAATTCCAAGCCATACACAACAGGAAATCCGACTTGTGGCTTATGTATTGACGAACGAATAACTATTCTAAAGAGATTACGCAATAGTGACTGCCTAAACACGAGAAATGAATTTTTCACACGTTGTCCACACGTCGCCAAACACCTACTGCATAACTACAAGGCTCCGGATGATTCTTTGTAATTTTATTTTCAACCTAAAAACTTTTCGGACTTTCGCAGTTATCTCCCTTACGCATCTCGCACGCAGTCTAGTATTGCCTGTGTGAAGTGACCGGGTTTCTGCGCATGCGCGTTTGTACGGTTGTGCTTTCTGTTCCTATAACCATGCCCATTCCGAGCTGAGGATCCGCTAAGCTGAAACAATTGTTCTCGGTATGGTGAACTAACTGTTGTGTAACCACTTCTACCTAACTCGTTCTATGGACTGAGTGCTCTACCACTACGGATATTACCTTCCAGTGTTCCACCACTATATATATATATATATATATATATATATATATATATATATATATATATATATATATATATATATATATATATATATATAATTATATGTAGGAAACAGGTGTCAGAGCATAATTATTAAGTTATTCGCGATTGATCAACTCAAGCTTCGATCTGTATCCACCGGACTTGGCTCTGGAATCAATAGCTCATCAAACTCTTGGATTCGTTACGCGAATTGATATATTGCGAAACGCGCGTCACGTCTGAATAAGCTTAACGATGATAGTCTGAAAACGCGTTGCTACTTATTATTAGCGTTACACTCTGCATATAAAGGAAAGCTGCTATAGTATAACACCAAGTGTATAACACTGCATACTATACTTAAAGGTACCCACCTACGCATTGAGTGTTCAAGTTGGTGAACCAACAATAATAACATAACGTTAGAATCCATTAGACTATATATATATATATATATAAGTACAGATATATATATATATATATATATATATATATATATATATATATATATATATATATATATAAGTACAGATATATATATATATATATATATATATATATATATATATATATATATATATATATATAAAGAGATACATACATGGGAAAATTAGTTTTAACTCATTTAATTCTTTACACATGTTTCAAGGGGATTATGAGATTCGGTATTATACATAGAATTTCTGAAAGGATGTTATGTGTAATTTGTATAAGCGATAAAATACAAATATATGAATATCGCACTTTCCTCAGAAACATTTCAAAATGATATTAAATCAAAGTAAATTATAACAAAATACAATTCCCACCTTACAAGGAAATGTTGGTATATTTTGTATTACCATCTTAATGTTTACATCTGTAATGAATAATAACGGATATTTATTACGTCACTGTAAAATCGTTTAGTATCTTTTGCATTTAAAAGCAAAAATATCTTTATTGAAATTCAATATTACATTTATACATACATATATATTTTTTTACAGTCGATCGACTTTCGTCAAATCGGACCGAGGAAACAATGTTTCCATTGGTCTTTCCAATTGCTAATACTATCTATCGGTCGCAACTCCAGGTAGAAGGAGCAACGTGAAATAAAGTGTCTTGCCCAAGAACACACCGCATCGCCCGGTTCAGGAATCGAACTCACAACCTCACGATTGCGAATCCAGTTCTCTAACAACTCGGCCACGCGCCTTCATATATATATATATATATATATATATAATAAAATATAGAGAAAAATACTGCAGGTAGCACATGGATAACATGTAATAAAATGAGTCCCTCATCAGTGATTTGCCGACGATCATAGATATTTCATTGCATTAAAAATCATATACCTCACGTCGGTGCAATAATAACCAAAATATGTTATTAGGACAATTGAAACGCGTAAAGCGAGTGAGACAGGAGAACAACAAAGAGTATAGCTAACCGTAGGGGAAAGAAACAAGCTTCAAAATTATTCTGTTTAGCATAAGCTAGGTGAATATATGAGCGCTTTTAGAAAACAGACCTGACACGAACGATGGCCATGTGAGAAGAGAGAAAAATAGCCTTCGTGGTGTACAGGATGGAATGAAGAGAAGAGAAACAGTGAGTGAGTGAAAGTGTGAGGAAGAGTTAACTGACATGACAGAGGGGGAGAAACAGAGAGAATGGGGGAGCAGTAAGAGAGAGAGAGAAAAAAAACACAGAATCGCAGTGGTAAATATATGTAATAAAATATAGAGAAAAATACTGCAGGTAGCACATGGATAACATGTAATAAAATGAGTCCCTCATCAGTGATTTGCCGACGATCATAGATATTTCATTACATTAAAAATCATATACCTCACGTCGGTGCAATAATAACCAAAATAAGTTATTAGGACAATTGAAACGCGTAAAGCGAGTGAGACAGGAGAACAACAAAGAGTATATTTGTATATATATATATATACACGCATATATATATATGTGTATAAAAAAGATGTGTAACAGAATATTATATCAACTAATATTAGTCTTTCAACATAAGTACTTTTAATAGAGAAATTCTGTAACAAGTAAACCTGTACATATGCGTTCATACAACGATCAGCACATACACACATAAATGCATATATATATACACACATATACAACTAAATAATCACATATAAATCACTTAGATCTGCATCTATATATATATACTAGAACACCAAATTGAAAGGCCCATATATATATGATATATATATATATATATATATATATATATATATGTGTGTGTGTGTGTGTGTGTGTGTGTGTGTGTGTGTGTGTGTGTGTGTGTGTGCACATATTTTCTCTCTATGTCTCTCTTCCAATCTACTCTCTAACATTCACTATCTCCTTCTCTATATTTATATCACTATATTTATGAAGGTACCCGAAAAAAGCCAGGTTTTCAGGAATCCCTACTCCTATCTAGGCAAAGCTTCTATTACCATTTCATGGGCAACTTCCTCTGAAACTATTTTTTCCCATTGTGCGCCGTTTTGGCTGAATTAGATAACAGACAAGCACACAATTACAGAGTTTTTGTAGTACACATATATATATATATGTCCAGGGAGTGTAACGTGATTTTACTGTAGGTTCACACGGTGAGCCCTCGATGTTTAGCTTCACGCCTGTAGCGTGCCTCACCACGTACTCGCCGAAATATCTATAATAAGACCAAAAACCACGCCCCGGAAACTCACCCCCACCTATCATACATGCCAAAACATTCCTCATAGCTCAACCACCAATCAAAACAACATAAACTGAACACATTATGAACGCGAAACGTTACAAACATTTCTATGATTTATATGTTCATTCAGTTGTTACTACAGCAGAGTTCCGGCGAGCTTTTGATTCCAGAGTCAGGCCAAATCGATACAGATCGAACTTTGTGCTGATCAGTAGAGAAACGCGCGTCACCAATCAATAAACGTAATGAAGGCTTAACATATCGTCCTTGTATTATTTATATATATATATATATATATATATATAAATGAGAGGTATAGAGATTGTTTTAGCAAGAAGCTAACGGCATTCTATAACATATATGCGACTATAACGTCAAGATGGGAAAAGTAGTTAACGAAAGATTTAGGAAAAATAACTCAAACTCATCTCAAAAGAGAATCAGGATATAAATTCATCCACAGAATTTAGTAAAATCCATGGAAAATCTATAGACCTTTAATTCATGATAAAATAAAGTTTGAAACACTTATCCTTCAATTTGGAATAACATCAAATGCTCTGTATAGTCTTAAAAGACTATTTCATGAAAACTTTCAGTGGAGATGGTCACGGTTGGAATTTCAATCATCAGCAGAGCTCAACAGAAAACCAGGGCTCTCACAGTAATATAATCCGAAAAAGGGAATTCTAAAACTGGCTAGTTCACCTTCATGTGTATTTATGAAAAAGCACATGAGGAAAAAACGGGGCTAGTGACGTCAGGATGGAAGTGAATGTTTATTTACAAGAAATAGCAGTCAAATACATTCTGAAAAAAAAAACTCTACAAAGGAGTTCAGCAAAATAGCAATAATTATCACAGTTTTTATGAAAAAAACCGGGATTAGTCACAGATAGTTTAAGCACTCTAGGAAAAGAATCCGAGTATAAATATAAATGAGAGGTATAGAGATTGTTTTAGCAAGAAGCTAACGGCATTCTATAACATATATGCGACTATAACGTCAAGGTGGGAAAAGTAGTTAACGAAAGATTTAGGAAAAATAACTCAAACTCATCTCAAAAGAGAATCAGGATATAAATTCATCCACAGAATTTAGTAAAATCCATGGAAAATCTATAGACCTTTAATTCATGATAAAATAAAGTTTGAAACACTTATCCTTCAATTTGGAATAACATCAAATGCTCTGTATAGTCTTAAAAGACTATTTCATGAAAACTTTCAGTGGAGATGGTCCCGGTTGGAATTTCAATCATCAGCAGAGCTCAACAGAAAACCAGGGCTCTCACAGTAATATAATCCGAAAAAGGGAATTCTAAAACTGGCTAGTTCACCTTCATGTGTATTTATGAAAAAGCACATGAGGAAAAAACGGGGCTAGTGACGTCAGGATAGAAGTGAATGTTTATTTACAAGAAATAGCAGTCAAATACATTCTGAAAAAAAACTCTACAAAGGAGTTCAGCAAAATAGCAATAATTATCACAGTTTTTATATATATATATATATATATATATATATATATATGTATATATATATATATATATATATATATATATATATATATATGTGTGTGTGTGTGTGTGTGTGTGTGTGTGTGTGTGTGTGTGTGTGTGTATATATATGTATATATATGGAAAAGAATGAAACGAAATTTCATTTCTCACTCTTAGTACGGCTGTTACCTAAATATAAGTATGTATACGTACATACATATATGTATACAGACGTACAGTAGTATGTATATATATACATACATGCACACATATATATATATGTACGTATGGGTTTACCGAACATTTATTATAATGTTCGGTTTGTTTGTAAACCCATACGTACATATATATATGTATGCATGTATGTATATATATACATACTACTGTACGTCTGTATACATATATGTATGTACGTATACATACTTATATTTAAGTAACAGTCGTACTAAGAGCGAGAAATGAAATTTCGTTTCATTCTTTTCCATTTATTGTTTTCGGCACGCCCGGCCGACTAACTCACACGATATGCAAATTAGGCTGCTCAGCCGTTAATATGCATAAGAAAAGTATATATTTTCAAACGTTCAATCATCTGACAGGAAGGTATACTATGCTGACGATAGCTAATAAGCTTGAAACTAGTTCATCGTTCCTTTGTCAGTGTTGAACAAAAGGGCAACGATGGTTGCCGAACACTGTACGGCGTAATTCGGACTGTTTGTTTACAAACAAACCGAACATTATAATAAATGTTCGGTAAACCCATACGTACATATATATATATATGTGTGCATGCATGTATCTATATACATACTACTGTATGTCTGTATACATATAAGTATGTACGTATACATACTTATATATATATATATATATATATATATATATATATATATATATATATATATATATATATATATATACATATATACACATACATATATACATATCGAATACACATATAGTTTCAAATAAATCCATACATATAAATAGATACATATGTGCCCACATACATGCATGTATATTCGTTCATTTTTACCCCAATATTCATGCAGAAATACTTATATACACGTAAGTATTGACATCCTTCTGTAGGTTTACAGTGTAAAAATAACTTATTAACAAATACAGATCCATATATATAATTCTCCAAATAAATTTGAGTTATATATATTTTTTACCTTTACACACACACTTACACACACACACAACCCCTCACACACACTGAAACACACAAACAAACACACACACACACACACACACACTTACATATATATGTAAATTAAAGATTAATTAGTCACTAATACTTAAACATCTCAATGAGAGAAATCTCTCAGAGAAGCATTATTATATATATTAAGATATATTTGTCAAGTGAGGAAAAACTCTCTATATGGGAGTATAAACAAGATAGACAAAGAAAATATTCTATCTAAACTCGCTTATATATATAAGTCTGCCTACCATGGTTTCATATGGTGAAAAATTCTTGTTGGAACCACCAATAATTGATGAAACTGTCATACTCTTCAGGGGAGTTTAATTCTTCAAAACCTAGGAGAAATTGTCCAAGAAAACAGTTTCATTTGCCGAAGCAGCATGGTGGAGTAAACACACATGTTTTACATTGTAAAAAAAAAACCCTAACATATTAGGACTATGTAATAGGCTTATAATGTCGCTAAAAATATAAGCCAGTCACATAGTCCTAACATGTTAAGGGATTTTCGATATCGTAGCATGACATATGTATATATATATATATATATATATATAATAAAGGTATTGTGGTAAGGAACCAGATGGACCATAACGCACCAGAGTACTCAATACTTAGGGTAGTAGAGTGGGAAATAGGGAAAAGTATGAACTCGACGGCAGAGCTCAAGCCGTTTCGACGGCTGTTTCTGGACAAACAGAAATAGCCGTCGAAACGGCTTGAGCTCTGCCGTCGGGGTCATACTTTTCCCTATATATATATATATATATATATATATATAATTGAATATAAAAAAAAAAGAAAAATGACACAGAAATATACATATATGTGTTCAAATCGCAAGGGACCAGATTGGCTAAGGTGAAAAGAATATTAACTATAGGCAATAGGGTTTGCCTATCTCAATTTGAGAAAAAATCAAAAAAATACAAACCGGAATTGTGGTAACTACCAATCACACAGACAGCTTGGTGCTGTCTCGCAATACTAATTAATTGTGAATTGATATACCAATTCTTGCTCATCAGTGGGTGACAAATTAGTATCCTAGACACTTCTAACTATATTAAGTCACTGAATAGTGTGCTATATATAATAACGCACATGGTATCTTAGCGTGTCTCACAAACTTACACCACTAAAAATAGCAGCCAGGTTTATTCGACATTTGAAATAGTTCAACAAATTAACGGAGCCGAATATATCAAAGGTATATATTGAGTTAGGAACTCAAAATAGTCTCTTACAATATATACCTTTGATAATATATATATATATATATATATATATATATATATATATATATATATATATATATATATATATATATATATATATATATATATATATATATATATATATATATATACATACAATACATTTATATAATTATATACGGAAACAAGACCGTCGGATTTCAAACTCCTAAAAATTACATTTGTAAAAACCGAGCCAATAATGACCTAAATGTTTTTCCCCCCACCCACCCACACACATGTATACATATACACACACAACACACATACACACATATATATATGTGTGTGTGTGTAATTTTAAATTACTGTTCTTACTTGCAATGGAATACTGTAGTTTGTACCATGCTTCTGAAACAGGCTCCACCAGAGCCCTCCGTCCTTTGATCCAGCGGAATATACAAGGTGCATAGCTAATAGACGTGTACTTTCTCTTTTGTCGAAATACGAAAGGATTAAAAGCCAAGTGAACAATCGATATATTGTGTATGTCGTTTATTTCTTTAAAAACGGCGTTGTGTATATAGACGGAGATTCTTTTTCCTAACTGTAGCTCTTTCGACCAACGGCATAAAGGATCATTCGCTGCTTATCATTTTAATATATAATTGGAAGCATATTCTCAAACGCACTTCCATGGAAACGATATTTTCAAAGCCACATCCATGCGAACTATCATATGTAATTTGTCGTGGGTGTTTTGTGTGCACTTGTCAAGTTAAGCAAAGTTCATTTAAAGAGCATAAAGAAAGAAATAAGAAGTGATGAGCAATAACGTCACACTGACATTTTGTTTCCAGGTCTCGTGACAAAATTTGATGTTATGCCTACGAAGACATTTTAATGAGACCACAGTGAGTCCATTATAGCTGGTTCAGTTGTTATTTATAGACAACTAAGCACTTACATACAATGTTCTTTTTTTTCTCTTTCGTGCATTAACCTTCAAACGGTGACAGTTCAATATTCCTGATACTTTTCCTTTTGCTATATTAATATGATTGGTCTTAAATACACTCTACTGATATTTCGTGCAGCTGATACACACTTTAAAATTGATCTTACACAGAGAGAGAGAGAGAGAGAGAGAGAGAGAGAGAGAGAGAGAGAGAGAGAGAGAGAGAATAGCTATCTATTTATCTATCTATTTATCTATATATCTATATATATATATATATTATGAAGAGAGAAGAAACATTTAGATATAATTAGTAATAAAATGTATCATACCTAAACCGCTCCTAGATTCCTCGACTACGTAGTTTCGTGGCATAAACAAAAACAATACATCATAAAGATATAGAGTCCTTGCGAGGTCTGCCGACTTATCAAGAGGATACCTCATTTTACTAGCTTCAAGAACGCGTCTACACGACGTGAGAAAGAATCCCAAAAGGCGGATGGGGAGATAGTCACGCGATATAACGGTCGAGAAACAGAGCTAAGCCTCTTATAACCCCGAAGAAAATACCACGGAGGCGGAGGGGGTATTTATATCGAAGCCGTAGAAGAGGTGGTGAAGGGGGAGAGAAGTATGAGTAATGGCAGCTTTCCAGCAGTCACCACACTTCAAAGATTACTCGACCAGAGGGAGTTATGAAGCTAGTAAAATGAGGTATCCTCTTGATAAGTCGGCAGACCTCGCAAGGACTCTATATCTTTATGATGTATTGTTTTTGTTTATGCCACGAAACTACGTAGTCGAGGAATCTAGGAGCGGTTTAGGTATGATACATTTTATTACTAATTATATCTAAATGTTTCTTCTGTCTTCATAATGTATTTTTAACTCTGATACTGGTTCAGTCTAATTCAACCGGATTGGTCTGTCCCAGTCATTCATTGAGCAACATCGGTAAGGTTGGCACCATTAACTCACGGTTGGGTGTGGATGCATTCATGTATATGTGTGTGTCCGCATGTATCTGTGTGTTTCTAAATATATATATATATATATATATATATATATATTGTTATACTTTGGGAGGGTCATGTTGCCAATAAGAAACACACGCACCAGTTGCTTTCACTCCAATTTATTATACATTTCCGATTGGTTGGTTGGTTCCAAAACCGGATGGTTGTTCATATATTGTCAAAATTCTTTCGTCACACATTCTGTGACCTCTTCAGTGACTGGGGATTCTTTTCTTTGTTTTGTGCCTCTCCTTTGTTCTGTCCTAGGCCATCTTGTTTTTGTGTGTTTTGTGTGCTTAGTTTGCGCATGTGTTACATCCGGGTGTGTGTGTGTGTTTTTATTTGTTTATTTATTTGTTTATTTACATGTTACTGGTTGGTTGTTTGTTCTATATGTGTGTGTGTTTTCATTTTGTCCTTAATTGTAAGTTGTGATGTTGTTGTTCCATTCATGTTTTCTATTTAATTTTCGTGGGAGTTCATTTATCTTTATTGCCTCTGTGATTTGTCTAAACATTACGTCTCTTTTCTGTGTGTAGATTTTATTTTTATTTCTATGTTCTCTAATTTGCCCTTATGTTCTATTTTAGCATGTTGGTGGATACTGATGACTCTTTTCCCTCTTGAAGCTCTCGCCAGTGTTCATTTAATCGTTCTCCTATACTACGAGCTGTCTCACCTATGTATACTATATTCTTATCTTTACATTTCCCTTCAGTACATCTTATGCTATATATTATGTTTCTAGTTTTACAGTTAATATGGAGGCTTAGTTTACAGATTATGCATTTCTTATCTATACAGGGAGGTCTTTGAAAAGGGTATGTATTACTAATAAGTGTTTTTATGGAGGTATCCCGTCTTTCTACTATCTTAGTATTTAGTTTAAGTTTGTCTAGGGCCCTTCTAAATTTGTAAGCTAATTCACCTCTAGGGGTTGTAATGATGAACATTACACTCTGGTATTTATTGCTATCATACCATGAGTTCATTCTATTAACCTTATTCCTAGTTCTTTCTATTCTATTCCAAAATTTGCTACTATAAAAGGGACAGGTCCCATTTGTATCATTATTTACCATTTTTTCCCATTTGGTTCTGGCTCCTCTATATACTCTGATTTTATCTCTCTGATTGTAACCAGAGAACTGCATACGGTGGATGAAGTGTTGTATGTGTTTCTCTAGTTCTTTGTGGTTGCACATGCGGGAGACGTTTCCCATCACCCGTATTAAATCCGCAATCAGTTGATTTTGGTGTGATCCGAAACAGCTGAGTTTCGGTGGATCAGATATTTGGAAGTCATGAGTTTGGCATAATGGGAATGGAGGATTTGTTTTTTGTTATTAATGGTTTCTAACCAGAGCTCTGTGTCTAGTACAAGTAATCGATGGTTGGGGGGTTTGCTTTGGTAGTCTATAGTAACTCTAATACTCTGGTGGATGGAGTTAGCTATTTGCTGGATGCTTTCCATGGTGTTTTTCTCTAATTTCTGACTGTTCTCTAGTGGGGTATTTTTACTACGATGTTTATATCATCAACGTAGCGAGAGTATATTATCAGGATTAAGAGGTTGCTGTCTTCTAATTGTTCTTTAAGTTTATTGTCCCACCATACCATGAATAGGTTAGCTATGTCACCTGCAATGCTAACACCAATGGCTGCTCCCTCCTCTTTCGCATATGTTTTTCCATTAAATTTGAACATATGTTCCTTAAGAGTTAGTTTTATACTGGCCCCCACCGCATGTGCAATCATTTTCTTTAGTTCATTATGGTTTTTGGGGGTCCGAATGGCTCTGGTCCACCCGTTCCATCTTTCTGTCTGGGTTTTCTTGGCCATTGAGGTAATAATGGTCTTACTAGCTGAAAACTGATATCTCTCTTTTTCTCGCTCTCTATCTCGCTCTCTATCTCTCTCTCTATATATATATATATAAATGTGTGTGTGTGTGTGTGTGTGTGTGTGTGTGTGTGTGTGTGTGTGTGTGTGTCATGTAAACGTTTCAATGTATATGACTATAATGATTCTCAGTAGAACACTATAAACTATAGTGCATAAAAATAGGAAAAGATTCTGTGAGTCAGAGAAATGTAGACAGGGGTGCCTGCAATAAATATAAGTGCACATATCTCGCCGTCATGTGAGTGCGTTAAATTTTAGGTTAAAGGAAGGCTGATAGTAAAAGCATATAGCTAGTTTTGACATCCAGATACAATTAATTAATCAGTATCAAGTAAGGAGGACTACACTTTTTTTTCTGATTAGAACATGAGAATGCGGTACGGTGTGATGATCTGATGGCCTAATCATCGCGACCAGTCTCATCAGTAAACTGGTATCCAATCCTGTGTCTATTATCCAAAAGATATATAGGAAGGTGAAATTAGTTCTGGATGGAAATCGAAGATGACTGTTTACATTGTCCTAGGCACACAATAGATAATAATTGAGGAGGTCACAGAATGTTTGACGAAAGAACTATGATAACCATATTAATATCGAACAATAAAAATAAAGCAAAAATTAAATGGCGCGTGTGTTTCTTTCTATTAGCAATATTGGCAACATGACCATCCCATATATAACAATATCGGTTTTAACACACGATTTCAGATCAAGAATCTTGCTGTAATACACACACACACATACGCGCGCGTGTGTGTGTGTGTATACATGTGTGTACGTGTGTGCACGTTACCCGTGAGTAAATGTGTGTGTGTGTGAATATGTGTACGCATATTTCTCTCTCTATCTATATATACTATATATATTAGGTATAAATTGAAGCTTTAACAGCAGTAGAACAGATACCAATCGAAGTGTTTGAGGCGGACAGAAAGCACTCCATAGTGCGAAAAAGAAACACAATTTTGTCCAGAATAAACACAGAGTTAAGAAAGTGTGGCACCAGGAAAAAGACAAGGTGCATGTAACCGTAGTTTATAACTACAACAACGATAAATATAAACAGGTAGGAGACTATATATATATAATAGAATATATGGAGAAGAGAAATGGCTGTGTAGTTGCTATCTAAGGTAACTTAAAATGCAGTGGGAATACGAATAAAACGAGAACAGTGTGTGGGGGGGGGGTTGCTCATCAGTTGTCTACTGGTGGTCCAGGGCGTCAATAACTGGATAAGTTATTGGGAAAACGAAGGAAGGAGGGAAGGAAAGCAAAGGGGAAGAAAAGAGAAACAGTAGCAAAACTGCGAAAAAACACAAACGATCAATGTGCGAGCAACTATAGGTAGGAAATCCAAGACCAGTCGATAATAGAACTTAAGTTCGAGACCGAATAATCGAGAGAAAAGACACACGTCCGATCGCCGCAGTTGTGAGTGAGAAGAGAACTGCTAAACGGTCAGACGAGGGGGTAAAAGTGAGAGGGAGAAAGGGAGAGGAAGAAAGTGGGGTAAGAGTAGATAGGGAGAAAGGGAGAGGAAGAAAGAGGAGTGACAGTAGAAAGTGGCGAAATAGGAAGGTAGAAGGGGAAATCATCTTTCCCATTGTATAAGACGCAAATATTCCTAAATGAATACAGATTGATTTCTAAAACCTCTATTCAATTGAAATGGATGCTATACACATCTGTATGTCGTATTGCCAACTTAACTGCAAACAAAATCAGTAAAAAAAGAAAACGAAACAAAACAAAAACAGAAATGTCGCTATGTGTAGAAACTGAAATGCGTGATCGGACATTGTAGAAACGAATGACTATTAATATATTTTAAAGCAGAAGGACATAAAACGTGTTAAATTGTAGCATTGGTATCTAAACCAGAATCTGTCGTCAGATAGTCTGAAAGCTCTGTTTAATATATATATGTAGTAATGTCACAGAAAATTTATAAAATCTTCGTTCTGGAGGGGTCAAAACCTGAGGTGGCATACGATAGCTAAGACATGTAAAACTTAATAGAGAAAAAGATGCCATTCTGAAGATATATTATCTGGAAATTTAATGAGAATAGAGATTCTGCAGAACGATTACGCAAAATAAAAATACAAAAATAAATATATATATATTATTCCACAGACTAGGTGAAATAAGAATACTTTCACCGTTTTGTGGCGAACTGGTAGAGTTGTTAGAACGACGACTAGAAGGCATTATGGCATTCGTTACGGATCTCTGTACTCTGAGTTCAAATCCACCCGAGGTCAATGTCCTTTAATGCTTTCGAGGTCGATGGAAAAATTAACAGTCTAGTTCTGGGGTGGATACTTCCTTTTTCTCATTGCCACTCTATCCTTCATTCTCGAAGAAATCGACTGTGTTCAGAAATAGAGAGGGATGTTCTCCATCAAGGATTTTATGCCCATGACACGGCGCATGTCAGTACGAGCCCTTATAACACCATCAGGAGTTACATGCCTATCCATCCATAGATAAATATATAGATACATAAATACATACATACATATACATACATATGTGTCTCTGTGTGTATGTATATGTGTTCCCATGTGAAAGTGAGTGGATTTAGGTTGTTCTCTTGGTAAGGTCGTGAGTTATATTCCAGGTAATGCATTATATAGAATCGGTAGAGCCTCGGATACTATGCTTTGCAGCATAGAGTTACGACCTTTACGGTCTGAGTTCAAATCCTGCCGAGGTCAACTTTGCCTTTCATCCTTATGGGGTCGATAAAATAAAGTACCAGTAATGCACTGGGGTAATTGCTGGCCTTGTGTCAAAAGTAGAAACAATTATATCCTAGACATTTTGATTTTACATTGCTCAGCTGGCACAAATTAGCTGTACGCGTAGTTCAGTTTCCCACACAATGTATTCCACAGTGTGTCACGTAGAATTTCTTTGAAAACTACTTTAACGATGCACGTGTTTGAGGAATTTATCAGCCTCCTGCATGTTAATTTCACAAGCAGCCTGTTTCTTTGTTTGAACTTCTGGAATACTTATCTTTGGAAACAACGGGGATCCAACAGCATGTGTTCCCATATATTTATAAAAAGAGATTTAGTGCCTCCGTGGGATATTTCAGGTCAAAGGAATATAACTGGAAAATTCCTCTCCCATGCACAGTCCTTAGAAATTATAATTTTATGGATCATTACAAGCTGTGCATATTTTCCAAGGAAAAAGTAACTGACGATAGTGCTTCGCAGGAGCAATATCGCAAGGTAATATCGCAAGGTAACCTAAAACACAAAGGACGAAAAGAACACACATCCAAGTGTTTAACAATTCGGCCAATCTCCCATTCAGAATTGTTACTAAATTTATAGACTTCGAGAGAAGGAATGGCGTAGTCAACCTCGCCGGTATTTGAACGCTTTGACACGAGAGAAATATCGTGAAATATTTAATATGACGCTCTTGCGAGTTTGGCAATATGTTTATGTATCAAGTGAAACACACAGAAATGCAAACACACACGCAGGCACGCGCACACACACACACACACACACACACACAAATAAACACGCATTTATATATATATATTGATGATTTCTAAAGAATGAAACAGTTCTAGTCCGGTAGAATCTCATCTATATTAAAACTTTTATACTCTGCAATGTATTGAGTACCTTACTTACTGTGGTTACCTCCGATTCAACCCGGAATAACGTATATATATATATATATATATATATATTTAATTGAGTATAAGTTATACGTTTAGATTACTAACATACCAGCCGCAATCCACCAACGTCATACATTTACAGAACTCGCATGTTGTATATACAAATCCGCAATCCGGAGTGTACGCACACACACATATACACAAACACACACACACACTCATATATATATATATATATATATATATATATATATATACAGACATATACTTCGTTTTTGCATTTGTTTTGCAAGATTTCTTATTTGAAAACTTGTGTTGAAACAGATATTGTTATACTTTGGGAGGGTCATGCTGCCAATAAAAACACATGCACCTGTCAATTTTCACTTCAATTTATTATAAATATCCGGGTGGTTGGTTGGTTCGATGACCAGATGGTTGTTTATATATTGTCAAAGGTCTTTCGCCACATGTTCTGTGACCTCCTCAGTGACTGAGTATTTATTTTGTGTCTCTCCTTTGTTCTGTCCTACACCAACAAGTCTGTACATTTTTATTGGTAGCATGACCCTACCAAAGTATAGCAATATATATATATATATATATATATATATATATATATATATATATACACATATATATATATATATATATATATATATATATATATATATATATATATATATATATATATACATATATATATATATATATACATATATATATACATATATATATATATATATATATATTGGAATAAATGCTCTGAAATAGCGATATATATGTGAATATAGACATAGAATATTCGAAAATATTCTGTATGTTTATAATAAACATTTTGAAGACCTAATCGCTATAGAATAGAATACGTCACGTATTACAATTAGATTCTCGATAAAAGCAAGGGAAGTAATCTACGCGTTTCATTCTTGTTAGAAATCATCAGGACTACATATCCAGTGCTTTTATCGAGAATGACACAGCTAGAGACTTATAGAATACTTAGCTGTGTACAGGAACTGGTTTGAAAGAGCGGTTGCCGGTCCGGCAGAAATTAGAAATTGGAATAAATGCTCTGAAATAGCGATATATATGTGAATATAGACATAGAATATTCGAAAATATTCTGTATGTTTATAATAAACATTTTGAAGACCTAATCGCTATAGAATAGAATACGTCACGTATTACAATTAGATTCTCGATAAAAGCAAGGGAAGTAATCTACGCGTTTCATTCTTGTTAGAAATCATCAGGACTACATATCCAGTGCTTTTATCGAGAATGACACAGCTAGAGACTTATAGAATACTTAGCTGTGTACAGGAACTGGTTTGAAAGAGCGGTTGCCGGTCCGGCAGAAATTAGAAATTGGAATAAATGCTCTGAAATAGCGATATATATGTGAATATAGACATAGAATATTCGAAAATATTCTGTATGTTTATAATAAACATTTTGAAGACCTAATCGCTATAGAATAGAATACGTCACGTATTACAATTAGATTCTCGATAAAAGCAAGGGAAGTAATCTACGCGTTTCATTCTTGTTAGAAATCATCAGGACTACATATCCAGTGCTTTTATTCTATAGCGATTAGGACTATTCTATAGCGATCAGGACTATTCTATAGCGATTAGGACTATTCTATAGCGATCAGGACTACATATCCAGTGCTTCTATTCTATAGCGATTAGGTCTTCAAAATGTTTATTATAAACATACAGAATATTTTCGAATATTCTATGTCTATATTCACATATATATCGCTATTTCAGAGCATTTATTCCAATTTCTAATTTCTGCCGGACCGGCAACCGCTCTTTCAAACCAGTTCCTGTACACAGCTAAGTATTCTATAAGTCTCTAGCTGTGTCATTCTCGATAAAAGCACTGGATATGTAGTCCTGATGATTTCTAACAAGAATGAAACGCGTAGATTACTTCCCTTGCTTTTATCGAGAATCTAATTGTAATACGTGACGTATTCTATTCTATAGCGATTAGGTCTTCAAAATGTTTATTATAAACATACAGAATATTTTCGAATATTCTATGTCTATATTCACATATATATCGCTATTTCAGAGCATTTATTCCAATTTCTAATTTCTGCCGGACCGGCAACCGCTCTTTCAAACCAGTTCCTGTACACAGCTAAGTATTCTATAAGTCTCTAGCTGTGTCATTCTCGATAAAAGCACTGGATATGTAGTCCTGATGATTTCTAACAAGAATGAAACGCGTAGATTACTTCCCTTGCTTTTATCGAGAATCTAATTGTAATACGTGACGTATTCTATTCTATAGCGATTAGGTCTTCAAAATGTTTATTATAAACATACAGAATATTTTCGAATATTCTATGTCTATATTCACATATATATCGCTATTTCAGAGCATTTATTCCAATTTCTAATTTCTGCCGGACCGGCAACCGCTCTTTCAAACCAGTTCCTGTACACAGCTAAGTATTCTATAAGTCTCTAGCTGTGTCATTCTCGATAAAAGCACTGGATATGTAGTCCTGATGATTTCTAACAAGAATGAAACGCGTAGATTACTTCCCTTGCTTTTATCGAGAATCTAATTGTAATACGTGACGTATTCTATTCTATAGCGATTAGGTCTTCAAAATGTTTATTATAAACATACAGAATATTTTCGAATATTCTATGTCTATATTCACATATATATCGCTATTTCAGAGCATTTATTCCAATTTCTAATTTCTGCCGGACCGGCAACCGCTCTTTCAAACCAGTTCCTGTACACAGCTAAGTATTCTATAAGTCTCTAGCTGTGTCATTCTCGATAAAAGCACTGGATATGTAGTCCTGATGATTTCTAACAAGAATGAAACGCGTAGATTACTTCCCTTGCTTTTATCGAGAATCTAATTGTAATACGTGACGTATTCTATTCTATAGCGATTAGGTCTTCAAAATGTTTATTATAAACATACAGAATATTTTCGAATATTCTATGTCTATATTCACATATATATCGCTATTTCAGAGCATTTATTCCAATTTCTAATTTCTGCCGGACCGGCAACCGCTCTTTCAAACCAGTTCCTGTACACAGCTAAGTATTCTATAAGTCTCTAGCTGTGTCATTCTCGATAAAAGCACTGGATATGTAGTCCTGATGATTTCTAACAAGAATGAAACGCGTAGATTACTTCCCTTGCTTTTATCGAGAATCTAATTGTAATACGTGACGTATTCTATTCTATAGCGATTAGGTCTTCAAAATGTTTATTATAAACATACAGAATATTTTCGAATATTCTATGTCTATATTCACATATATATCGCTATTTCAGAGCATTTATTCCAATTTCTAATTTCTGCCGGACCGGCAACCGCTCTTTCAAACCAGTTCCTGTACACAGCTAAGTATTCTATAAGTCTCTAGCTGTGTCATTCTCGATAAAAGCACTGGATATGTAGTCCTGATGATTTCTAACAAGAATGAAACGCGTAGATTACTTCCCTTGCTTTTATCGAGAATCTAATTGTAATACGTGACGTATTCTATTCTATAGCGATTAGGTCTTCAAAATGTTTATTATAAACATACAGAATATTTTCGAATATTCTATGTCTATATTCACATATATATCGCTATTTCAGAGCATTTATTCCAATTTCTAATTTCTGCCGGACCGGCAACCGCTCTTTCAAACCAGTTCCTGTACACAGCTAAGTATTCTATAAGTCTCTAGCTGTGTCATTCTCGATAAAAGCACTGGATATGTAGTCCTGATGATTTCTAACAAGAATGAAACGCGTAGATTACTTCCCTTGCTTTTATCGAGAATCTAATTGTAATACGTGACGTATTCTATTCTATAGCGATTAGGTCTTCAAAATGTTTATTATAAACATACAGAATATTTTCGAATATTCTATGTCTATATTCACATATATATCGCTATTTCAGAGCATTTATTCCAATTTCTAATTTCTGCCGGACCGGCAACCGCTCTTTCAAACCAGTTCCTGTACACAGCTAAGTATTCTATAAGTCTCTAGCTGTGTCATTCTCGATAAAAGCACTGGATATGTAGTCCTGATGATTTCTAACAAGAATGAAACGCGTAGATTACTTCCCTTGCTTTTATCGAGAATCTAATTGTAATACGTGACGTATTCTATTCTATAGCGATTAGGTCTTCAAAATGTTTATTATAAACATACAGAATATTTTCGAATATTCTATGTCTATATTCACATATATATCGCTATTTCAGAGCATTTATTCCAATTTCTAATTTCTGCCGGACCGGCAACCGCTCTTTCAAACCAGTTCCTGTACACAGCTAAGTATTCTATAAGTCTCTAGCTGTGTCATTCTCGATAAAAGCACTGGATATGTAGTCCTGATGATTTCTAACAAGAATGAAACGCGTAGATTACTTCCCTTGCTTTTATCGAGAATCTAATTGTAATACGTGACGTATTCTATTCTATAGCGATTAGGTCTTCAAAATGTTTATTATAAACATACAGAATATTTTCGAATATTCTATGTCTATATTCACATATATATCGCTATTTCAGAGCATTTATTCCAATTTCTAATTTCTGCCGGACCGGCAACCGCTCTTTCAAACCAGTTCCTGTACACAGCTAAGTATTCTATAAGTCTCTAGCTGTGTCATTCTCGATAAAAGCACTGGATATGTAGTCCTGATGATTTCTAACAAGAATGAAACGCGTAGATTACTTCCCTTGCTTTTATCGAGAATCTAATTGTAATACGTGACGTATTCTATTCTATAGCGATTAGGTCTTCAAAATGTTTATTATAAACATACAGAATATTTTCGAATATTCTATGTCTATATTCATATATATATATATATATATATTCATACATATATGTACAGCTTGATGTAACCTGTATTATCAGGGACTGTTTCTCTCATTGGTTAAGAGCGCCCAGCCAGGGATGGAAATTTTCAACCGTCTCGTAGCCATGGCAAAATAGATTGTATGGAACCTAAGATTGATTTACATAAGTCAGGCAATTTTCCCTCGTCGAAAGTTCAACAATGGCATGGGTGGATATACCTAATCTCACAATTTGACTTTAGCCTGAAAAAGCTTGGATCTTTGTGGGGTTCCTTGATTGCCTTTAGATGTGTACCTTTCAACTGGTACGTTATATTAAATTAGATTTATATACTAATGTTTCCTATGCTTGTTTATTTTCAAAATCGATTATTCATCAATTCTCGCCGTATTTGTAATTTGTTGTTGTAATATCCCCTCATTCGTCGTCCTGTTACAAATGATTTTGCAATCGTTGAAGATGTAATTAACGTCTCGCGAAACATATTAAAATTCCGGATATTGCTCTGATGTTGTTGACGAGTGATACAATAGTATTGACCGAGAGTACATTGAAAACGAGAGGAAACGTGATGAGATGAAAGTCAACAAATACATTAACAAATAGCATAAACAGAACGAGGGGAAAATAAAAGAATAATTACAGAACTGATCAATGAGGAGTTGCACGAGGGAATGGGGTTGAAAGTAAAGCAATTAATGCATGTTACATGGATTATTCAGCCGTTAAGTAGTGGGGTCAGCACGGTCACGAAGCGACCAGAAGGCTTGGTGTTAAC
>OZ024741.1:67273992-67288992 GCA_964016885.1 Eledone cirrhosa | reverse complement strand
AAAGCGAGAGAGGGAGAGAGGGGTAACTGTAATGCTCAAATTTATTATCCTATTCGTTTACTTTCCAACTGATAATAAATGGTTCTGTAAAATGCCAACTATATTACACACATACACGTATATATATATATATACATGCATACATGCATACATACATACATACATACATACATACATACATACATACATACATACATACATACATACATACATACATACATACATATGTGTGTCCCCGTGTGTGCGTGTATGCGCCTTTGTGTGCATACGCACATGCATAAGCATGAATGGGTGTTGCGCGAATACTTGATATGTGTTCACGATTTTTCATTAATATCTCTATCTTTTAGCAATGTTATATAACATACGTGGTGAATATGTTTGTAATGGATTGATGGGGTTTTAGTGGTAGTTGTGGTTCTTGTTTCTGTTCTACTCAACATCCATCTAATTCTCTTTGTTTTTTCTCTTTCTCCTCCTTCACAGTCACCTCTGACTTCTTACCTCTTCTTCTTCTTCTTCTCCCCCTT
Organism: Eledone cirrhosa; assembly: GCA_964016885.1. Taxonomy (NCBI): domain Eukaryota; kingdom Metazoa; phylum Mollusca; class Cephalopoda; order Octopoda; family Eledonidae; genus Eledone; species Eledone cirrhosa. The sequence continues at coordinate 67,288,462 of OZ024741.1, read as the reverse complement.
CTTCTTCTTCTTCTTCTTCTTCTTCTTATTATTATTATTATTATTATTATTATTATTATTATTATTATTATTATTATTATTGGTCTAAGCGGACGTATTTTGCTCGCTCACAGTAAGTCGCTTTATTTGCCTGTTAAAATTATTTGTTGTTAAATATTTCTTGTTGTGTAAGGGATATAAGCCCTTAGACTTTGCCCCGTGAACGGGAAAGTATAATATTTGGGCCTCTTGGCCCAAATATTTGAACTTTTTTTATATGTTAAAAAATTTACGAAGAAAAAAAAACATGGCCTAGCCACGCCCCCCAGCGATATGTCGGCTGTCGTGCGACAACGACGTAGAAGTTGAGATGAGCGCTACAGCGAAATTAACACAAATTGATAACACAAACACCACCACAAACAAGGTAAACAAAGACACCAATGATACCAATGCGAACTCTAATTTTGAAAAAAATAACAGTAACAGCGACAACGAAAATACAGATAACAAAACAAAAAAAAATAACAAATGCAACAACAATATCAATACCACTAACATGAAAAAAAATAGCGACAACACCAACAGCAACAATACCAAAAGCACCGAGAACAACGGTGGCAACAAAGACAACAATGATAACAGCGACAGTGATTACAACAACACCAACAAGAACAACGACAACGACAAAAAACACCCCCAACGAAAACAAGAAGAACACTTTCGCTGCGGCAGCAGCAAAAAAGAGGCCATGCTTCAACATGGACCTCTCAAACAAAGATGAAAAGTTGGCCCAGGCATGGAAGCTCATCAAGCAAGAGCAAACCTGGGCCAACTTAACTGTCCCGGTAGAAGCTATTGAAGCAGTCGAGCGCAGAACGGTACATTATAGATGCATCTCAGCACAAACCAAAAGGGCAGCTTTAATCCCACAAGAAGATGTCGAAGTCGCGTTGAGGTGCATCAGAGAAGACACCCAGTACATAGAGAGGGGGAGACAGTACGGCACCATTTCGGTGTTGTTCAAGTCAGAAGCCCTCGCTATGAAACACGCTATGACTCCTTGCAAAACCAGCAAGGTCATAATGTACCCCTCCCACATGGGAAAAAGAACGGCCCGTCACCGCATTCCCAGAATCCCACCAGGACTTGACATGTAGTGGCTTCTGGGATGTGTGATTGTGGAGGAGACGGATACCGTCCCTATAGAAGTGACCAGAACGGCCAGAGAGGACTGGTCCGGGGTTGACCTGGAGATCCTTCTCCAGATCAGGCTCGAGAATGTGAAGACTATTCAGGACCACATCCCCCTTCAGAATGGGACGGTCATTCACATTATGACAGAAGGCAAAAGGCCGCAGTGTTTTGTTTGTGGGGAAAAAACCCATTTGCGAGCCTTCTGCCCTCAACTGCTGAAAGAGGCAAGGGGTCGAAAGGCTCCACTGCTTCCGACGCCGGGGCGAGGACCTCAACCAACACCAGCACCGGAAAAACCACCAACAACAACACCAATAGAAAGACCACCACCAACATTGACCACCCATGGGGGAAACGAGGAAAGCTGTCAAATTCCCGCTACCCCCAAAAATACACACACCAATAAAACCATAAACATACATACAGACACACTTACAGACACAGACCCCTCATCTACCAGTAGTGAAAATAAGGGAAAACCAAAATCCCCCAAAATACAAAAAAGGAAACACAAAAACAAAAAAAAAACTCAACAAAGCCACAAAAGCACCCACAATAAAAAACGCAGACACCACCCATCAAACATCTCTCCAATAACACCAACATCAACACCACCATCACCATCACCAGAATCCCCCAAACGCAAACAACCGAAACAAATATACACACGCAAGAACGAATATACACACAAACATCTGAAACCACAGACACTGCACTCACAATAAACACAGATACAACCAAAACAACACCACCAAAACCATCACCACCATAGCCACGCACACAAATAAAATCACACCAACAAAACATACAAAACATCGTGCTCGTCAGGAGGGCCAACAAGGAACTGATGGCCCTCGTAGTGAAAATATACAAAAAGAGGGGGACATTTTTAAATCGAGCACATTTCGCGTGCCGGAAGATTTGGTTCTGGTGCGAATGTCGCTCGACATATTCAAAGAAATACGAGACAGCTTTCCTCGGGACGTGGGAACCCCGAACGTAAAACCCACTTCAAGTCTTTTAAAGGGGTTCCCAAAAGAAACCCCACCAACTATGGAGGTTGAACAACCCGACCTTCACAAGAGCCCGGAGGGTAATTAAACCTTTCCTCTCTCTATTTTTAACCTGCCAACATGGCCGTATTAAGAGTAGGATGTTTAAATGTTCGAGGCCTGGGATCGTCCTGGAAGCCTCAAGAACCTGATCAGCCAGTTCCAACTGTCTGACAGGTACCGACTAGATTTCCCTAATGCGCCAGTGTGAACCTGGGCTAACAGCATAGGGTCATCTAGATCGTATATAGACAGGATATTCATTAGGAAAATAGACAGAAATAGTGTAAGCTGTCCACGTTTTGAAACGGTCGCCTATTCAGATCACAAGTTTGTGATCTCTATGGTCGACCTAGATAAGACGCGTAGGTTAGGACCTGGTTACTGGAAGCTAAACATGTCATTTCCGGCACGTAAGGCTTACAGGGACCAGGTCAACAATTTAGTTAAGAAAACGTTGATAGGGGGAGTCGTCAACAATAGATGGTGGGGGGCTCTCAAAAGAGAGATTAGAGTAATGTCGATAGAGTTAAGCAAAGAAGTAGCGTTAGAGAAAAATAGAAAGGAGGGGGAGTTGGTAGATAAGTTAGACGAGGCTATTGGTAGTGGCATTGCAACTGACGTGCTAGCGGCGAGAATGGCATTAGACCATTTCTTCAATGCGAAACACGAAGGTTGCATTGTCAGAGCTATGGCACGGGGCTCTGAGAAACGAGGGAACCAAAGCTGTTCGATAGGCCCGCGTGGCCGAGGTGCAGCGTGGTAATAAAACCACGATTCGGTCTTTGACGGACCGAGACGGACACGAGCTGAGCGATTCCAAGCGGTGTGTGAGGCCTTTCGCCAACATTTTGCTCGGTTGTTCGGGGGAAGTAGCGGGTCAGAGATGGTGGCGGACTTCAGTCCCTACCTCGATGGCTTGCTGCAACTCTCGACGGCTGACGTTGGGCGCTGCGAAAGGCCAATTACTTCAGCCGAGATTCAGGATACCCTTGCCGGCTGCATGAGGCGCAAATCACCCAGTTTGGATGGTCTGCCCTATGACTTTACGTAAATATGCCAGACTTCTTCTCCAATCTCCTCGAAGCCCTCTACCGCAGCTGGCAGCAAAATGGGAGTATTCCCAGTTCTGTGAGCCGGGGCGTAGTGACGCTGTTAAGGAAAGACGAGAACAAGAGGGACACATTAGACAATTTCAGGCCCATAACTCTTCTCAACACAGACTTTAAGATTTTGGCCAGGGTCTTAGCGAAGAGGTTGGCGCTTGTCGTGGGGGATTCGGTTGGTGGGCGCAAACTTGCGCAATCACAACCAGGTCCATACACGACAACCTCCACCTAATGCGATACATCATCGAGAGGGTAGGGTGTAAACCTGGCTTCGCTGGGGTCGACCATCGGTACCCGGAGGCTGTCTTCAAGGCGGCTGGCTTCGGCCCCGTCTTCAGAAGCTGGATCGCTGCAATGCACAGCGAAACCTGCTCGATGGTCAAAATTAATGGCCACCTCTCGGAACCGTTTCAGATCTCCCGATCGGTCCGTCAAGGGTGTCTTCTCTCGTCTTTTCTGTACGTATTGACTCTCGAGCCTTTACTGCGGAAGCTGGAGCTGTTGCAGGGCATTCCGCTCAAACCGGGACGCGGAAAGGCTGTCTCGGCGTATGCGGACTACATCACCGTGATGGTGTCGGACACCTCAGAAATCCAGGTGGTCGGCAACTTATTGGAGGAATGTGAAAGGTTGACGGGAGCAAAACTTAACCCGGAAAAGTCAGTGGGCTTGCAACTCGGCACCTGGAGAGGCACGTCCATGCCGTCCAACAGCGTCGGTAGGCACTGGAGCGACGGACCGGTAAAGTTGCTAGGGATTTGGTTCGGGCCAGACCTCCAGGTGGATAAGAATTGGGACGAGGTGACGGGCAGGGTAGCCAGTCTCACCCAGAAATGGGCTGGGATGAAGCTATCACTGAAAGGTCGGGCGGAGGTGGCGAACGCGTACATCGCGTCCGTCATCTACTACCGTCTGACCGGCGTCCCTTGCCCCTGTTCGCGCCTCGCCATCTTGGAGCGGCTCCTCTTCAAATTCTTGTGGAGGGGTCAGGTTCCGCTGGTGAGGCGGTCCATCTGCTGCCAGCACCCTCTACGTGGAGGGCTGAGCATGCGGTGGCTAATGATGCGCAGGCACGCGCTGAGGCTGCGGCATCTCCAGATATTCTGCCTAAACGGTGAACAGGTGTGGTCGCCGTTTGTCAGACGGGCCTTTCCGCAGCTCGTTTCTTTGACTGAGCTGCAGTCCTGGGTCAAGAAGAGACCGAGGCTGGGTGACTGGCATTTGGAATGTTGCCAGGCACTCACTGCCCTCTACCAGGCGGGCAATGCGGTCAGTGGAACTTGCACTCTCGAGTTCTATAGAGGATTAGTGGTGGGCAAGTGCGACGACGCATTCGGAGAGGCTCTGGGAGTCAACCAAGTCGAACTAACCAGTCTGTACCGGAGGACTTTCGAGCCGAGGACGATGGATAATTTCCAAAAATCCCTCGGTTGGCAGTGCTACCGGGGGGGGGGGGCACTGCCGGTTCGAGATAAACTCTACAGGCACGGAAGTGCTGTCAGACGGACCTGCCCGAGATGCGCGCAGAGCGACGAAACCGTGTTCTGCACGCACTCGTCCAATGTCCGTGCACTACTGACTTGTGGAGTTATGTTGAACAGCTGTTGTCGCGTGTAGAACGGATCCGGCTATCGGCCGAGTCCATAGTGAAGATCAACCCGCCGCCTTCTTTTGGCCAGGAAGGGCAGGCAATTTTCCTCTGTCTGGTGGCAGTAGCGAAAGAGGTTGTATGGTGGACGAGGTTGAAAGGACTGAAGACAGACACTTTTCTCTTCGGCCAATCCCTCATCAACTTTTTCAAGTTTCACTTGGAAAGGAAGGTGAGGGTGGAGAGAGAAATGCTGCCCCCCAGTACAATTGCTGAGATGTGGGTGAATGTGGCGAGAATTGCCCGTGTGAGTGGGCCTACTCTGGTCATGCGGCCGTAGGTGGGTAAATTTGAGGAGGAGAGGGGTGCCCTTCCAGGGTTCTCTCGAAGCGTCGGGTCGTTCAGGACTGGTGGGGTACCTGAGCGAACCCTAGGCGGTCATCCCCCCTATTGGGGAATGTTTTCTTGTTGTAATTTTCTTGTTACTTTATTGTTACTTTGTTATTGTTACTTTGTTTATTCATATTGTTTACTCGATTTTTCTGTAAAACTCCACTGTCCCAGTCTTTTGTATTGTCCCCTATATGTCGGCCCTTGTGGCCAATAAATGAAATCATTATTATTATTATTATTATTTGTCTTCTTCTTCTTCTTCTTCTTCTTCTTCTTCTTCTTCTTTATGTTTATATTTATTTTATTACAAATGTGCTGCAGCACAAGTAACAGTCATTTTCATATCCTAAGACTATAAACAAAATTGAGTCAGCAAACGATACAATCATACAAAGGCACACAAACAAGTATGTACACTCATGTCCCATTGCTATATAATACTAAGGGTGAAAGAGTTACGGCCCTTTATGGTCTGAGTCCAAATCCCGGCGCGGTTAACTTTGCCTTTCATCCTTACGAGGTCGATAAAATAAGGTACCAGTCACGCACTGAGGTCGATTTAATCGACTTTCCCCTCCACCAAAATTGCTGACCTTGTGGCTGTATTAGAAACCATTTTATCATCCTCCCCCGTCTCTATCATCTCTCTATTTCTCTCACGCAGTCACATTCTATACATCTCTCAGTCCATCTTTCTCTAGAAAGCCAACAATTCGTAATGGTAGCCATTATTTTTGGCAGTAGTCGGACACCATGCTTACCTGCATAGAGTTACGTCCCTTTACGGACTGAGTTCAACTCCCACCGAGGTTAACTTTACCTTTCATCCTTACGGGGTCGATAAAATAAAGTACCAACAATGTACTGGGTAATTGCTGACCTTGTGCCAAAAGTAGAAACAATTATTTTTTCCAAATTCCGTTTCCTTTGTATAAACATTATATTTTGTATACGGCAGTAGATTGGCAGTATCGGTAGAGGGTCGGACGCCATGCTTTGCAGCAAAGAGTTACTTTATTGTCTGAGTTCAAATCCCGCCGAGGTTAACTTTGCCTTTCATCCTTACGAGGTCGATAAAATAAAGTACCAGTAATACACTGGAATAATTGTAGCCTTGTGCCAAATGTAGAAACAATTATAATTTGTATATGGCCCTTGCCATTCTGAGTTCAAATCCCGCTGAGGTTAACTTTACCTTTCATCCTTACGGGGTCGATAAAATAAAGTACCAGTAATGTACTGAGTAATTGCTGGCCTTGTGCCAAATGTAGAAACAATTATATTTTGAAAACATGCTAATTTTGGATACATTTGATGTTTAATCAGGATTTTAGTTGTGTTTTTATAGTTATGTATATATATATTTTACTTTTATAGAAATTTAATTTACGATCGAAATTATTATTTACATGAGAGATTTCCGCTGATTTCTGCAGACCGCTTGTGCTTCTCCTTGATCGTAATGATCAAATGGTGGTGGTGGTGGTGGTGGTGATGATGATGATGGTGATGATGATGATGATGGTGGTGATGGTGATTATGATGATGGTGATGGTGATGGTGATGATGATCATATTGATGAGGATGGTGCTGGTGATGATGATGAGGATGGTGGTGGTGTTGGTGATGGTGATGATGATGTCGGTGGTGATGATGATGATGATGATGATGTTGATGATTATAATGATGGGGATGATGACGGTGATCGTAATAATGATAATGGCGAGCTAAATATTAACAAATACAACCACAACAGCGACAGCAGTAGCAGCAGCAACAACAGCAGCAGTAAGAACAATAACAAAAAGAACAATGTCATAGTAATCATAACAGTGTTATCTAAGATTGGCACAACGCCAGCTATTTGGGTAAAATGGGAAGTTGATTCCAATTTTGAAAAACTGAAAGAGTATGCCGAACCATTTAATCATTCTGGGCACATGCGCTTGTGAAGCCTATCCTCAATTCACCATTTTCTATTTTTACACTACAAAACCCAAATTTACTGAATATAGTCAACAGAAGAGGTTCAGATAGAGCTCAGGCATATTGCTCTAGTGGGTGCTGACTTCCGACTGGCACCGCCGTGTTGCAATATGCATTTAAGGGTCCATGCTAGAACATATTATAAGGCATTAGAACGAGAACTTACAAGTACGTTTAGATTATAATCCTTGGGTATGATTTTTAGCTATGTACTTTTTCAACAAATGTTTTGAACCACCCTCGTAGAACCTCTGGTTTATATTCTACCCATTCTGAATCGTGCACATCTATAATCAAATGTCTTGTTTGTTTTAATATTTTATTGGGCCGTATTTGATGTGTACTTGGTTTACTATTTCTAGCGGGTCGATTTCCAAAACAGTTAGCTCGATCAAAGATCTTGTAAATTAGTAAAAAAAAATGTTCATTATCATTCTTTTTTTATGTGATCAACTATCAACAACTAATTCACGGATTTGTTCTAGAATGATATGTATAGCACTAGAAAATAATCCGTTCGTGTATAAATTACTTGTGTGATGCTAATCAAGATTTTGAATATATATATATGTATGTGTGTGTGTGTGTATAACATATATATAACAATATAATATATATATATATATATATATATATATATATATATATATATATATATATATATATATGCATATATATACGTACATGTATGTGTGTATATCCCTTCTATATACTGTACCGATTGTGTTGTTATTTCTGTTTACCTTTTATATATATATATATATATATATATATATTGTAATTCTACTTGGATGAAAATTCCGAATTTGGAGCATTTTTTCTAACTTTCAAAACAATCTTGGTTTGTCAGTTATTTTAATCAGTAAAAGTTTTATAGGAGAAAATGATAAACATATATGAAAAGAGAAACAAAAAATGCACACAGTTTTTCTTTGGCCTTACATTAAAAAAAAATTGATTAGAAAAGATTCAGATAAAATCTTTCAAATAAAAGTACATTGAAATTAGTTTAAAAGTAAAATATTCTTTTACTAGATTCTGTCATTAGACTGCGAGATGTAATTGAAAAAAAATCAAATTTTTTTGTGTATTACTAAAAATACTTTTTTTCAACAAAGGTTTCGAAAGCTTTGTGTTAACATATATAAATTATTTCGTAAATTGAATGTTCTTTTCTGAATGGCGTGTGTTATTGTATGGTTCTTTATTATTTGTCGTCAATTTTTTCGATAATGTAGTAAGTTTCTGTATAGTAAGTTCTGGAACCAAATTTTCAATCTGTTGAACTCCACGAAAATGTTCAACTTGTATGTGCATAATACAATACGTGGGAATTTTTCTCTCATTTTCTTCATTTGATGGTTTTGAGGCAAATAACTCTTGTTGTGTCGGAATTCTTCCTTTCATGGAAGATGCCAAATATTTTCATATTTTTTTAATAAAAGAATGAAGTTTAAAATGAGGGGATATTTTCTATCTATGAATTATCAAATACAATTACATTTCCCTCAAATGGTTTAGAAAAAAGATAGAAACATTTTAAAATGTAGTGGTAAATATTTGGACTTTCTATAATAATACTTCTATGCAATCAGCACTGATCAGCACTGATCTGCGACGAACTACGATATCAGCTGTTTCCTACCTATTACATATCTTTCCATGTTAATGATATAAGACATTATAGTTAACTTTATCCTGTAATTCTTTTCAGTGACAATGCTTGGACATTGATACACGGATTTAAACGATTATTTCGAACCCAGTACTTGTCTCGCAAGTCTGGTATCGATTCTATCGATCTCTATCTGTTGAACCAACAGGTTACTAGATATAGTCAATCAATAAACGTAAACACAGACAAGGACGCAAACACACGCTCACTCACACAAATACCCCCCCCCCCACACACACACATATATATATATATATAATATTGGTGAGGGCAATTACAGTGTAACAAAATGTGTATTCAAATAACACGTGTTTCGCATATAGTAGGGCTGAAAAACAATTGTAATTGAATACTTATGTTAAATATTTAACTATGCAAATATGTGGTTCGACTCAGACGTTTGAAAACACGTGGTTTGTGTCAAACTGTCCCTAGGACATTATTTACAGGTGATATATACGGCATTGCGGTTGCAAAACACAATGTAAACAAGTAAATCAAGTAAATACACAGTAAAAGAAACAATGAAAAATAAAAAGGAAAAGTTGAAATATAAAGAAAAAACAATTTGTTAATAAACGTAAAAATAAAATATAGAAAATATAAAATAAAAATAAAAAGATGAAAAATAACTGAGGGGATTTTATTTTCGTTTAAATAAAATATAATTTCACTCCAATATTTGTTACCCATAATTTATTTTGTGTAGGACAGAACAAAGGAGGGACACACAATAAGAAATCTGTCACTGAGGAGGTCACAGAATGTGTGACGAAAGAGGTTTGGCAATATATAAACAACCATACGGTTATTGAACCAACCAACTGGAAATTTAAAATAAGTGAAAACCAACAGGCGCGTCTTTTTATTGGCAGCAAAGTATAACAATATATATATATATATATATATATATATATATATATATATATATATATATATATATATATATATATATATATATATTTATATATATACAAGCGCATTAGCACACGCACACACACACACACACATATATATATATATATATTTATGTGTGTGGGGGGGGGGGATGTTTTATTGTGTTTATCGAACAATTTTCCCTCGTTAAAAATGTTATCAGCAGCACAATTCTATTGTTTTTCTTCTTCATCAGTTCTTTATATTTTCTTTGAAATAAATACCAAATATTTATCCTATCCCACGGCTTACGTTTCTTGATGAAGTGGTTTAGTGACGTTTGGGATAGCCATTTTATTGGAGCCAAGTATCATAGGCACGATCTTGTACTAAAGTATGAAATGCTCTTATCGCCCGGATGTGAAATGTTTGACACGTTAATGGCGGATTTTTAAGTAGTTTAGAAATAATGTTGCCATGGACATAGAACGGTATAAATAGTAAAATAAAAGTTACATTAAGCCTTGCAGGTAGAAGAATAACACACGCACTAGCAAAATATAAGAAAGGCAATGTGGTCGCCAAACCTGCTAGAAATAGCAACATAATCTGCTTCAAATAACAAACAGCTAACTTAGAAAAGCTTAGACTGGATAACGTGGCTCTGAATAATAAGCATATAGTGAAAAAAATGTTAAATGTTTACGATTGAAAAAGCTTTTATGGTGCTAATTTTTGAACCAGTGTTGAAGTGGGACCAGGCCTTTACAAAATAACACATTTGATTATAGTTCTACTTCATCAGTGTGGATTTACGCCTAAACAACAAAGTAACGGATTTTATAACTCATCATTGACATCAAAATACATAGGAATCATATCTAAATATGGGTTATTTTCATAGCTATTGTTGGAAATTCTCTGATGAGGAGGTACTGATGGAAGCTATACGTATCCTCTTTTAATTCAATGAGATTTGAGGACAGATGTTAGTGTGTGTCCGTGAAAAATATACATATACTCCAGACCCAAACACAAAGTAACCAAACTCCATTGTCACTGACACCATCTCTCCCGCTCTCCTCATCTCTCACTATTATGACCAAATGGGGGCCTACACGGTGGCTGCCAATGGCCCTCACAGACATAATAGAGTAGGCATTTCCCCGGAGGATGGTGAGGGAAACGTGCTGGGTTATTTATTGATTGGTAATTATCTACAATAATACCAGTGATTTGTAACGGAGTGTATATTCAAACATATTTGATAAAATAATTTCTTGATTACAACTTTTTCTGCGTCTTCTTGACAATCCATTTTATTTTCCAAACCCTAACACCTCACCATTGCTGCTGCCACCACTGGTACCATTATCTATCTATCACCATCACCAAATACTCAGAGACCATTAATAGAAGTTTGGGGACAAGCCAAATGAAAAAAATGATCAGATCAGTTTAGGCAAGGGCATTTTCATTGCTTTCTTCTTCTTCTTCTTCTTCTTCTTCTTCTTCTTCTTCTTCTTCTTCTTCTTCTTCTTCTTCTTCTTCTTCTTCTTCTTCTTCTTCCATAGATGATTATCTTTCTCAGAGTGATAGTACCCTTCTCAATATGTGTGCCGTACCAGTTAAAACAAGTAATGGAGACCCTAGGATCATTCTAAAGGTGCCATTAACGCACTGGGTTGATTTAATCGTCTTTCCCCTCCTCTAAAATGGTTGGCCTTGCGCCTAAAGCAAAAACCATTATTATTATGATTATTATTAGTAGTAGTAGTAAGAACCATTTTCTTTCAGAAAGTAGAAAATTCCGTAACAACTTCATAGACACACGATTTCATGCGTTTTATTGTATAGATACTGTAATCACGATAATGAGATTTCTAGTGTGAAATCTCAAGAAATAAAAATTAATAAATATTACGATAAAAATGTTTATTTCCTAAGATCTATAACAGAATTTGACGATATGTTGAGCAATAACATTTTTTTGTTGTATTTGACATTTTATAGAAAAGTTAATCTATGTGCAAAAATATATCGAATCTTTCCGATATTAGCAACATCTACACGAAGCACCGATTTATGCACGTAGCACCTATTTGTCTTATACCTATCACCATTAAGTGATTAACTAAGAGTACATAAAACGTTCAATGACAGCATGAATGTTAACGTAATTCTGATGAAACGACTTAACTTCGACTCATGTCCAGAATAGTAAAATACAGTCATAAAATCTAAGTCTGTAATCCCTGTCTAAATCTATCGGTAATATATTGCTAACATGACAGAACTGGCTTGTCACAATCAAGTAGAGATGCATTATAATAATTCGAAAGGAGAGAAACCCACATTGTTTTGACTATTTTACAGCTAAAACGAGATCCCCAATACGACAAATATAACAAAATGCCAAAAGCCTTTCCAAGCCATGTCCATACATAAAATACAGATAAATTTAATTTAGTTTTTTTAAATGTTATTTCATATTTGTTTTATTGGATTTAATGATACAGCAGGCAGAATTGTAATTATCATTACATTACTAGGGATGGGCTATTAAAATGCAAACTAGTCCTATGAAACCCAATTACATTTCAGCAGAAAAAACCATTCGTTCAAACATTATGGCCACAGAAGGTCAGGATGTTGCAGAAGTAATATATATATATATATATATACACACACACACACACACACACACACACACACACACACACACACACACACACACACACACACACACACACACACACACACATATATATATATATATATATATATATGTGTGTGTGTGTGTGTGTGTGTGTGTGTGTGTGTGTGTGTGTGTGTGTATATATATATATATATATTTGAACATATATTTGAACATATATTTGAATATTTGAATATATATAAAAGATATACAGACAAATTCACAAAATGGAAATACCGTCGTATCAGAAGTACGGACGATTAAACAAATCTAATAAAATTTCCGGGAAAAATAAATTGACAAATATAAAATATACGTAGAATATAATATTGAATTGAATACAAAAAAAAAAAAAAAAAAGGATACGTAAATTCAAACATAAAACTGGTACACAAAAACACTTCTGAAATCTTAATGATAAAATAAACCAGAAACATTAAAGCAAAATAAAATATTCAGTATTCATCTAAGCAAATAACAAATAACCAAGCAAAAACCAAATTGATTATGTAAATTTGTTAGTAGTAAAAGACGGTAAAAACAAGAATAACGCGAATTACAATATGAAAAAGTAAACATTCTTAGAAAACAAATCGTTGCTGCTTAGCGAATGCTTATGTTTATTTGTCCAATAGTTAGGTACTAGAGCTAATTATAGACAATGGGAAGATTTACAAGAGTACAAAGATACCATAAAAACAATAATTTTAATTATGTATATATATAATACGAAACCGAATGAAATTAACAAAAAACTATCTCATTGCAATGTGTGTATATATATATATACATATATATATATATATATATATATATATAAATCTGTCTAAAGCCAGAAGGCTCATTTGGCCGGTGCTTATCCCGGTTTCGTGGCGTGAAGCGACTGAATGTACAAGACTCCCCCTTGGACAGGAGGCCAGTCCAACGAGGGGCTAAACTCCCATCAATCGCTGATACTCATTTTCAGCTGAGTATACTGGAGCAACGTGAAATGAAGTCTTTTGCTCAAGAACACAAAACGCAACCCAGGAATCGAACGCACGACTTTATGATTGTAAGTGCAACACCCTTACCACTAGGCCACTTGCCTCCACGTGCCTTATTTATAAACATATATCAAAATAGGTGCATGTTAGCGTGGATGTATATGAATATGGAACCAGCAGAAAATGCACACAGTTACATAACACGCACAGACAAATGGATCCTTAATTCGCCAGCCACCTTGCAGGAAAATCTCTCTAACTCAGGGTCTTTTTCTCCCTCTAGCTCTTTCTCTTTCTTTCTCTATCTCTTTCTCTATTTCTCTCTCTCTCTCTCTCTCTCTCTCTCTCTCTCTCTATATATATATATATATATATATATATATATATATATATATATATATATATATAAGTAATAAATCAAACAGTGATTTAGGCAGAATTTATAACATCGTTTTGTCATCAACTGAAGAAATGTTAAAACTATGGATAATTAAACATTTGTTCATGTCAATAAGATACCAGCCTAACGAATGTAATTAGCTTTCCATGTAACTAGGCTTAAAACACAAGAAACAAATTGAAAGAATGAAAGAAATATATAAAGAAACATAAATCTGCATATAATAATTTTCATTTGGAATTGTTTCCTCACTCCCAAACGAAGTCGGTTTTCTAACTCATTAACGCAAATGAGTATTCTGAGTAATGCTTTTTGTATATTTAATTATACAAACCTAAATATATCATTGAGTGAGTAAAACAACGGCCGTGGCTGTCCTAATTCTTTTCGAGAAGCCGCGTATACCTATTTATGTAACCCAAATGTAACTAGATGACTAATCCAAATTTGAATTGAAATATGAAGTTTTTAATTCATATATTTGAGTTCGATTTATTTAGTGTCTGTAACTCTGTCTTTATTTCCTTACAG
>OZ024741.1:67241492-67268992 GCA_964016885.1 Eledone cirrhosa | reverse complement strand
ACAGGAAAGTTTTGTGCAATTTATGTTTACAAGCCGAAATTGCCTCAGATTTTTGGTTTAAGATGTGGTCTGTGGCGTCGAGTATTTCCAGGGCCTCAGCGGCGCAGAGGTCACATGGTCTTTTATTTCCGTTATACGATCTAGCCCTAGCTAGGATCTCCCAGTATAACTTATATTGGGTGTGGTTGTCTTTTAGACTCCAGATATAAGCTGAAAGTGACGTCATATTCCTTCTTAGAGGGTAACGAAAAGAATGGGTATGCATGTAAAGACGCTGCTTGAATCTATTGGCGGTTAACCCTATGTAGGCCCTACGGGACGTGGGTGTTACAACCTTACATTTGTAGACAATGTTACTAGAGAGGCATTTCCCGGAAAGGGGGCAATCAACCCGATTCCTACAATTACAGTTAGTACTAACTACAGGGTTGCACGTGTTCCTACGGCTAGGTAGTTTAGCTAAATTTGAAGCTGTGATGTTATGTGCAAGGTTAGGAGTCGTAGAGTAAGAAATTTTAATAGTATTTCTATTAAAAATTTTACTATATTTATGTGTAGGGGGAAAGTGCTTCTTAATAAAGGAAAGAAAGATCTTAGCTAATGGTGTGGCTACTTCCATATTATATGGTGGGTCATACCAACAAATGCGACGGGATCTATTTCTTGTAGGTCTATTTTCGTACTCTGTATATGCTACCTTATCGACAAATCCACTTCGAGCAAGAGCTTCATTGTAATAAGTGGAATGGTCGTTGAAAATATGCTCGTTAGTAGAAAGACGGGAAAGCCTCAACGAAACGTTTCTTACCAGGTTATGCTGGAAGGATGGTTGGAATGTTTACTTATGTAATTAAGCGTATCATTCGGCTTTCTATACGGGTAATACAACCCATTCAATAAATTGAGGGTAACGTCGAGGTAATTAACAACCGAGAGATTGGCCTCAACCTGTATAGAGAGGTTGAAGCCTTTAAAGAAGGCTGTGAGTTCTTTTCTGAACCTGTCGCAAGCACGAGGTCCGCACTTAGTCATGGTCAAAAGACCAACATCACGGTACAAACCGTGTTAGTTTCAGAAGATCCCGTTAAGGGTGAAAGCAGCGATTCTTTGCTTAAACTTTAATCTGTTATTTTAATAAATATATATATATATATATATATATATAATAAACAATACAATACAATTACCTCATTATCAGAGGTTTCCCGAATAAGACGAATACAAGAAACGTCCTCATTCGTTCGTCAGACAAGACAATTTAAAACAGTGAAATATTTGAAAAATCTCCTCAAGAAAGGCAAAAGTTTAACGGGCAAAACAAATATATAAATAAAAGTAAATCAAGAGATATATAAAAATAAAATAAGGAAATATAGTAAGGCTATGTGTATAAATGTGTGTATATGCACCTACAAATGTACATACACACACGTGCAACCACTCAACCACATACATGTATGTGATATATACAGGGAAGAGAGTGTATCAGTCAAAGCAGTGTCAGGCTGAAGGTCGATACAGATATAAAAATATAAAATATGAAAATGAAATAATATATAAGAATAAAAAAATTAAATCAAAGAGAAAGTAAGAGGGAGGGGTTATCAATCATAAAGTAACACTAGAAAAAATAAATGAAAAGTAGAAAATATACAGAGGTTCGTACGCACATATATATGTATAAATATATATATATATATATACGTACAGACAAAAGCACATACATGCATACATACATACAAAAGCGCGCATACATACACACGATACACATATATATACATACATGTACATCTAATCACACGCACGCACGCGACCATATATATATATATATATATATATGTAAAAAACATAGATATAAAAACACACATACACACACACATATACACATACATGCGCACATACGAATGCATTCGTATACATATACAAACACGTATACACACATATGCACACTTACACGCATACATACAATATAAAAACCAGCCGTATGAATAAATGGGTACAAATTATACGCAAGTAAACATACATAAAAGCGGCTGTGGGAAAACAGAATATATCTAGAGATGAAAACGCAAGTGACAAATGATATCAGGTAGTGAAAGAAAACGGGGAAGTAAAATATGTAAAATTGTGAAAATATAAAGTAAGTGAATCAAAAAGCGGGGGGGGGGGGGGTCACTGGTGGATGTGAAGTAAAAATAAAGTTAAAAATTAAAATAAAAGTAAATCAGAAAGAGAAGTCTGTAAAGAAGGTAAGTTAAGGAAAGTGAAGAACAAGAGTTTATGGAGGATAAGTATCTGAAAGTGATATATATATATATATATATAAAATAAACATATGAAACAATCACGGAATAATTTGTAAAAGTGTGTAAGCACACATAGCGAGGTAGGTAACTAATTAAAGTTTAACTAGAACTTCAAAAATAGATACCTTAAAAATTGATTAATCTTCCTTGTATATAATTCATTAAAGAAATATATTTCACCATTAATCGATCGGTAAACCACAGTAGCCAAATCTCGAATTTTCAACAAGGGAGAAGATCGAACTATCTGTGTTTACACAGCAAATTCAAATCTGCGAATGATTGTTGTATTTTTTAAAAATACACACATCGTACCAACTTTAATCAATTTATAAGGTATCTATTTTTGAAGTTCTAATTAAACGTTAGATAGTTACCTAGCTGGCTATGTGTGCTTACATTATTTACAAATTATTCCCTCTGATTGTTTCATGTATTTATTTTAGATATATATATATATGTCAATCAATTTCTAGTTGATATAAAATGCTCGGATCTATTCATTGGAATCTTGGAGCATATTCTACAGTGGATATGGTGCATGTCTCTCCGACATGACACCCTTAATTTAATTTTGGATATATACACGGCTCCTTAATTATAGAGCTAACTCAGTTGAAAGGACTCGACTGCTATTTCTAGTTGTCGATAACCCTATTCACGCCATTGGGATGAAGCTGGTACGATGTATCTATTTTAAAAAAATGCAACACGTGTTGCTAGTCATTCGCAGATTTAAATTTGCTGTGTAAACACAGATAGTTAGATCTTTTGGCTAATGTGGTTTACCGATCGAGTAATGGTGAAATATATTTCTTTAATGAAATATATACAAGGAAGATTAATCAATGTATAAGGTATCTATCTTTGAAGTTCTAGTTAAACTTTAATTAGTTACCTACCTTGCTATGTGTGCTTACACACTTTTACAAATTATTCCCTGTGATTGTTTCATATGTTTATTTTAGATATATATATATGTCAATCAATTTCTAGTTGATATATATATATATATATATATATATATATATATATATATATATATATATATATAGAGAGAGAGAGAGAGAGAGAGAGAGAGAGAGAGAGAGAGAGAGAGCGAGAGAGAGAGATACTCAATTTTAACGTTCGTATAGAGCTAGTAAGTCATGATAGACAAGAGGAGTATCAATTTTGGATATATAAAACGGCCCCTTAATTGTAGAGCTGAGGTTAACTTTGAGGTTAACTTTGCCTTTCATCCTTACGGGGTCGATAAAATAAAGTACCAGTTATGCACTGGAGTAATTGCTAACCTTGTGCCAAAAATAGAAGCAATTAGTGAGATTGGCAGTAGCGGTTTGGCGTCGGACAACATGGTTTGCGGCATTTAGTTACGGCCCTTTAGGTTCTAAGTTTTAATCCCGCTGAAGTTGACTTTGCCTTTCATCCTTACGGGGTCGATAAAATCTAGCACCAATAATGCACTGGTGTCGATTTAATCGAGTTTCTCCTCCCCTTCAATTACTGGCCTTGTGCTTATAGTAGAAATCATTATTTGTAGTTTTCTCGGTATTTCCATGTTTCTACCGGTTTTGTTATTTGACCACCTAGTCAAACCTTTAGACCTTGTGTTCACCACATCTTTCAGGATCGTTGCTGTTCCCAACAAATTTACTGCAACATGCTAAATTCTTCTTTTACATGAATACTTTCTAACCAACCCGTCAATGTTTTTATACACTGTCTTTAATTGATATAATTTGCGACAGCTGCTATGTCTGTTGTGAGATTCGTTCAAAGTCAATGTACACTCATACACAAAATTAGGAAACAAAATGACAGTCACCCTCATTAAATCAATAATACACACTGATAGTACATGCATTGTTATGCAAATTAGCTGTACTTGCTTAACAACGTTCGATTCCTTATATTCTATGAGTAGTTATCAACGTACACTCTTTCTTTCAATCTCGCTCTTTCTTTTTCTCCTTCCCCTGCTGGAGGTCTAACAAGTCTCAAAACTAGGCAGACTAAAGTCTTTTTTTCTGCCTAAGTGATAACTGCGTAGTTTAAAACATATACACACATGCACACAGATACAGACACACACTCACACATACACACACATACATACACAGAGAGAGAGAGAGAGAGAGAGAGAGAGAGAGAGAGAGAGAGAGAGAGAGAGAGAGAGAGAGAGAGAGGGGGAGAGAGAGAGAGAGAAGTTCGAAATGTGGAAATGTGTGTGTCCCAAAGCAAATAACCATAATAATAGTCGATAATTGTAAATAATAGTTGAGAATATCGGGTAAAATACGCGTGGAGATGAAAAATCTGACCCGAATCGCCTTCTGCTTTTCTCTTGTACATGCGCTTTTATCCAATATTCTCAACTACGACTTATAGCAATCGACTGTTATCATTGTCATACATTTCAGATTTAAAAATTCCCCAATGCTTCTCAAGTTAATCGCTTTATATATCTAAATATGTATCTATGCATGTATGTATGTATGTGTGTACGCATGTATGTATATATCTACAAATGTATGTATGTATGCATGTATGTGTGGATGTATGTATGTATGTATGTATGTATGTATGTATGTATGTATGTATGTATGTATGTATGTATAATACCTACTCGCAGTCGTTTCATGAGGACATGCCCCTCTCATTGAAACAACATAGTTCTTTGACTAGATTAGATGTTCGGTAATCTCTATAAATCTTATTCGTAATGTGAATGGATTTAAATGTCAAACAACTTGAATAAAAGCAATTTTCTGCTAACTTGATGCCTACGGTTGAATAGAAATGAAATAGTTGTGTCTTAATTCGGCGACACTGTTTATGATTCTTGCAAAATTCGAAGATCTATGGTTGAAACTAGCGGTAAATACTGATTGAATAGTCGGTTTTAATGCTAATAATAGCAAATGAAAATGTCTCTATGTAGTAATGCATTAGAAGAGTGACTGTTGTTGTTGTTGCTGCTGCTTAACCCTAGATCAACAAACAAAAGATTAAAAATATTCCATCATGTTCATATGTGTTTTGCATATCACCGACGATTATCTAATGTATCATTGTTAAGCTGTGCCCTCAGATTACAATATTAAATGCGTCCGTTTTTCATTAGACTCTATATTGTGATTTGAGTGACATTTAGATATCATATCTAGCAGATTGAGAAATAGTGTAAGGGCTTCATTAGTGCCTAGTTCCATAAAATGTAATCTCATTACAGCTAGCGGTTACAAAACCTAAAAGATCAACTCCAGCTGAAAAGATCTTATGATCCCTGTGTCAGTGTATAACTCCCATCTTTTATTTTCACTACTCACATTTGAACTTGGAACCAGTTATATGGAAGTTAAGATTTGGTTTAGTGTCACATTCACTTCATCATATACTCAATGGATTTATATCCATTGGATTCCAATATATTGTCTCACATATAGATTCGTATATAGATTGCTGACGGCGTTGGTTTGGGGGGTTGATATCTCCGTTAAGAAAGGTTTGAATATGGAAGTCATTGGAATCGGTAACTCTTTCAAAATTCCACAAGATTAAACACAACTGAGTAACGCCTATTAGTAAATGTATCAATCGATGTATACTCTAGAGAGATACGCTATCTTGGAGGCGTGTACGTTATCACTTGACCTCCTAGATATAGAACCATATCTCCCTCAGTTTATATCCAAAAATTATAAGGAACAATAAATTCAGGAAATAGTTGACAAATTATTGTCAAATTAGTTGACGAATTAGTTTTCACCCAGTTAATGACTTGACTGTTTTTAATGATCTTGACTGTTTTTAGTCATCTGACTGTTGTTTTGATGTCTGTCATCGAATTTCCACGGAACCATAACGGAGCAAAGCCTTACTAAGCCTATACTCGACGGGATATATGCTGCATTTGTCAACGTTCCCTACTGAAGGCGGCAGAAGAATTTCATACGGCTAATGGGATACAGGGGATAAAATAGACATAGACTGAAAATAAGAATGTCTACTTTTGGCACAAGGCCAGCGATTACACCAGTGCATCACTGGTACTTTATTTTATCGGCCCCGTAAGGGTGAAAGGCAAAGTTAACCTCGGCGGATTTGAACTCAGAACACAAAGGGCCATAACTCTATGCTGCAAGTATGGTGTCTAACGCTCTACCGATACTGCCAAACAACCGAAGGTGCGTTATTTAGGTCTAGAACATGCCTTGCTATGATTATATTTTAAACTACTAACTTCAGCTGAGTAAGAGGTTGTGGTGCTGTGTAGTTTCGGTTGTTTTGTGGTTGTAGTTGTTCGTAGTGTTAAGGATAGTAAGGTTGCTGGTGGTGGTGGTGGTGTTGTTCCCACTGCTAATGCTATGATGAAGATGATATGAATGGTAGTAGTCAGAGGCGTTTACGGTGATGGTGGTGGTGGTGGTAAAGAAGGTAGAGCCCGTGGTGGTGGAAAAGGAAGTAGTGGGCATGTTGGAGGCAAAAGAGGTATTGATAGAGGTGGAGTTAAGGCGGTGAACTGTGATGGCGTTGGTAAGGTGGTGGATTGTGATGGTGTTAAAATGAGTGCTAGTGGTAATGGCAGTCACGATGGACGTTGTGATGGTGGTTGTGGTGGTTGTAAAATGACCAAGTAAAATGGCCAAGGTGATTCTCCATCCTTTTCGTTGAGACTGCTTCTTGTTATTGTTGTTTAACCCACGATCTACCATGATCGAGATGATAAAAGGCATTGAGGATCGCAATACCTACTATTTCCTTCAGTTTTGCAATGGTTGACTAGGATTAAAAGGAGAATTTATTGCTATTTCTAACAGGTACAGCACTCGCATAAAGTCTTCTTTATTGACACGTCGATGCTGGTGGTGTGTTTGTTATTGTTGCTGTTATATTTGTTTTATTAGCCAACTATTATTATTAGTACCATTATTATCATTTATTCATACGATTGTCCTTTTCTACAGCATAGTAAGATTAATTGCTAACTTAAACATTAACGATAAACTCTGTAGTAGCACACGGCATATCGGTTGTCCATAGTAACAACACCTGTCATCACAACCCACGTTTGTATATATATATATATATATACACACACACACATTCACATGTAAATTTATATGTGTGTGTGTATGTATATACACATATATATGTATATATTTATATATGTATATATATATATATATATGTATATATATATATATATATATATATATATATATATATATATATATATAGAGAGAGAGAGAGAGAGAGAGAGAGAGAGAGAGAAAAGTATGACCCGACGGCAGAGCTCAAGCCGTTTCGACGGCTATTTCTGCCCAGAAATAGCCGTCGAAACGGCTTGAGCTCTGCCGTCGGGGACATATTTTTCATATTTCCCACTCTACTACCCTAAGTATTGAGTACTCTGGTGCGTTATGGTCCATCTGGTTCCTTACCATATTTCCTTTGTTATATATATATATATATATATATATATATATACTCACACACACATATATATATATATAATTATATCATATATTATATCCACACATACACATCTATACCCCCATACATACATATACATATACACACACATATATATATATACATATATATATATATACATACACATACACACACTCATACATACATATATACATATATACAATCAAGCAGGACGAAAGCATCATGAATGAACTTTATTGCATATGACAGTTGTTTCGATATTGATCAACTGCACATATATTTGTATGTGAATGCATGTGCATATATGCATGTATATATGTAGGCAAAAAATAAACAGAAAAAATACAAAGTAAATAACAGTACAACGAAAACAATATATTAGTTTAACAATTGCTAACCATATATATATATATATAAGTTAAAACAATGAAATAAGAAATGAAGTCATTAGAGATATACTTCACTGCTTTACGATCGTTTCTAGATGGTGATAATACATTGTATCTATACTCAGTTATTGATCTATGTAAGTTTACAAACTGTCAGATAGAGAGAATATTTACTTACATGCATATCACCAGCTGTTTTAAAAAGCAATAATAATTTTACTCAGGATTAGTAGCATGTTAGTATCATGTCCTTATTTGGAGGTGGTTGAAGAACTAACGAATCAAATTGTTTTTTTCATATGGTGTTAAAATAAAAAGTAATACACTTTAGTTGAGGTCGTGACCCTTTGAAAGGAATGGTTGAAGGGTGTTAGTAGAAATGGCATAAAAATCTTTTAGGAAGGAAGGGGATTGTCAAACTGATAGTTGAATGTATCTTGTATAGTGAATTTAAAAGGAATGTCAAAATAAATGGTGATTAGTGTGTGTTGTATTGAGTTTTAAGGTGAATATAAATTAATGTTATGGCTAGGAAAGATAGTATTAAAAAAAGATGAAAATTATAATAAGATAATGAAATATAGTAATGCGATAATATACAACTTAACCAACACAATATAGTGCGGTGTGGTAAATTGCACTCAGTATAATATAACATGTTATACGCTCTAAAATATTATTAAGTATGTTTATGCATAAACAATCAAACTCAGATAAGTACATGTTGGCATAGTTAAAACACATAAATTTCATAGTCTACAAAGTGCATATATCCACACTATATATAGAGAGAGGTACAGTTATATTGGTATCTAACCAAAATATACATACGTGCAAATAGATGCAAACCTAAATACACATCCACACGCATGCATATAATCATATATATACATATCCATACATATCTATATCCACACATACACATCTATACCCCCATATTTACATATACATATACACACATATTATATATACATATATATATATACATACACACACACTCATACATACATATATACATATACATACATATACACACACATACATACATACATACATACATACATACATACATGCATACATAGATACATACATACATACATATATACATACACACATACATATATATATATATATATATATATATATATATATATATATATATATATATATATATATATATATACATATATATATATATACATATATATACACATACAACACATACACACACACCCATATACACATATATATATACACGTGTGTGAGCATATGTACACTCCTCTTACATGTGCACATACTCATATATAAACATTCATAAACCTATACTCACATATACACACACACAAACACACACACACACACACACACACACATATATATATATATATATATATATATATATATATATATATATATATATATATATATATATATACATACATATACACATCTCTCTCTCTCTCTCTCTATATATATATATATATATATATATATATATATACATATATATATATACATATACATACATACACATACACACATTCACAAGCATATACATATATACACATATACACATACATAAACATATATACACACACATATATATATATATATACACAAATATACACACACAAAAATATATTTCCATATCATACATACATGTATATTTCTACTCATTCAATTACGGGTGGCTGTGTATCTTGTTTCCTTTAGTCATTAACGCATAAATCTAAGGAAGCTAAAATATTAAAAGACAAAAATGAGCATGAAAGCATATAATTAGGGGAAAGAGGTACTAATAAATGTTATTCTATACGGAATTATAGTGAGTTGCTATTTAGAATATTTAATTAGGTTTATAGTATTTAATTAGGTTTATATTATTTAAATGTTTTTCGTATACGGTGATTCCAGACTATGATCTATTCCTGTCTTTTATTTAATAAATCGTCCTTACATTTAGTAATTTCCAAGATCTCTCCTGAACATAATCTGCATTCCCTCCTGTTCCCAAGGTATGGAGTTCTTTGTAGAATGGTGTTCCACGATAACTTTAAATCTATTTTTTTCTTTTTATAATTATTTACCGCTTCAGCTAAAGATGTGGTGTTTGCTAATTTAGTATTGTTTAAACTACTAGAGTGTGCGTAAAATCTTTTCTTATATGTGTTTGATGTAGATCCTATATATGTTTTGTTGGAGTCTGTAGTAGACACAGTGCATTTATATATTACATTATTAATCAAACAATAATGCGTGTGGATGTGTATTTAAGTTTGCATCTATTTGCACGTATGTATATTTTGGTTAGATATCAATATAACTGTACCTCTCTATATATATATAGTGTGGATATATGCACTTTGTAGACTATGAAATTTATGTTTTAACTATGCCAACATGTACTTATCTGAGTTTGATTGTTTATGCATAAACATACTTAGTAATATTTTAGAGCGTATAATATGTTATATTATACTGAGTGCAATTTACCACACCGTACTATATTGTGTTGGTTAAGTTGTATATTATCGCATTACTATATCTCATTTCGGACGCCATGCTTTCCAGCATAGTTACGTCCCTTTACGATCTGAGTTCAAATCCCGCAGAGGTTGACTTTGCCTTTCATCCTTACGGGGTCGATAAAATAAAGTACCAGTAATGCACTGGTTAATTGCTGGCCTTGTGCCTAAAGTAGAAACAATTATCTTATTATAATTTTCATCTTTTAATATACTATCTTTCCTAGCCATAACATTAATTTATATTCACCTTAAAACTCAATACAACACTAATCACCATTTATTTTGACATTCCTTTTAAATTCACTGTACAAGATACATTCAACTATCAGTTTGACAATCCCCTTCATTCCTAAAAGATTTTTATGCCATTTCTACTTACACCCTTCAACCATTCCTTTCAAAGGGTCATGACCTCAACTAAAGTGTATTACTTTTCCTCTTAACACCATATGAAAAAAACAATTTGATTCGTTAGTTCTTCAACGACCTCCAAATAAGGACATGATACTAACATGCTACTAATTCTGAGTAAAATTATTATTGAATAAAATTATTATTGCTTTTTAAAACAGCTGGTGATATGCGTGTATGTAAATATTCTCTCTATCTGATAGTTTGTAAACTTACATAGATCAATAACTGAGTATTGATACAATGTATTATCACCATCTAGAAACGATCGTAAAGCAGTGAAGTATATCTCTAATGACTTGATTTTTTATTTCATTGTTTTAACTTATATCATGACTCTGTTTTCCGTGTAATGTTTTATTGTTTTCTGAGATTTATCTTAACCTACAACATTTTCAATATATGGATTACATCGAGTTCTTCATGCAGAATAGACCCCACAACTTACAGTGGATACCTCTGTATATATATATATATATATATATATAACGAAGGAAATGTGGTAAGGAACCAGGTGGACCATAACGCACCAAAGTACTCAATACTTGAGGTAGTAGAGTGGGTAATAGGAACCAGTAAGACCCCGACAGCTGAGCTCAAGCCGTTTCGACGGCTAATTCTGGACTGTATTCAGGTATTACCTTCAGGTATTACCTAATTCAGGTATTACCTTCCAGTGTTCTACCACTATATATATATAGTGGTAGAACACTGGAAGGTAATACCTGAAGTGGTAGAGCACTCAGTCCATGGGACGAGTTAGGCAGAAGTGGTTACACAATAGTTAGTTCACCATACCGAGAACAATTCTCGGTATGGTGAACTGACTGTTGTGTAACCACTTCTGTATATATATTATATATATATATATATATATATATATGTATAAGTACATACATATATGTATACAGGCGTACAGTAGAATGTATATATATACATACATGCACACATATATATATGTACGTATGGATTTACCGAACATTTATTATAATGCTCGGTGTGTTTGTAAACAAACACCCCGAATTAAGCCGTACAGTGTTTAGCAACCATCGTTGCCCTTTTGTTCAACACTGACAAAGGAACGATGTACTAGTTTCAAGCTTATTAGCTATCGTCAGCACCGTATACCTTCCTGCCAGATGATTGAACGTCTGAAATTATATACTTTCCTTATGCATATTAACGGCTGAGCAGCCCAATTTGCATATCGAGTGAGTTAATCGGCCGGGCGCACCGAAAACGATAAACGGAAAACATGAAACGAAATTTCATTTCTCACTCTTAGTACAGCTGTTACTTAAATATATACGTACTAAGAGTGAGAAATGAAATTTCGTTTCATTTTTTCCGTCTCTCTCTCTCTCTCTCTCTCTCTCTCTATATATATATATATATATATATATATATATATATATATATATATATATATATATATATATATATATATATATGTAGGTAGGTAGGTAGTAGAGGTGCAATCGAATTGCGTTTAGTAGTTTGAGTTGGTCTTGACCTAGTGATCCATCTGCTACCCACGCCACGAATATTATATCTATGGACAGTACAAACATGGTAAGTGTACTGTACAATGTATCATAAGAAGCAGTACATACATGCGCTGTGATAAACACACACACGTACATATGTATATATATATATATATACATATATATATATATATATATATATATATATATATATATATATATATATATGTTATACACACACATGCACACACACACACTCATATATATATATATGTCTGTATGTATGTATGTATATATATATGTATATATATATAGGAAGAGAGAGAGAGAGAGAGACTTGGATTCTAACAATACATGCACATTTTACAACGACGGTTCTTTGCTATTACGTCAGAATTGTCAGCACGGCGCCATTCAAAAGTGAATACAGCTATACAGTTAAATATATTTATATGTGATTACATGTGAATACAGGTACAATAAAATTAATACATGCATATTTTAAGATCAATATTTAATTGAAATTGTCCGGGCATTAATTGATGTTTTCTTATCTCTAGAACTCATCAGTAAAGAGCAAAAAGAACATTTTGCACACCGGTTTCTTTTCCACATCCCATCTTGAGTACAAGATGAATAGATCAACCATTAAAAATAGAGTTAATAGTTTCTATAATTTGAAATTAAGCAATGAAATCAAAAGTAAAACGAAAACAACTTGATATATATATATATACACTATATATACTATATATACTATATATATATATATATGTACTATATATATATATATACTATATATATATATATACTATATATATATATATATATATATATATATATATATATATAGTATATATATATATATATATATATATATATATATATATATATATACTATAACAATTTCCGTTTACTCCGCTTCTAACACTCGTTTATCTTTCTATTTCTTCTTATTTCTCATTCTTACTTTTGATGAGGGACTAACATTCAAAACGTTAGTTCCCTTTTTCTACTATATCAAGTGTTAAACTCATATATCTTCATTGTACTGCATGGCTTAGCTCTGTTTTTTTTATCTATTTACTGTTCGTGCTCTCTCTCTCTCTCTCTCTCTCTCTCTCTCTCTCTCTCTCTCTCTCTCTCTCTCTCTCTCTCTCTCTCTCTCTCTCTCTCTCTCTCTCTCTCTCTCTCTCTTTCCCTCTCTCCCTCTCTCTCTCTCTCTCTCTCTCATACACACACTAAGACATACATACAGACAGAGAGAGAGAGAGAGAGAGAGAGAGAGTGTGTGTGTGTGTGTGTGTATATAATGTCAATATTTTACATTATCAAGAAGTAAAATGAGCTTAGATTTGATGTGTACACATGTGAGAATTGAGTGAGGTTAGTGACATGCGCATGTTTATATTGTTATATTATCTAATTAGTATCGTGTAATGCACGACTGTTGTTGATAGCCGGGTTTAATTTATTCCTTAATCCTAATATTTCCAATATTCTGGGGATTTGTTGGTGAACATAATAGTTTGGTTATGATATTTCTCTCGATATTTTATAATGAAAGAATAATATTTAATCCGAATATGCAATTTGTGAACGTAGCTTTTGACTCAAGATCCACGTCAATGTATAAATACTCATATTATTGATTGGTCAGTTCGGCAATAAGGATACTTAGCTGTCGTGTGTGAGTTTATTCCCAGACAAATACCTTCGTATGGAAAATCCATAGGGCACCGGTTTTATAGCCAGTCCGTCCCTTATTAGGATGGCCTAATAAATTTCAAATTCAGAAACCAGTTGCTGTTTTCTCTCGCTGAGACACATCTTTCTGTATGTATTACTTGGTAATACTGACCCACTAGCACTCTACGAGTCTGCTTTATGTTAGTGACTCTATCTCTTCTGACTTACATTTGTTTTGTATTTTTGTTTTATTATTTATTTTTATAGGGCAGTGGATTGGCAGTATCGGTAAAGCGTCGGACACCATGCTTTGAAGGATAGAGTTACGTCTCTTTATGATCTGAGTTCAAATCCCGCCGAGGTTAACTTTGCCTTTCATCCTTACGGTGTCGATAAAATAAAGTACCAGTAATGTACTGGGTAATTGCTGGCCTTGTACCAAAAGTAGAAACAATTATTTATTTTTATACGGGAGATATCACTTTGTATGTAGGCAGTACTAATCCATTCTGGAGAAATATATCTATGTAGGAGGTTTTCCCGTGGAGTTGGTGTTAAGAGATCTGTGTCAGAAATCAGAGTGAGATAGGGGGTGGGGGGGGGGGGGGGGGGGGGCTGAGAAAAAGAGAGACTAGGTGTCACTGGGCTATCTCAAGTTGACGTCTATGTTAGTGGAAACCATTTCATTTGATAAGAACCACATATATTATTTCTACATTCAAAATTCGCAACATACATTACAGGATAGAATATTTATAAATAAGAAAACACACAAGATACGTTTATACACCAAAAGTAGATTGGTTAATCTCTCCTCCTTGAAGGCTTTTATTGAGTCTTCATGTTGCGATTAATACTTTAGAATCCGTCAGTGAGAGTATGCTACCAATGAAAGATATTCACAGACGTAAGTAGTCCCTAAAACATTGAGGTCAAAGCCTTGGTGTCTAATAATTAGTATAATCCTCAATTTTAAGTAGAGAACATGATCAATGACTTCTTTTATTTGGTATTTTTATTTTTATTTTTTCTTGGCTGATCTCTTTGTAAAAGATTTACGCTATTCTGGAAACTTAAAGCTATCTGGGAAAGTTATGTATCAACTCTTTTCCTCCTTCAAGTGACAGATTTAGACGTTGACGGTGCTGCATTACGTCTGTCAAGAACTTATGATCCAGTACCCACTCGGGATCTGTTTGTGGATAATTGTTTTCATTTTCTTTCATGAAATTGATAATTGTATAACGACTGATCCATTCTACAAAATGAAAGGTCACTTTGCCTTTTCACAAGACCCAGCTGCTCGATACACGGTGTGTTTCTGTACATACCTGAATTAAATTCACAATTTCTAAGACACAGTTTATGACATAATTAAAGTTGAAGGGCTTGCAGATACTTACAGTGAATTAAGTTACATTCAGGATAGTAGGGATTTCGTGTCAAGAGCCCAATTAGGACAGCAATGTGACCTGACATATCTAATTCTCTATCGCACATCGATTTTATGTAGAGGTACTTGAAAATTCAAGTAAATTCCTCACGTCATCACCTACTTATGAAGTCCATGAATAATTCTATTATATTTCCATCATTTGTAACATACGAAACAAATATAGCTAGCTAAAGAGTCTTTATTGTTTCTAGATTCATACGAGTTTAAACTGAAAGCAATACAGCTTTTCAGAAAAGTCTGTAAGCAAACACATGATTGCAGCAAACTTATTTGAGAAACAGGTGTATCCGCAGTGTCGGAAATAGAAATTAGTTCTATAGTTTGTTGAAGTGTATATTTCATTGGTATGAGGTTTGCTATAACATCACTATTAATATTATTCTTTACACATTTTCTATGACTACAAAACGTTGACATCAAGCAATATTCCGAGCTAGACCAAAGCTAGCTTTAGAAGTCATATCACGTTCCTGACAATGGCAGAACAGGCTACTTTGTTAACTGATTAAGTTACACTTTAGCGTTCTCACTTTATTCCATTGCAGTTCTGATCCTGCAAGAAAGCTGATTGTGCATATTTCATAGCATGATTCAGGGTGGCACATTAAATTACAGGCTTTATACTGATTACTTCTTATATAATGAGGCACACCGTCTTTTCACCGTTTACAGTAAAGGCGAAATTGTGTATTGATTGTTGATTGAAAAAATTATTTTCTTGTTTAGGTTTCCGTATTTCACTTTTCTGCTGGTCAGTCGTTTTATACAAGAACTGAATAAGAACTTGTACCATTGAAACATTAATACCTGCCTAATATAAAAATAAATTTTAAGTATTCATTTATTCATTAATCTCAGAAGCAGATTTGATTTTTAATGCTTCAATTGCAATTACCATAGAAATATTTGTTTTCTTTTAAAATATTTCCGAGATCTGATATCATATGGATTTCCAACTAGGTGGGACCCAGTAGACGTGCTTGAGGTGAAAATGGAGGAGCTCCTATCTAAACACACGGGTAATGATTGTGTCATACCTGTATAAAATCTGTTTGGGTCACGTTCAATAACATGCCGTAAAAAATCAGTTTTTTA
The DNA here is from genome assembly GCA_964016885.1 of Eledone cirrhosa. Taxonomy (NCBI): domain Eukaryota; kingdom Metazoa; phylum Mollusca; class Cephalopoda; order Octopoda; family Eledonidae; genus Eledone; species Eledone cirrhosa. The sequence continues at coordinate 67,252,171 of OZ024741.1, read as the reverse complement.
TTATTCAAATTTCAAAGATACACAATTAGAATGCCCCACTCCCTTCGATTCAAATAATACAACATGTAGAGGTAACAATTCAGAGCAGATAACAGATAATTTACAGTACATCTAAGTCCTTATTTTCCGTTTCATGTCTTCTCACGTATGCATCGAAAAATAGTACTGGGAGCCACACTTAGTATATATATATTAGGAGCCACACTTAGTAACAGTTTTGCCATCATTTGTTTCTGTTTTCGATGATTTTGGATCGTATGTTATTTGCCTTTTCATGAGAATACAGCATGTGAAACTTGTTTACATATATGTAGAAGAAAGCGCAGAAATATAGATCATATTTTTATCTTGGGTGCGACATTGCTCATATCTGGGAGATTGTAGAGGATGAAGAATTTGTTAATTTTAGAGGTAAAATTTCGTTTAAATAATATTGGAATGCTCTTTGGTTAGAAATGTCGTCCATTGAGATTTATGACTATTTCATGAGCTGACTAAATGTGATATCAGTGATCTTATCATAGAGTGCAGCATAGACGAGAAATTTAATTATGTTATGTAAATTTGTTTCCTCTAGAGATAGATATACTTTTATCTCTTGTGATTTGCAGCAGTTTAAGTGTGGCGTATGTGGATATATACATGGTATAAATCGAAGTTGTAGCTGCGAGAGGGCAAATACCAATCGAATTGTTTAAGGCAATCACAAAGCACTCAATGAAGCAAAAAGTTAACAGATTCTTCATCTAGATTAAACACATAAAGTTATATAAGTATATCCCCACGAATATGTGTATGTTGTCATAGTATATAATCACAACAGCGGAAAACAGGAATAAGTAGAAGACTAACCAAGACCAGTTCGATCTGGTTTGTGGAAGCCCAAGAAAAGTGCATTACTAATTACGATATACATAAGAAAAACGTAAGTGCACCTGATAGTTGTTACATAAGGAACAGGAGACCTTCGTCGGAAAGTATTCGTTCAATAAAACCCACGGTCAGTTTTGTCACAAAAGGTCAGGAACACGATATACTGTAGTTGTAAACACTCTTGCAGTATCACGTAATTTCCCTTCAAAGAAACTCACATCTTTTGAGGGAATTGTAGACATATATATGTGTGTGTGTGTGATAAATGTATATATGTATGTGTGTATATATATATATATATATATATATATATATATATATATATATATATATATATATATATATATATATATATGTATGTATGTATGTATGTATATATATATATGTGTGTGTGTGTGTCTGTGTGCGTGTAAGTAGTGCAATTAAGAGAAACATGAATATACGATGGATTACACCCTAATTAAAATTGCGCCAAAAGCAAAATGAAAAATGAAAGGTAGGAATCAATGCGTAAATACATACATACACATACTCAAGCACACGCACACACATCAATTAAAGAAGCATTCATTAGATTTAGTAAGTTAGGTAACTAGCTTACAGTTTCAAATAAACACATAGAGTATAAAGAAAAAATACAATGTATGTGCGTGTGTATGTTTATGTTGTAGCGCCGTTGACTGCATCGAATTGACTCATGAATTGTATGTAAGCTGAAGAAAAAGTAAAGTGTTATCGAAGAACGCTATATCAGGAGCTTATATTATATAATTGAATAACTCCACTATTGAAGTTGAAGAATATAATTAAAAACAACTATATACAATTCAAGTGTCGAGTTAATGCAGCTGCTCTCTTTGCAATAATTGCTTCTTGCAGATGTATATATTCTCTATTGATTCCATGACGCCGTTTTCTAATGTTACGTGGTTTAATATTATTGGTCAGATTGTTTTCTCCGTGTGTTTTTCCTTTGTATTTGAAGTTAATGTTGCTGTAATTACTAGTGTTATTGTCAATTTGTAATCAAACCTTTCTGTTACATGTCTATAGCAAAAGCTAAGATTCTATGTGGTCTCACTCCATGATAGCAATAACAACCACATTTCTCTAACATTAAAACGTATAATGACTTGCAGGTGGTATATTGACAGTAGAAAAAACAAACTTTTGGTCATAATGGAATGACTTTAATCTTCTATAATTTAAATCAGAGCTGGTCTTCGGCTAAATACCAACAACCTAGGTACCTGACGTCAATCATTTAATATTGTTATCAGGAATAAAATTCTTGAACAGATAATAGAGTCTCTTCGACATAGCACTACACACATATATAAAACACCAAACAATATCCAGAAATATCTTCATTCTTAAACGACTTAAGTTGCAATGTGGAACGGACCTCAATCGGTCTCGACGATAAATGTTCCAGTTCGATCAACGAAACAGCTTGCTCGTGAAATTGAATGAGCCTTTCACAGATACGTACATGAACGTAAATCGCAGAGAGATTCAGACTGATAAAGGTGTGTTTCCCTCTTTCAATTACAGTTAGAGTTCATCCGACGGGCTTCCAAACAGCTTTATTCTTCACAAATCCACTTACAAGGCTTAGGTCGAAACGACGACATGATAAATGCCATTTTCGCACGATGTTTCACAGCGGGATTCAACATAGAATCTAATGGCTGTGAAACAATCTTCATCACTATCTTCGTCACCAGTCAACTATACTGCGACCACAACAATCCAAATAAAATCGTGACACATGCTATAAATACTAGCTGTACTTATAGCATGTGTGAATGTTTGCAAAACTCCATCTCGGCCCATTCTGTCTCGAAATCGATATCGGGGCACTCGAATATGTTAATATTAAATATACTATAGCCCTAAAAGATTGTGCCAGATTTCGTTTATATTTTGGGAATGTAATTTGACAAGTAACTTTATTTAGAGCTGCAAATATAAATTTCACACTGTTTGGTGATGAATTCTGGTGGATAAACTACCACTGAATAATAATTTCTAATTTCGACACACGGCCAAGAAATTTGGAGAAGGTACAAATTGATTAAATCAACTGCAGTACTTGACTGGTACATCATTTCATTTAACCCGGAAAGATGGAAGTTATAGTTGATCTTCACGGGATTTGAACTGAAAATGTAAAAAAAAAACTAAAAAAAACAGAACGAATTCCGTAATGTCAGTTCATACAACACTCTACATATTGTGCATATCCACAGCTCTTATAACACCGAATATTAAGAGTCTGTAGTGACCTACATTCCGCAGGCTCACATACATTCTCTGTGCGTGATTTGGCTCAGCTCAGCCAATCAGCGCCAGTAGAAGAGGATGTATCCCTACGCGTTCTGAGGGAGAAATAGCCCGCAAAGATTTGAGGACGCTGTCACTTCCAGCTAGACCGTGCTAAGGTAATCACCACTTGTTCTTTTGCTCCGCCAGCACAAACAAATCAATTAAGATTACAAGAGAAAATACGGTCGACTGGCTGAGGCGTTTAGCCAATTCCGTAGTAAAATTGTTGTGTCGTTACATATTGTTTGTGCTGGCGGAGCAAAAGAACAAGTGGTGATTACCTTAGCACGGTCTAGCTGGAAGTGATAGCGTCCTCAAATCTTTGCGGGCTATTTCTCCCTCAGAACGCGTAGGGATACATCCTCTTCTACTGTCGCTGATTGGCTGAGCTGAGCCAAATCACGCACAGAGAATGTATGCGAGCCCGCGGAATGTAGGTCACTACATCACCTCCGAGCAGATTTTTAGCCGAAAATCGTTAACGATGAAGCCGAGGACCCACAGATTATTGAATCAGCAAGAACAAATGCTGAAAGAGCACATCAGTGAAAAAAATAATTGAGCAGAAAGATGCATGCAAGAAAAAAAAATGAGGCGCGACGGGCCGTGTTGAGCCGCTGTCAAATGACTAGCTGTTTTGTAGTTTATACGTGACCCCTAAAGGTCTACCAGAAAACAGATAAAGTCTGACATGGGCGAAGTTGCTGTTCTTGCATTAAATGTTAATGGTAAGTGTTGTACCAGTAGCTGTGAACGAAGCTATTATGGTAGTTTACCAGTGCTGGCAAGAAGATGATGGGTAGGCGAGAAAATGTTGGCCTCCCAGATGTATTGCTGAATGTGCTAGGGAGCCAGGAAAAAATGGCTGGTTGCTTTGATAAGAAAAAAAAAGCAAGTTGAATCTGTAGGTGGGTTGCAGTTCCATGTAATACAGCAAAGAAAATGTGTGCGTGCGGTCAATATACAATGATAGAGAGAAATGAATTTTCATATAATACAGTTACAAAAAAATAAATGTCCAAAATAAATTCCTGAAAAAAAAGGGAAGAAAGAAAGAATTGTTTTTTTTTCTTTCAACAAAAAGTTCGCTTCTTTTTTCTTTGGGAACGCTCTTACTAGGGAGCTAGTAGAGTTGTTGTTGTTAAAGCAAAGTCACAATGAATCTTCTGTAGAGTAGAAGTCGAGCGTTGAAGAACCTAGCGTCACCAACATGGCAGCCACGTCTGACGCCATAATGGTGAGAAAACTAATGTCTTAATTTCTCGAGTCCTTGTGGTAACGAGACAGAAGGTATGGTGGTTGCGTTGGTAAAGTTACAAGCCGTTCCCTGGTGTTGGTTAATAGTTAGCCATGTGTTGCTGCTGATGGCTGGTATTTGGTGGTAGCCGTTTTGAAATTTCCTCGTGGAAGTTATAGTTGATCTTCACGGGATTTGAACTGAAAATGTAAAAAAAAACAAAAAAAAAAGAACGAATTCCGTAATGTCAGTTCATACAACACTCTACATATTGTGCATATCCACAGCTCTTATAACACGAATATTAAGAGTCTGTAGTGACCTACATTCCGCAGGCTCACATACATTCTCTGTGCGTGATTTGGCTCAGCTCAGCCAATCAGCGCCAGTAGAAGAGGATGTATCCCTACGCGTTCTGAGGGAGAAATAGCCCGCAAAGATTTGAGGACGCTATCACTTCCAGCTAGACCGTGCTAAGGTAATCACCACTTGTTCTTTTGCTCCGCCAGCACAAACAATATGTAACGACACAACAATTTTACTACGGAATTGGCTAAACGCCTCAGCCAGTCGACCGTATTTTCTCTTGTAATCTTAATTGATTTGTTTTATTTCTCTTGGCATGCCAGCTCAACCTCTGTTAATAAATAATGTAAAACCAAGCTAAAGTCATTGTCGATATTCCTATCATATCTTTCTACCAAACCTGGTTCCTCGTGGCGACATTACAACTTCTAAAAAATACTTCTCCGCTAAATTGGTGACAATATACCTACACCAAAAGTCTCATATTTATAAGTTTCCATCAGATGTTTATATCACGTGAACATATTACTGTTACTATATTTAATTGGGATAAATTCGATTCGCCAACCTCCGCCTGTCCGTTATTTATTTCTGACTGATTACGTGACCGTACAGTATGAGGTTTCGGATTGATCATAGTATTATGACGTCGTATCTCGGTCGTATTTATATTTATTTTGACAAGTTTATGCTTCAAGGGGCCAATCTTGCCACACAATTTGTCACGCTGAATCTCTCTGTCCCTTACGTAACCTGAACGCTAATTTCAATACAATTTCGTCGAACGAACAACTCTAAAGCCCGTCGTCGAAACTGATGGAGGACCATTCCAATACTGAGTTAAAGCTATTTTATTGCAGATTGACTAGTTTCCACATATGTGCACATTCGTAGGTCCCCCACACACAGTCTCCTTCATGAGAACTATTCATAGAAATATCCACATGAACTTGTCAACAATATTTGTAGAGAATGACAACTTGTCCACGGAAACCTATAGAAACTTATAAAAATCTTTATCAATGTTTATACCTATTTACATATTATGTGTTCATATTTCAAACGATGTACACACACACACACACGCACACGCACACACACACACACGCACACACACACACACACACACACATATATATATATATATATATATATATATATATATATATATATATATATATATATATAACGACCGCATTTTAAATGATATAAGAGGTTGAAGTTTTTATTATAATAACCAAGGATTTTCTAACAATATGCCGTGCGTGTACAGTAAAATTACGAATACAAAATTAAACAAAATTACTCAAAAATACATTAGTTTATTTATCACTGTTTCTCGTGGAACCCCTAGCGACCTCTTGCGGAAGCCTAGGGTTCCTGGGTACACCGATTGTGAAACATTGACGTAGACATTCGCCTATTAGTCTATTGAGCAGTCTGTTCTATTGATAAAAAAAACTGGAATACTAATTGTCAGGACCGACAGAAGCCCAACAACATACTTACATATAGATTACAGTGATTTCCGAATGTTGCTGCGGATTGTTTCTTTCTCGCGTGAACGTTTAATCCTTTAATATAGACATTCTATTGTATGGTTATGTAGAATCAATTTACTGTAATCTGATGATACATTCAGCAAATGTTTGGAGACATCTCATTTCTGTAGTGTGTATATACATATTTATATATATATATATACATAAACAAGCACACACACACACTCTGACACACACATATATATATATATATTATATATAAAAATATACACATATATATATATATATATATATATATATATATATATATATATATATATATATATATTTCGGATTCACATCCAACAACTTTTGAATATTCAAAACAACGAACAGCGGAGGACACGTTTCGCACCTTTCCGACAGACAACCTTTCCCCCACCCTGGAAAATACCCCAGTTGATGGATGTGAATCCGAAATATATCGGGACAATTAAATCTCTCCCAAGGTAACTCTCTCCCGTGTTGTTATTTTTATTTTTTTCCTTTACGCTCTATCCTTCATTCCTCTACACGTCTTATACACACCACGCATCTCAACGTACACCCACTTACATCTCTCACTCTACCACCGGATCCTGTTGCCCGCAGATTTACCCATCTGCATTGTCGAGGCTTCCAAACGACTTACAGAAATTTACCTTATTATTCCACAATGCTTCAAGCTAACTTCAATACTCTCTTATATATATATATATATATATACAAATATAAGTATATATATATATATATATTGTTATACTTGGGGAGGGTCATATTGTTGTAATAATATTGCCAGAAATAATAACAGAACACACTCACTGTTTGGTTAGTTTTCGCTTCTGTATCTTTTATATCTCCATAGTTAATTTATCCGGCAATGAATGTTTATCATTAACTGACCAACGGTCAAAAATACAGATATAAATATATATATATATAGTCTAACAAAGTGCTTTAGTTGCCCATCTGCAACATCATCAGTGGTACTATTATGTTTCCTCCTGTTGTATTGTATGTCTACGCCATTGATTAACATTGATTGCCGGATGAATTAACTATGGAGATATAAAATATATAGAAGTGAAAACCAACCAAACAGTGAGTGTGTTCTGTTATTATTTCTGGCAATATTATTACAACAATATGACCCTCCCCAAGTATAACAATATGTGTTTCGACAAACGATTTCATATCAAAAACCTCGCAAAACAAAAATATATATATATATATACATATATATATATATATATATATATATATATATATATATACATATTCATATACGTGTATGTGAGCGTGTGTGTGTGTATGTGTGCGTTTATGCACTGCTCCACTTCCTCTAATCTGCTCTTCCCACCGCATCCAGTACGCTCATTCATCCACGTGCACATCGACACGGATGCAATATAGCTGCACCACACGGAAACACTCACGCACACTTAAATACGTTACACATACAACAACAAAGCTTTAACACACTTATTAATATGCAAACACGTAGAAACACACACACACACACATATACACATCAGCACAATTACACACACATTTCTCATTTAGTAGCTTGATCGTTATGACAATGTAACTGATTTTGTTTATTTCAACTTTAGCTAGACAAACTTGAAGTTGAGTTCCATTATCTTTGGATTGGCAGTATCGGTAGAGGATCGGACGCCATGCTTTGCAGCATAGAGTTACGGCCCTTTATGGTCTGAGTTCAAATCCCGCCGAGGTTAACTTTGCCTTTCATCCTTACAGGGTCGATAAAATAAAGTACCAGTAATACACTGAGATAATTGCTGACCTTGTGCTTAAAGTAGAAACAATTATCTTTTAATAAACTGATATATTATGAACGGTGGAGACTTCTGGTGACAATGACCCTAGAATCACCTCCCTACTCACCACTATCGGCACAGAGTTGGCTACACATAGGTGTGAGCCGTGCGAGCTGGAATGGCTCTCCCAGTGCGTCTCACTCACAATCCTCCGAGAAAATACCTTCTCTATCCTGTCCGCCAGGGCTGCGGGGAGGCCAACGCGTGGGTCCCCATTTGCTTATAATAGTTAGCGATGGGGAGAGCGGGAGAGACGGAGGGAGTGGCAGTGTGAGTTTGGTTCCATTATGTTCCGACATGTTATATATATATATATGTATTTACCACACCACTGTTACCTTTCACAAAATCACTATATTTCTCTGGCTCTTTTCTAATATGTGGAACTGAAAATGCTTACTAGATATCATCATGTGGTGAGGAATGAACCAGATACCTATTTGTTACTAATAATATCTTTATATATTGATCATAGACACGCCACAAACATATACAATGTTAACACAGCCAGATACAATTAGACACCATAAAAAACAATGTATTCCACAAATATATTCTCTGATGCCCACAAAAAACAACAAAAAAATAATAGCACGCACACACTCACATTCTCCCCGTTTGCTATTGTTCTCCTGTACTTTCCTGACGAAGAATTAACTTTTCTCTCTTTCATCCAAAGTGTGAACCTAATAATATATATATATGATATGTATATATGTACGTATATGTATGTGTGTGTATATATATATATATTGCTGTAGTGGAGTCTGTGCTGCTGTACGGGTCTGAAACTTGAACACTGACCAAGAAATTCACTCAGATGGTGGATGGGTGCTACACGAGAATGCTGAGGATGGCTCTGAACATTAATCAGTATACACTGAGGATGAAAAACTCAGAGCTGTATGGGAGCCTTCCAAAAGTCAGCTCAAAAGTGACACAGAGGAGACTGAAGTTAGCTGGACATGCTCACCGACATCCAGAGTTGACATTGCACTCAGTGCTCCTGTGGGAGCCCCTACATGGACACATTGGAAGGGGAAGACCAATGTTACGGTATGTTGATGCCCTGAGGACAGACACTGGTCTGTTGGAGACGCAGGAGATGGCAGCGATAATGAGGAACAGAGACCGCTGGAGAGAACTCGTCCATGGATGTCGGGAATTTTACCCGCCCTATATATATATATATATATATATATATATATATAAACACATATATATATATGTATGTATGTATATAAATATATGATGGCTGCCTCCTCGTTATCGAGTATGGCCATTGCACGATATACCTTTATTAATAATTATTAATTGAGGTTGACTCTGCCTTTCATCCTTACGAGGTCGATAAAATAAAGTACCAGTAAAGCACTGGGTAATTGCTGGCCTTCTGCCTAACGTAGAAACAATTAATTAATTCTATCGTGCAATGCCTGTGCATGAAGATATTTTTTAAAGTGAGGAAAGACTGCGCACTGAGCCAATCCCACTCTCTGAGCAACAGTAGCTATAACCCGAAAAGAAGAAAAGAACAATATCATCTGTAACTACTGAGCCGCAGGTTTTATATCGGAGTTATCCCAGTTTCCTGAGTTGCCTTCTCCTAGAAGAATGCTCTGACAAAAGCTAGGGGTCCTTCACTCCCAGTGGTTTAACCGCGCAGTACATGTGTATATACATATTTACACACTTTCGGATGGCAGTTGACTCTTATGAGTTCTTCCGCCCTTTGTCAGGTTTCGTTTTTTGTCCTAGATATGTCAATATTTATAAAACAAACTTTGTATTTTATCTGATGAACCAAAGTTTTGGTACCCTTGAAATATATATAGTAGAATAAATATGGTTTTATAAATATAGTTCCATTTATTTAATATAATTGATATTATACTCCAGAAAAACTGTGGTGTGCTTCGAATCAGTTATAAACATATATATTTGTTGAATTACTAACAAATTAAATATCCCCTTTGCTTATTATATATATATATATATATGTGTGTATATATATATATATATATATATATATATATATATATATATACATGATGCACAGAAGGAAAAGAAAAGACAAAGAGAAAGAGGGTGAGATGAAGAGAGAGTGGGAAAGATGAAGGAGTGTGTAAGTATGTTTGTATTACGTTTGTGTGTTTGTACTCATTCAGACACGAAGACGAAGACTTAGGAGAGATTATGAAGTAGCAAATATAATACGTTGAAATAAGTAGGATATATGTAGTAGTAGTAGTAGTAGTAGTAGTAGTAGTAGTAGTAGTAGTAGTAGTAGTAGTAGTAGTAGTAGTAGTAGTAGTTGTGAGCAAAGAAGAAAATAGAACCAATATGGTTGCTTAACTTGCTCAACATTATAGCAATACTATTACAAGTTAACACCAACAGAATTTCCATCTCAGCATTAATTTTTTCGTTACGAACTCGCCCAAAACAACCAGTATTTTTTTAAAATAAATCAAATTTAAAGGACCTAACGCTTAACCTATGATGGTGTCTTAGGGGCGCGGTCATGACAGACGTCCTTCTGCAGGGCGTAACATAGCCGATGTCTTCCAGAGT
>OZ024741.1:67198992-67233992 GCA_964016885.1 Eledone cirrhosa | reverse complement strand
TATACTTTCCGAAGAAAATATAAAGAATCCTTTCGTCGTCAGGGAAGTCTATTCTCAGCTAAGTTTCCAGGCAAAGCGTGGACTCTGGGAACTTATACAAAAATAATTCAGTGGATAGAAAATAGCAAAGCGTGGACTGAATTCCTAGCCATTGAGAAAATCACGTTTCGTCAGTGGCAAATTCAAAAAGAATCAATCACGTGACATCGAGGTCAATCATTGGAAAGTGGTTTGTTAAGAAGACAGCGGCCTGCCTGCTACCATAGCAACAGTCTTGGCCAATATTGCTCGACAAATAATTTGGAGATAATTATAAAGAATTAATATATCTAGTAACATATATATACACACAGATGCATATTAATGCTAGCAAATATATAGGTTTTGTCTTAGTAACTTTGTGGTTCAATGCATGGGGTTGCAGAACAATAATATGAGAGACGCAAAATAAGAAAATTATAAAATATATATATACATATATATATATATGCATACATATATATATATATATATAGGAAAATGTTTGACCCCGACGGCAGAGCTCAAGCCGTTTCTACGGCTATTTGCCGTCGGGGTCAGACATTTTCCTATTACCCACTCTACTACTCTAAGTATTGAGTACCTTGAGTACTCTGGTGCGTTATGGTCCATTTGGTTCCTTACCACACCTCCTTCGTTATATATATATATATATATATATATATATATATATATATATATATAGAGAGAGAGAGAGAGAGAGAGAGAGAGAGAGAGAGAGAGAGAGAGAGAGAGAGAGAGAGAGAGGGTGGATAAAATTCCCGAGATCCATGGACGAGTTCACTTCAGCAGTCTCTGTCCTTCATCATCGGCGCCATATCCTGCGTCTCCCAGGTTTTTGAGGATATATGCAGGAATTTAGAAAAAGACGCATAGCACATCAAAGAAATCATATATTTAGATATACACTTTCACGAATATTATTTACAATACATTTATGATATCTAATTCATGAATCCTCTGTCGGCTTCAATTACTGCTTCAATATGGGGTCTGAAGCGTTGACATGCCTGAATCAGATGACCCCTTTCAATATTGTACATTGTGCTGGAAATGGCGTACATGAGAAATTCTATACTGTTGTGAAGGTGATGATTGACCTCTCTTTTAACTACGTCACATACGTAATAGTCCAGGGCATTGGGGTCTGGTGAGCTAGGAAGCTATAATATCCATCATCTGCAATCTAATATAAAGTAATAATCAACTGTTTGAATGTACCTATACGAAATGATATATTATCCTGCTAAGGCGGAGCACAAAATCTCTGTTAATCTATGATGTATAACAGATGTAACTATTTTACATGTATTGAACCCTCCATAATTATATTGTTGTTGTTCTTTATATTGTTTTAAATCAACAGTCACCGACGACAAACATAACTATAATTCTTCCCCTATTCAATTGAAACATCTCTACAAATATAGGTAGATATTTCCTGATGACACTTACCAACCCAAGTTCTATAAATTCCATAACGTGTTACTAAGCTATTCCTGCCCAGGTAATATCGATTCCAATATCTTATGCTACAACAGAGGAAACACTTACCTACACAGTCCCTTGCACAAGCACCAGTTTTCAGTTGCTGAAACAATACCAATTGTCCTCTGAGCCACCCTCATACCACCAGATGGGTCTCTGACGAAATATTTGCAGTAAACATCCAATGATTTCAAGAATGGTTTTATTTCTACTTCAACTACAATTCCAGTTAAAAACCAGTGGTAATGCACGAATAATTCAAACTGTTAGCACATATAGTCAACCTACGTATTTCGAGCTGATTGATTATTCTGTTATTCTTTAGGTGGTTTCAGACATTAAACTGTGACTGCCCACTAAAATGTCGACATTTGCTATAGAAAATTCTATCTCAAGTGCCTCAAGCGAAAGACAGAATTATCATCCGACTGGTGTAATATGCATTTTAGTATGAAAGCCAAGAGCAAAACTAGAACAATATTTTCAGTTAAACCATTCAAATTTCGATTCAACTATTTCACTATAATTAAATCTAAGAGCTCTTATTTTGAACCTTGTAATTGAGAAGAAAAACGAAATATGCTAACATATTTTACTGTTTAAACAAGGAGCGAATAACAGCGTCCATGAACCTTTTCTGGCCAGCAAGACTGTTCGGGGAGAAAGGAATATATTCTGAAATAGCGTCCTGATGCGAATGTTAAAGGTAACTTATCTGTTAAGTGGTTTTGCTAAACGAGGTGAGTAAATAGGTCACACCGAAACTTGAGCTGAGAATTGACAAGAGCTGGAACTAAAGCCAGAAATAATTTCATCCAACGCTCTAACAATTCCAATACTCTACCGGACTAGGCTAGTATTTTATTTTATCGACATCAAAAAGATAAACGATAAATTTTACTTTCGGCGAGACTTGAACTCAGAGCGAAGAATTATGAAAAAATACATAATTATGATTTGCCGCATTAAGCGTTGAGTCTTCCTGAAGAGGACGTGATTAAGAAATCACGTTAGTGTATATTTCCCTCAAATATTATTTAACCACATGGCCATTTCACCTCTCCAAATATAAAATATTAATGAAGAAGAAAATGGCATTAAATTCGCCATTATATATTTTTTGTGTATGTCTATCTCAAACATTTGTACTTAATCTATAAAATGACTCTTTTATGGCATTGTATTCTGACCGTTTGCGGCAATTTGTCCCATAAATATTATCTAAATTACCAGTTTCGATAAATTTATGACAGACTGTGTTATTGCATATCTGATTCTTTGTTTCCAAGTAGAAAATATTTAACACGACAAAAATTACAACAGACTAATAGAAAATAACACAATATGATAGGCTGAAAGATTAATAGATATAGACTTAATAGCAACGAAAATAAGTAGAAAACAGAGAGTAGGATAGAGAAAATGAATTAAAGAGAAAGAATGAGAGAAAGAGTGTAAGAAAGAAATAGAGAGGAGCAAACTGAGAAATGAAGAAATTAATGAAAGACCGAATGTAAAATTTTCAAAATTTTCTCTTATATATGCTAATCGATAAATTTTCAGCAGAGTCTATTTTGTTAACACCTATTCAGCAAGTATGACAAGTAATTTCCTACTGTTTCAAAAACAAGCTACCAGCTATCCCACTCACCCTCCTTTCATTTTTTCAATTCTATGAATCAATCAACATACTTAGAACTATAAATGTCTGGGCTATGTGTAAACAGGGGCAATAAAAGCAAGGGTGCTGGTTATGGTTAATAGAATTAAACATTCACTATGGGCATTTTCATTTTAAAAAATAATAATAAATTTACATTCTGTAGAGAAAGTAATGAAGCTTATGTTTGTGCCAACATATGAGGTTCCTTACATTCATTTGAAGTGCTAGAAATCGGGGTCAAAGCAGCAAGAAGTCATTGCCTAATTTCGAAAATTCTCCGTATCTGAGAATTTCTTTGTCTGACAAACTTACACTTATCTATTGCATATTTGAAAATTCATCTCTTTTTTTCCTTACACGTACATTCTCACTTCCTCACTCGCACCCATATTTTTAAGCACACTAGCATACTCACATATTTCATTATTTTTGACTACCTCTCTTTCTATCTGTCTGTTTATCTCTCTCTCTCTCTCTCTACTTATATATATATATATATGTATATATGTGTGTGTGTGTGTGTGTGTGTGTGTGTGTGTGTGTGTGTGTGTGTGTGTGTGTGTGTGTGTGTGCGCGCGCGTGCGTGCGTGCGTGTGTGTGCTTGTGTGTATGTCATTTACTTTTTGTTCTTGATCAAAATCTACTTCTGCCACTCTACAAAAATCCGCAAATATTTCCACCACTCTCCTTCAATCACACACACACATCGATATCATAAAAGACTCTCTCTTTCTCTTTTTTCTCTCTTCCTCTCTTTCACTCCACCTCTCTCTCTCTCTCTCTCTCTCAATCACTCCATCTCTTTCTCTCTCTCTCTCTCTCTCTCTCTCTCTCTCTCTCTCTATATATATATATATATATATATATATATATATATATATATATATGTGTATATATATATATACGTATATACTGTATATATATTTATCTCTATATCTACCAACATATCTATAATTCTCTCTAATATTTGCTCAATCTATGCACTTCTGTTATTTTATCATGTTGCTAATTTAATTGTCCATGTCTATTGTAGATCTTTATCAGGCTTTTTTTCATGCCTATCCTTTCCGCTCTTTCGCTATCCCTAACTTGTCTTCCTTCTTTTTCAATATTCCAACGTTTTCTTGCCTGGCTGCCTACATACATGAATGTTTGATTCCTCTCTTGCTTTTTGGTCGATTGCTTACTGGCTATTTTCTACTTTTCCTCTGTCTCCCTCTTAAGCTTTCCTGCATCGCCAATCTTGCACTTCTTCATCAATCAAATATACATATCTTTATCTGTCTTCATTCATATATCTAATATATCTTCATTTATAAAACTATATTACACTCTCAATACAACTCTCTCAGCACAACTACGCCTTCCTCTTTTTACATCACATATTTTGGGTTATTGAGGAATATATTATCTAATTATAAAATTGCATAGCTACAATTAGGAACAAAGAGCAATATATCATTTCTGTAAAAACGGTAGATCTCAAATGATATAATGCAACCAACAGTTAGATATAATACCACCAACATATGCGTTTCCGTTCTTTAAGCAAAGATCAGCAGATTCATAGTGAAGATAGTAAGCTATACTTTGACAGAGTTGACAGCTAATTTTATTAATATAAAGTTGATTGACCACATACGGCTCCCGAATTTGCTGTAACATGCGTTCAATTCCAAGATATCGGCAACAAATTATATAGATATAATATCCTTTCGTGTTCTGAATAACAAGCATATATACGAAGCTGGGCTGAAAAGATAATAAGCTTACTATAAATGAGTGATGGTCGAGCTGTGAAATCTTTCCAGGGACTATATTGAAAAATTAACCTCATTTGGTCATTCCATGGCTGTATCTTGGTCCGCCTATTAACCTTTCAGCCGACCCTCGTATATATACGAAAAAAGCAAGTCGGTAGCCATGATGTTCCTCAGTTTTGCAAGAGATCAATTTCAACTGTAAGAACTATTGTTATTGTCGGCTGTTGCAGTTGTAGTTGTCATTGGCTGATATCACTCAATATGTGAGGTTTAATGCACACCGAACAGTCTTGTAATAAAACATATTTATCTCATGACTATTCGGGGAGATTTGTGTGATTTATTTGGCGATTCCTGACACTATATAGAGATCTTCGTTGACAAATATATATAGTGGTTTATGCCGTTGATGACTTTATTTTGAAAAACATTCAACATATTTTGGCGTTCAGAAAAGAATCAATTTTTGTTTAACCTCACTGAACTTAAATACCTCTAAAGGAAAGCTCACTGGGTTACATGGAATTGCCGTATCTGGAGTGATTGTTGTTAATATCATTGCAAAAAAAAAACAATAAAATAAACAGCTGTTGATTTACATTAGGTATTACATTTTTTTTATTGGTTTATCTAAAGGTAAAACCAGAGAGCGTTTCCATTACAGGTTCTCCAAAAACATTAAGATCGAAACATTTAACGTTCCTCTTGAAATGTTGTAAATCGGCGAATGCGTGTATGCCCATGAAACCAAGATTTTGGGAAAGATGAACAATGTGAAGTTGTGGTGGTGCCTGTGAACACATAATATGGGAAATGAGATAAGAAACTATGAGTGGTTGAAATCACTGTTCTAGCGATAAAGATGCTGAGTGCAAGATAGGAAGAAGAAAATATGACGGCAAAGCTAACCTCAGAACGTAAAGGATCTTAACTATATACTGCAATACAGCGCCCCATGATGGAGTAAGAATAGCAGTTCGACATAACTCTACAAGTTACCAATATTTGGACACTAAACTAATGGTTGCACGAAGGTTTAATCATACCAGGTGTGTCAGAAAAGTTCCAGGACTGATGTCACAAAAGATTTATTTCAAACCCAAACTTCACACTAAGAGTTTTCTCCTTCAAAGTAATCCCCCTGGAGTCTAATGCACTTTTCCATCCTTTTCTGTCACGCTTGCATGGACTCCTAGAAGGATTCTTCCGGATCCTCTGCAGTTCCGTCGTTACGGCCTTTTTGATGTCGTCCACGTCTTTAAAACGGGTCCCCTCCGGGTCGTACTCGAAGATTCATGATTCACCGGTGATGACTGTCCCTAGCAAGTCTGGTTCGGCTTCAAGACGCTCGAAGATGTCCTGCCACACTTGCATGCGTCGACCCTTCTGGTCATCGTCAGCAATTTTGGCACCATCTTCGCGCAGACTTTCCGCATGTCCAAATCTTCAGTGAGAATCTTCCAGACACTGTCCCGATTCATGCCCAGCTCATTTGCCATCAGTCGAACAGTCAGCCGACGATCGCTACGCACCATCTGCCTGACGCGCTGAACGTTGACCTCAGTCCTGGTTGTTGAGGGCCTTCCGCTCCTGGAGTCATCTTCCACGTCTTCACGTCCTTCTTTAAACCTGTTGCACCACTCAAAAACACGTGAGCGTGACATCGTCTTATCTCCATACACTTGCTGCAGCGGAGTTTTCCCCAACCGTACCAGAAACTTCAAGTTTGTTCGTTGCTCTGTGCTCATTACTTGACGACCTGAAACAGAGGACATGTATATAAAATTATGAAGAAAAAAGTTTATTCGCTGCAGAGAGCTAAGATTACAGTTACATACTCCAGGGGGATTACTTTGAAGGAGAAAACTCTTAGTGTGAAGTTTAGGTTTGAAATAAATATTTTGTGACATCAGTCCTGGAACTTTTCTGACACACCTCGTACATCACGCCTCTCAAACATGTGTACTTTTTAATATTGAAGATATTTAACATGAATATTGAGCATTGTGCATGTAAATAAAGGTTTATAAAGCAAGCCAGTTTGGAATAAAACTACCATATCGCTGCAAAACAGAGGGTTTACAGAAATATATGGAAACAATAAGGTCAACATAGAAGCTACTAAAAGTGAATAAAATATGATGTAGATATGGATGTAACAGCAGAAAATGTTTATGAAAATCAAAATCAGATTTTCTCAGAAGAAATACTTTGTCAGATACGACAGAGAAGCAAGAAAACAAAGAGAACCAAGACAGCCAAAGTAGCCAAGAATGGCACAAATAGACTTCAGAAAAGAACAGGAGTGATTTTAGTTGCTGAAAATAATCTGCAAAAATGAAATAATTTAACAAAAGTTTAACATCAACTACAGACTACACAAGTGGAACAAAGAAACAATTGATTATGTCAAATCTAGCTGCCTAGTCGTTGCAAACACAAAATATGTTCTCAGATATGACCGGCAGTTATGACCACTTTCCTACGAGATGATATTTTGACAATTTGATCACCTTGATCACCTTGACCGACGAGTCTGTCAGGCGCCATTTGGCGCTGCTGGTCACAGCATGTGCTGTTTTAGCCATACGATGACGCCATCCACTGGCTGGGCGGGCAGGCCGTAAGTCTAAAGTCTGTCTTAAGCCAGACGGCTCATTTTGGCCGGTGTTTGTCCCGGTTTCATGGCGTGAAGCGACTGAGTGTACAAGACTCTCCCCTGGACAGGACGCCAGTCCATCTCAGGGTTAAACCACCAGCTATTGCTGGTACTCATTTTCAGCTGAGTAGACTGGAGCAACGTTTAATAAAGTGTCTTGTAACACATCACCCGCTCAGAGAATTGAACTCACAACCTTTCGATTGCAAGCCTACTGCTCTAACCACTAAGCCATGTGCCTTCACTTGACAAATTATATAACCATATACCAATCGATGACGATGACAGGGATATAATAATTTTGGATATAAATGACTGGAAAAGGCTAAAATGAACAGTCTTAATCAAAGACAGAATTAATATTATATCTATTTTGATAAATACTTTGACCTCACCCTTTTTTATCAAAAGCTATGGCAGAAATTGACAATATACCAAAGTAGGGGTCTAAAATGGAGTTACCCTACGGAGTGTGGATGAAAATATATCAATAATAATCAGTACACCTAATGTAATAAAAAATAGAAAGAAAAAATAACTCCACACACTTTATTCTAAGCACATTCGACACTGCGCAAGACAATTTCAGTGCAATATTTCGCATTGTTCCGGTTTTCAGTTCATATATTATTATCTCTATTACGAGATCTTTATATTTAGATAATCTTTCCATTTCTGTAAGTAAAATATTTGTGTCTGTTGCAACTACTTCTTCAAATAAAACGCTGCTTTTTCACGATGGGTCTTTACAAAAATAACTTCTATGCATTGATTAAAAAAAATTGAACAGTCTCCCTTCAGTATTTTCCGGTACAAGAATGGATTCTTGACTAATGAACGCAACAAGCAATTTGGATCAAATAGGACTTGAGACACCTAATTGTAGTTAAATATGGGCATGGGCTGGGTGGCGGAAATGATTACATTTTTGCATAACAATCTCCTTCAAAATCGGTGGAAACAGAAGCCAAAATAAACGTCAACCAGTTTTAATTTTGCAGAATCGCAAATTATAATAGAAATGTGAAATAATTATCCAAAAGAATTGTACCTAAAAATATGAAGACATTATGGCTGGGTTACATTTTTCATAACTCAATAGAAATATCACTTGATTAATATGATATTTTTTAGGATTTTTAACTTTTAACATTGCAATTTATTCCCCTCCTTTTCATCTCATTTATGGCATTTATAGTCCTTTCCAATACTGCTTTCCTTTTCTGTATGTTTAACCAAATAAACATTGCAATTATATTCTTGAAGTAGCGTGAAGTGGTGAAACGTGGTGTTAGCTGTAGTGTTATTCATTAAATTCTTCCCAATCTGGTGACAACCAATGAATGACACCAGATGACACATTTGGAACTACAGTGAATACCAACACAGTACACGAATGGACAGAATTGTTTACTCTCAGGGCCACTACCTAAGTTCTTATACGCTCATTTTCATATACCTTTCTTCGTCGTCGTCGTCATCGTCATCTTCTTCTTCTTCTTCTTCTTCTTCTTCTTCTTCTTCTTCTTCTTCTTCTTCTTCTTCTTCTTCTTCTTCTTCTTCTTCTTCTTCTTCTTCTTCTTCTTCTTCTTCAAACAAAAATCCTTCTCGTAATTTAACATAGTTCATTATAAGTAGATTTAAGTTATCAAAAGAACTCACATAGCCCAAAATCCTTCTTTGTGATCACATGCAGAACATTGCTGACGAGACCAACTAGGCAACAACTGTGGTCAACTATGTATTTCTACATTACCGATGAAGCAGTTATTTCAATAAGTATTTCTACGCTAGGATATGTATATAGTACAACCACAACCCGAGAATGGATTCACTCGGGGTCCTTTATATATGTAAATAGAAAACAGTTAAAAAACAAAATTAGATTGTTAAGCAAGAATATTACAAGGTAGATATAAAGCCCGACGGATAAATCGACAAACAGTTTCAAATTAGAAAAAAAAATAGAAAGAAAAAAACATCGTTGTGCCCTCAAAACATAGAATACAGGAAAAATGAACGAAAAGTGAACGAAAAGAAAGGATAGAAGAAAAAAGAAGAATTATTAAAGTAATATAATAGAAAATAACTATAGAACGGTTGGAAGCGAAAGTAAAAGAGAGAGCAAAAAATATGAACAAAACAAAAAGTTCAATGTAACTGGAAGAGAGAGAAAGAGAGAGTGAAAGAGAGAGAGAGACAAAGAGAGGAAGAGAAAGAGGAGGGGGAGAATCCGATTGCTTGGGGACAGCAGCAATAGATAGAAATAATTGAATACAGTATATATTTACTGATCTGTATATGAGTGTGGGTGGAAGAAAAATGGTAAGAACGATTTAAGTCCAATTAAACGGAAGTGAAGAATGGAGGAACTATACTGAATCAAGCTTTGTTGAAGACTCAGCCGAATCTTCTTTGCCTTGCATCCCCCACATCTTTCTCTCTCTCTCACTTTCGCTCTTTCTCTTTCTCTTTCTCTTTCTCTTTCTCACTCTCTTTCACTCAACGTACTTTTTCCACATAGGAGTGACGGAGTAAATATCGAATAAGTAAAAGCAAAGTAGTTTCAGATGTTCAAGTCCTTTAATAATAATTGTTTCTACTTTTGATACAAGGCCAGCAATCACCCAGTACATTACTGGTACTTTATTTTATCGACCCCGTAAGGATGAAAGGCAAAGTTAAACCTCGGCGGGATTTGAACTCAGAATGGCAAGGGCCGTATCTCTAATGCTGTGATATATATTTCAATGACGACACTGGCCACACTGTTCTGTGTGCGAGTGTCGTGATATCATCAGACAGCTTGTTACATAATAAGGTTATGTTTCCGAGGCAATCCAAGTTGAATCGACATGGGAACGGACGAAGTGTGTGCTTTTGGGTTCTTCATCCGTTCCCCTGTGAGTACCAATTCACCCCCACCGGTCTGCGCAGGCGCATGTCCGAAGGAAGTTGACCATTAGCTACCGCAGATTTCAACGAAATTCGCTTAGTCAGTTCACCCTCTCAGCCAAACAATGACCCATTTAGGCCTGTACCATAGTTTACTGCTACCCGTTCCGTCTGTGGCAGTCAGCCGAAAGCCAGAGGGGATGGGAGAGTGTTAGTTTTTACAGGTCACAATACTACCTCTCACCAAGCATGGACAGTACGACTGACCATCAACTCCCAAGAGAAAATATACTTAATTCTATGTATCATGGTTTTACATTGGAAGTCAAGAGTGAGAGTTGGAAACAAAAATTAAAATCCTAAATCAAAAATCAGAAATTATAAATTAAACAATTAAAAAATTAACAATTAGAAATTAAAAAAAATTTCAAGTGAGAATCCGGATTGAGGTGAGTAACAAAACATAGATTGAAGTGAGTAAATAATATGGAGAGAGATGTTTAAGTAAGAAGTTCTGAGAGGGGTTCCAATGTCACAGTTACACTATCCACATTAGAACGGAGAGTAAACTACAGTATTCAAGGCAGTAGTCAATCAGGTACACAGTCATAATTTCCATCACATGGAACAAAACCAAAGAAAAACAGATATAAAGTACACAAAAGAAAAGAACCAATAATGAATAAATGCAAAATCACAGAGTACATCTATGCAAAATGATCCATATGATTGTCAATTTGTCAATGTATAGATTGAATTGAGGGGGCTTCTGTTCAAAAGCGATTTGGTGCAGGAAAATATGGGTTTATCTTAGTTTTTGTTTCCGCGTATTTATCCTGCCCAAAGTTACTATAGTGTCCGTCCAGTGTCAGGGGTTTCCATCCCCATGGTAGAGGGAATTTCCAGGGTAGCTCATGGTTGGTTCCTCTCTTCTCCACCATATCGGTTACATCATAGAGCGCTCAACTAATTGAAGCTAAATTCTTAGGGTAAACATTGATGCAATTCAATTCAAGCACTTAACGTACTTTTTCCACATAGGAGTCACGGAGTAAATATCGAATAAGTAAAAGCGTGATATATATTTCAATGACGACACTGGCCACACTGTTCTGTGTGCGAGTGCCATAACATCATCAGGCAACGTGTTACATAATAAGGTTATGTTTCCGAGGCAATCCAAGTTGAATCGACATGGGAACGGACGAAGTGTGTGCTTTTGGGTTCTTCATCCGTTCCTTGTGAGTACCAATTCACCCCCACCGGTCTGCGCAGGCGCATGTCCGAAGGAAGTTGACCATTGGCTACCGCAGATTTCAACGAAATTCGCTTAGTCAGTTCACCCTCTCAGCCAAACAATGACCCATTTAGGCCTGTACCATAGTTTACTGCTACTCGTCCCGTCTGTGGCAGTCAGCCGAAAACCAGAGGGGATGGGAAAGTGTTAGTTTTTACAGGTCACAATACTACCTCTCACCAAGCATGGACAGTACGACTGACCATCAACTCCCAAGAGAAAATTAACTTAATTCTAGGTATCATGGTTTTATTGGAAGTTATGAGTGAGGGTTGGAAACAAAAATTAAAATCCTAAATCAAAAATCAGAAATTATAAATTAAACAATAAAAAATTACCAATTAGTAAACATAACCTTATTATGTAACAAGCTGTCTGATGATGTCATGACACTCGCACACAGAACAGTGTGGCCAGTGTCGTCATTGAAATATATATCACAGCATTATTACGCATAGAGTTACGGTCCTTGCTATTCTGAGTTCAAATCCCGCCGAGGTTAACTTTGCCTTTCATCCTTACGGGGTCAATAAAATAAAGTACCAGTAATACACTGGGTAATTGCTGGCCTTGTGCCTAACGTAGAAACAATTATTATTAAAGGACTTGAACATCTGAAACTACTTCACTTTTACTTATTCTATATATATATATATATATATATATATAAATATAAATATGTTGATTTAAAACTGCACTATCCACAAGTGTTTTTTAGCCTTCATATCATGTTCTCCTGTTTTATCTGATGAAAACACAAATATTATTGCATGATGATGTTTGTTTTTGAAATGCGCATAATAAAATACATGGAACTCCTTTAACCATCTTTTGATCTTATATTATAAATATATATATATATGAAAAATATAAGAATACTGCATGGTTGCACATGGATGACATATTATAAAATTAGTCCCTCATCAGTGATTTGTCAACGATCATTGGTATTTCATCGCATTAAAAATCATATACCTCACGTTGGTGCGAGCAATAACTAAAATAAGTTATTGGGACAAGTGAAACGCGTAAAGCGAGTGAGACAAGTAAACAACACGAAGGGAAGGCTAACCGAAGATGGGAAGAAAAACAAGCAACATGGTTATTCGATCAGTATAAACTGGGTGAATTCATGAGCGTATAGGAAACAGACCTTTCTCTGTGAGTGAGAAAGAAGGAAAATCTGACTCCTAGCGAACGGGAGGAAGTAAGAAGGGTAGAAACAGGGAGTGAGTGAGTGGAAGTGCGAGGAAGAGGTCAGTCGAGAGAAAGTGTTAACTGTCAGAGAGGACGAAAGAAAGTAAGAGAAACAGAGAGAACGAGGGAGCAGTAAGAGAGAAAGAGAGAAACAGTGAATCGCAGTTTAGGTAAATATATGAAAAATATGGGGAGAAGAATACTGCATGGTTGCACATGGATTACATATTATAAAATTAGTCCCTCATCAGTGATTTGCGAACGATCATTGGTATTTCATCATAGCAAAAATCACGAGCACTCTATCTCAAAATTATTTTTGAAAAGCATAAGAAATGCGCAACCGGTAAAAACTTAAAACTAGAACTGAATACTAACTAATACTTATTACTAATTTATACTTATTCCTAATTAAACTATTTTTCACTGGGAAAAATGTGTCAGCATTTTCTTTTCCTTTTTACTAACATATAATAACTCGTGTGTCACACCTCTTTTTATATATATATATATATATATATATACAGGGTGCGGACGATATTTGTTCAGAAGATTACTGTCTAGGAAAAAATAATTCAGTAGTTTTATTTTTTATGATTTATTTATCAAACTTGGGTCAGTTTGTCTTCATGACTTGTTCTTTCGATCTCACTCGATAAACACGCCATTCGCTTTAATGACGGCCTCGAAGCGACCTCGGAACCGGCTACAGGCCTTCGTCACTGTCCCCCGACTTAGGCCCCTAAAGGCACTTGTGATCCTGGCCTTCAGATCGTCTTTCGTATTGCAGCTAGATCTGTTGGTGTCTCGTTCCACTGCGCCCCACACAAAGAAGTCGAGCGGGTTGCAGTCAGGCGAGCTGGGAGGCCAGATGTCAGGTGAAGTGTGGCCGAAGAAGTTCTCTGACAGCCAGGCTGTCAACAACTAGGAGCCTTTCCATCCCAGGTGGAAAAAAAGAAAAAAACTACTTTTTGGATGGCCGTTGACTCTGTTGAGTTCCTCCGCCCTTTGTGTATGTATGTATGTATGTATGTATGTATGTATGTATGTATGTATGTATAGATGTATGTATATATATAGAGAGCTATGGCGGTGGTGGTGGTGGTGGTGGCAGTTGATGTTTTTGTTGTGTTGTGTGCGTGTGTGTGTGTGTTTTGTTATTTTGATTTTTTGTTTGTTTGTTGGGTTTGTTATCTTTTATCGTTTGATGCCGCTGTTGTTGTTGTTGTTGTTGTTGTAAATGTTCATTTCAATTCATTCTGAAGCTGTTGCTGTAAACATTAGTGCCGGTGTTGTTGTTGTAGATGTTGGGGTTGCAATCTGGTCGTTTGACTGAGTGATGTATATACACACTGGATTGATAATGTTTTCAAAAAAACTAATTAACCCGCGTGTATATTATTTTTTTTCCTCATTTCGTGGATCGTGGGTTGTCTCCCCTTCCCGCTTCGTGTCGCTGTGATAATTCCTCAGCCAAAAACTGCTGGAATTTCAAATTTGGCGGTCATTCGAGGCGAGAGAGAGTAACTTTACGGACACGAATTTTGACAGCGGTAAGAAATTATTTTCTTTTATCAAAGTTTAACGGGCTTCCACTGATGATTTATAAGTGCCCACCTAAATATATTCTTACATGAATATATATTAGGCTTCTACATAAACTGGAAACATTCTCCCAACTTGTAGAAAACTTATAATGAAACAATTGTTTAATTATATCTCATAAAATAATACAACTGGTTTTTCCACGTTATACATATTGTTAGCACTCCAAACACTTAAATTGGGTTTATATTTAAATATAACCTAATGTTTGTTGAGTGAGATGGTCACCAGTCAGAGTTTAGCTTTAAACTATCTCTGTTATTGTATTAATTATATATATATATATATATATATATATATATATATATATATATATATATATATATATATATATACACACTTTCAGCACAGAGTAGAGAGTTTGGCAACAGGTCGGTGACTTTAGTCTCGATAGGGTAATGGCATGTGTAAAAGTAAATGTGATGGTGGGGAGAGAGTGTAGACGTTATTGTGGTGGTGGGGGACAGTGAGATGAATCTAGTTCATTTGTCCGTTTTCTTCTCTTTGCAAAATTTGAATTTTAGCCATGTTATGTTGAGATGTAAGTAAATGTAAAATGTAAAATGTAAAATATAAATAAAGATTGCTCTGGTAAAATATACGAAAATATTTGTGTAACTTCCACAAACTTCTGTTGTGACATTCCCGAGTCCAGTCACCAAAAAATTGTTGTATTTTGATGTTTCAGAATACAAAAATTAATTAAAAACTTACCCAACGAAAAGACAGCGTGTGTTGTCCTATCTATAAGCACCCTTCATACATATTATAATAATACTGGACTGTAATACGAACGGCTTCAACTATACGAACTCTTGAAAGTCAACAGTTGACATAATTTTGTAATCTTGTATCAGTAATGACGGTAATATATATATATATATATATGTATATGTGTGTGTGTAAGTGAGTAGCGTGTGTGTGTTTGTATGTATGTATGAGTGTTGCTGTGTGCGTGCGTATGTATGCGTGTGTGTGCGCGCGTATGTATTTGTGTGTGCACGTGTGTGTATATCGTACGTTTAAGTGTCAATAAGTGAGTTTTTTTCTTTTTTTTGCGCGCGCGCGGTGACATAGAAATAATCGGGCTGGATGCCCGATCGCGCAGTTAAACCACTGGGAGTGAAGAACCCCTAGCCCTTGTCAGGGCATTCTTCTAGGAGAAGATCAGCTGTTTGCTCTCTTCCGGAGAACTTTCAGCCCGGGGCCTATGGATAACTTCCAAAAATTCCTGGCCTGGCAGTGTTACTGGGGAGCGCTGCCGGTTCGAGATAAGCTCTACAGGCACGAAAGTGCCGTCAGTCGAGCCTGTCCGAGATGCGCGCAGAGCGACGAAACCATCGTGCACGCACTCGTTCAGTCCCCGAGCATTACTGACTTGTGGAGCTATGTCAAACAGTTGCTGTCGCGTGTAAGACCGATCCGGTTGTCGACTGAGTCCATTGTGCAGATGGTCTCGCCGTCTTCCTTCGAGGAGGAAGGGCAGGCGGTTTTCATCTGCCTGGTGGCCATGGCGAAAGAGATTGTATGGTGGACAAGGTTAACAGGGTTAAAGACAGACACTTTCCTATTCGGCAAATACCTAATTAACTTTTTCAAGTTTCACTTGAAGAGGAAAATGAGGGTGGAGAGGCAAGTGCTGCTTTCTAGCAAGTTTGTTGAAAGGTGGGTGAATATAGCGAGAATGGTCCGAGTGTACGGGACCACTCTGAATATGCGTCTGTAGTTTGAGAGATGGAAAAATTGAGAGAAGGCGCTTGCCCTGGTGGCCAGGGTGGCCGTGGTCTTCTGTGTGGTTTTCGCCACGAGTAACCCTCGAGGTTTCCCCTCTATTGGGGAATTTTTCATTGTTTCAATTTTCATTTTTATTGTTTATATATATATATATATGTTTCTATGTCCTTTTTTTTTCTTTTCTTATATAAATAATAAAAATATTTACACGCACAAAACCCACATCGTACCGTCCTGTACCGTCCTTTGCCGTCTGTAATGTTTTTCTTGATGTCAGCCCCTGTGGGCCAATAAAGAAATCATTAATAATTATTATTAGTGTATTATTATTATTGTTGTTGTTATTACTCTTTGAGTCTCAGTCATTGATGTTAGTTAACTGGAAAGTTTGTTGAAATGAATATCAAGCCACTACCTGCAGCCTCAGATATTCAGGACGTATCGGAGGGTTCTTGCTGTTCCCAGCAAGCATGCCTTTTGAAGCGTTCCAAAAAGCGTGAAGGGGCCAATTTTCTCTAACCATCCCTGGAACTTTTTGAGATAGTCCCTAGTGCGCCTATGACAATCGGGATCACTTTGACTTCATGGCAGTTCCAAATCCTTTTTACCTCCCACTTTAAGTCCTGGTATCGGTTAATTTTCTCCGTCTCCTTCTCTTGCACTCTCGTGTCGAATGGGCAGGCTACATCCACAATCAGGCACGATCTTTTTTCTTTGTCCACAACCACCAGGTCAGGTCTATTGTGTTCAAGTTTCTTGTCCGTCTGTATCCTAAAATCCCACAGCACCTTCACCTGATCGTTTTCTATCAGCGCCTCTGGCTTATGCTCATACCACTTCTCAGAATGTGGTAAATTGTTTACTTTGCATAGGTGCCAGTGGATCACCCTGCCCATCACATCATGTCTCCAGCCCTTATAGTGAGTCTGGGCTAGGTGTTTACACTCGGATACAATGTGAGCCACAGTCTCCTCTCTCTCTCCACAGATCCTGCACAGTGGGCTAGCCTCCTCCTTGTAAATAGGGTGTTTCAACCACTTCGTTTTGAGGGCCTGCTCTTGCGCAGCCATTAACCTTCCTTCTGTAGCCTTTTTAAGGTCTCCTCTTTTCAACTCGTTCCATATCTGTGGATCTCTGAATTCAGTTTTCTCAAAGAAGGTACTATGAAGGGATTTTTCCTGAAGGCTGCTCTTTCTCCTTGATGTTATTTCCTCCTTGGACATCCCCTGGCCTACTGTCCCCTCCTTCAGTACAGTTCTGAGCATTGGCTCCTTACTATCACTCACGTATTTGTGTAGGTTGTTTTTCTCCATCTGAACACAGTCCTCTATGCTGATAAGACCTCTTCCACCCTCAGATCTCCTTAAGTAGAGTCTATCGACATCACTCCTCTTGTGGAACATGTTGTAGATAGTCAATAGCTTCCTAGTCTTCCTATCCATTTCTTTCTGTTCAGCAACATTCCATCTCAGAATTCCCGCACTGTACCTAATAATAGACACAGCTCGGGAATTTACTGCATTCCTACTGTTCAGATGTGACTTTAATACGCTCCTTACTCTCCGAATGTATTCAGTTCTTATCAATTCCTTCATTTTTTTTGTTCTTGATGTCATCAGCCTCCAGAACGCCCAAATACTTGTATCCTTCTTCAGAGTCAATTTCCTTTATCATCTCACCTGTTGGTACCTGGATTCCGTTACTTCTGCTCAACTTACCCCTCTTCATCACAATGACTCCACACTTACTAATACCAAATTGCATACATATATCATTGCTGAAAATACGGACAGCGTCAACAAGCACATCCAACCCCTTCTCACTCTTCCCGAAGAGCTTAAGATCGTCCATGAAGAAGAGGTGATTGATGGTAAGCCCTCCCTTTCCCAACCTGTATCCTGCTCTCCCTTTTCGCAGTACACTGGTCAGGGGCATCAGGGGTATCAGGGCAAGGACAAACAACAGAGCGGACAGACTATCTCTTGATGTTCACGCCTCCCAAGGATTCTCCAGTTGATGTTAACTCTGTTTCCCAGGATTTCATACTTTTGCCCAACAACTGGCTGATGTTATCTGCCACCTTGAATATCTCCAGGCTTTTGGTGGTCCAAGAATGAGGCACCATGTCAAATGCCTTTTTGTAGTCTATCCATCCCATGGCAAGACCAGTGTGTTTCCTCTTGCAATTCCTCATTACCATCTTATCAATAAGTAACTGGTCCTTTGTACCACGTGGCTTCTTTCGGCATCCTTTCTGTTCGTCCGGTAACAAGTTGTTTGTGTGGAGGTGATGGTAGATTTCCTCAGACATAATGCTTGTCAACAGTTTCCACATTACGGACAGACATGTGATAGGTCTATAGTTGGTAACATCATTACCCTTGATTCCGTCTTTCATTATCAGAACTGTGATACCTTTTGTCAACCACTCTGGTACCTCACCTGACATCAAGCAGTCATTGAACATGGTTGTTGGTTTCGAGTGGAGGGATGTTATATTTTTAATCCAATACCCCTGCACACCATCTGGGCCTGGTGATTTCCACTTGGTTAGTTTTTTGGCCTGCCCACTAATATACTTCTGTACTGTCTCAATCCACACTGCCTGGTCATTATGTTTAACATCCTGCTCCCATATTCCTCTCCAGAATGTTTTAGTTTGTTCCGCCTCAGGGATCAAGTCGTTGCCTCTTTCTTTCCCTTCAAGCTGTCCAAACAGCATCTTCTGGTTGTTGTCGAACATGCGGTTCTGTCTATACTGGCTGACTCTGTTCTCGTATCGCCTAATTTTTGCACTCTTTGCCTACAATGCGTTGCTTCAGTTCCTCTATGATAATATTTAGCTTTTTCCTCCTAGTTTTGTACTTTATTTCCAGTCTATTTTTAGTGTCTATGTTTTTTAGTGTCCCATTCAGTAGGGACTCAAGCTTTCCAATGTCATTTCTCATTTCCCTGATTTGACCACTCAGTCGTTTCGGTATTATTTATCTCAGTATTCAGATCATTGTCTGCTTCGGGTGGTTCTTCCGTTCTCAGGACCTCTTCACCTTCATTTCCCACTGGCTCGCTTGTCTGGCATACTACACCCGCCATCTCCAAGCCATTCTCTCTGCTCAGTTCCTCCAGTTCCAGCTCGCTTATCCACCCATTAGTTCTTATTACCCGAGCCTGCCCGGCCAATTTTTGTTCATCTAATTTAAATAGACCAATCTCGTTCCAGATGTTATGCATCGTTTCCTATAGCCTTTCTCCTTGGGGTTACTCTTCAGGTAACATTGCATAACAGTTCTATTCAATTCTTTCGTCCAGTTGGTTCTGGTCCCTTTCCTTCTTCTTCTTCCTCCGACACCAGCAGTATTTGGCTGACAGCCAGGTCCCTGCTGCTGAGCCAGGGAGCACCTGTTGGGTGAGAGTCTGTCACATGACATTCTAGTCTCCATTTCACCGTTATTCGAACTGTTTAGGTTCGACATTTTAAACACTCTTATCGAGGATTGGCGAATGTATGGTTACATAACCACCGGTGAACTACTTGTCTCCGGTGGTTTCGTCACTCCAGGTGACTTTTGTGTGGCATTATCACGCTGTAGACGAACTCAAATAAACAAACAAACAAACAGGCAGAAAAACCCCCAAAATGAATTATTATTATTATTATTGTTATTGTTATTCCTTGAATCTCAGTCATTGATGTTGGTTAACTGGAAAGTCCGTTGGATTGAATATCAAGCCACTACCTGCAGCCTCAGATATTCAGGACGTATCGGAGGGTTCTTGCCGTTCCAAGCAAGCATGCCTTTTGAAGCGTTCCAAAAAGCGTGAAGGGGCCGATTTTCTTTAACCATCCCTGGAAACCTTTGGAGATAGTCCCCAGTGCGCCTATGACAATCGGGATCACTTTGACTTCATGGCAGTTCCAAATCCTTTTCACCTCCCACTTTAGGTCCTGGTATCGGTTAATTTTCTCCCTCTCCTTCTCTTGCACTCTCGTGTCGAACGGGCAGGCCACATCCACAATCAGGCACGATCTTTTTTCTTTGTCCACAACCACCAGGTCAGGTCTATTGTGTTCCAGTTTTTTGTCCGTCTGTATCCTAAAATCCCACAGCACCTTCACCTGACTGTTCTCCATCACCGCCTCTGGCCTATGCTCATACCATTTCTCAGAATGTGGTAGATTGTTTACTTTGCACATTATTATTATTATTATTATTATTATTATTATTATTATTATTATTATTATTATTATTATTATTATTATTATTATTATTATTATTATTATTATTATTATTATTATTATTATTATTATTATTATTGGCGACCTACGTAGTAAATCGTATCATCGTGAGCTCCGCAAAGGTTTGTTATTTCCGTTTGTTAAACATTGCCATTTATGGAAAATTTTTATTGTTAACCATATATAAGCGCACATACATTGTTTTCCGAAAAGGACACCCAAAAAGATTGGGGCCTTGTGCCCAAAATTTAAACCTTTATTATTATCAAAAAATTTATTTGAAAAAAAATGGCTAATTCACCTCTGCACCAAGCAGCTGAAAGCCTTCCTCACAAATTAACACCTCACACCGACACCACCATTGTAAATGTTACTACGTTTGCCAACACGAAAAAAATATAAGCAGTAGCAATATTTTAAATTTGTCTCAGGCAGACATTCATTTCCGCCATTACCAATGACTGCAGGTGTTAAAGCCTCCACCACCACCACCACCACCGCGACAACCACCACCCCCACCACCACCGCGACAACAGAAACAAAAGAAAAAAATAAATTAACTCGTGATGTCGAAATGAAATCAAGCAAAATGGACTCTTCCCCACCAAAGACGACTGACGTCACCACCACCACAACTGAAACTAAAATTAATATTAACACAAATAACGATAGCAACAACAACAACAATGACATTATAAAAACCACCCTCAGTTTCGCCAGAGTAGCAAAATAGTTCGAAGCATTTACGGTAACTCAGGAGGATTTAGAAAATGCCAAACAAATGGTAAAGAAAGATGGGTACAGGGTCAGCCTCACCCCCACCCCCACCTAATAAAATGGAGCATCGGCGCCTATGCACCGTGTCGTATCGAACAATAAATGTAAAATCGCGCCGAGTGGAACGGGCATCCGAGTCCCAAATCCAAAAGGCTTTGGGACATGTGTGGGCAAGAAAAACCCACATGAGACGTGGGCAAAAGTATGGAACCGTGGACGTGTTCTTTGAAACACCAGAGGAGGCTAGAGAACACTCCATGGCCCCATTAAGAAGTGACGACTTCACACTCGTCCCAAGCTATTGTGGCCAGAGACTCGTAAAGATCAGGGTGACCCACGCTCTACCGGCCATCGAAATTCCCTGGCTAATAGCGGCCGTCCTCGCCGGCATCGAAGCCAACACAAAAATAATAGCAATAGCAAAAGAAAAGCAGGAGAACTGGTCCGGATCTGGGATGGAGCTCCTGATCCAAGCGGACCAAAAAAGCATTGAGGAGATCCCAGAGGTAATAGACCTCACTGACGGCAGCCACCTCACGGTAATTGTCGAGAGCAGAAGACCTAGGTGTGTCGTTTGTGGTGAAGGAACCCACCTAAGGGCTTTCTGCCCTCAGGCTAAAAGGTTGAGGCCACCTCTCCTACCCACCCCAGTGACACAACCATCAACACCACCAGTAGCAGAGATGGCAGCAACAACTGTAGCAGCAACAACAGAAGCAACTATTACAGCAACAACCCCAGCAACAGTAGCAAAACCAACACCACCACCACCACCAGCAAAACCAACACCACCACCACCCAACACTTCAGAACTAGCACCAGCGCCTACACCATCCACCACGCCACAACCAAAACTAACGCCTGTGGAGGATTTTCCACTCCCCGGCATATCACAACTGGAGACAGATTGTGACGACGAGGAGTGGGAAACGATATCCGGAAAAAAAAAAAAGAAACCAAAAAAGAAAAAATTCTCTTCCTTCCCCCTCCAAAAGCAAAATACAGAGGGAAACAAATAAATTAAGAAACAAAAAAGTTAGGACAGATATGCCACCATCCACACCAGCATCACCAACCCCATCAACCCAAACACCAACACCATCACCATCATTAACCCCAACACCACCATCACCTACACCACAAATGTCAACAAAATGCGAAACAGAAACAAACCCACAACAAACGCAAACAAAACAAAACAACCAAAACGATACACACTACACAGCATTAAATTTGAACAACAAGCAATTATTACACTACATCCAACACAACACCAGCATCACAGAAAAAGACTACACAACAACCCCAAAATTCACACCACCTCCACACATACAAATCAATCGCATCACACAGAAAACGTACATGACACTAAAAAAAAAATTCCCCAAAGGCACCGGAGACTTCCGACAAGCAATCTCCAGGAGGATTTATAAGGACATCCTTCCTGAGGAGGCCACAAGCAGTGAAAAGGATGGAAAAACCGTCCTTCCCCTACGAGAAGTAAGGTAAGTGGTCTTTCCCATCTTTTCCACTCCTTTTCAACATGACCTCACTCAGAATAGGCAGCATAAATGCGCGTGGCTTGAGGTCGTCATGGAAGCAGGGCCACCTGCTCAACGACCTCAGGTCACTAAACATAGATGTAGTGGCCATCAGCGAGACCAGAATCTCCGAAGCACAGGCTTTCGCACCGATCTTCGGCGGCTACGATGTGTACGCATCTCCCAGCCGTCCGGGATCGGGGGGAGGAGCTGCTGTGCTTTTTCGGAGAGGTTTGGATCTTGCCATACGGGCCATCTTCCTGGACCCAGAAGGTAAGTTGGTGGTGCTGGACGTGACCAGCGGAGACGGGCAAGCTTTCAGGTTAGTGGCCGTCTATGCCCCGACAGGAGCAGGGCGGCCTGATTTCTTCCGGCGTCTGGAGACCTTTCTTGGAACGACCCGCTCTTTAGTGTTAGTGGGCGACTGGAACGGGATCTTAGATGCACGCTGGGATTGTGTGGGATTAGTGGATAGGGAAGGAGGGTGCAAGAGTCTCACCAACCTGCTCAGACGTTTTGAACTGTCTGACAGGTACCGAATGGATTTCCCGAATGTGCCAATGTGGACTTGGACAAATCGCATAGGGTCATCCAGATCATATCTAGATAGAGTATTTTGTAGGGAAATAGATAGGTCTAGCATAGGCTGTCCACAATTCAAGATAGTCAGCTACACGGACCACAAATTCGTGATCTGTGTGCTTGACTTAGATAGGCTTCATAGACGAGGACCCGGCTACTGGAAGCTAAACGCGTCCTTACCAGCGCGCAAGGCCTACAGATACCGGATTAGCGAACTAGTTAAGCGGGCGTTGACGGGGGCCATCGTCAACAACAAGTGGTGGTTTGCTCTGAAAAGAGCAATTAGAATAGAGTCCATTAGGTTTAGTAAGACTTTAGCAATAGAGAAAAATAGAGCAGAGGGAGAATTAGTTAGAAAATTAGATGAGGCGCTTAGCAAAGGCATCGCGACCGACGTACTTGCGGCGAAATTGGCCCTTGACCAATTCTTCAATGCAAAGCACGAAGGCTGCGTTGTCAGAGCTAGGGTGCGTGCTCTCAGACACGAGCGGACGAAAGCCGTTCAATGGGCCCGAGTGGCGGAGGCGCGTCGTGGCAACAAAGCCACGATCCGATCTTTGGTGGACCACGACGGGCGCATGCGACTCGATCCCGGGCAAATGTGTGAAGCTTTTCAGCGACACTTCGCTCAACTGTTCGGGGGCAGTGGCGGGCCGGATCGAGGGATGGACTTTAGTGTCTACCTCGACGGACTGCCGCGGCTTTCGGCCACTGAGGCGGAGTGTTGCGAAAAGCTGATAACAACCGCTGAAGTACGGGATGCAATGACTAGTTGCAAAAGGGGTAAATCGCCTGGTTTGGATGGTCTGCCCTATGAACTTTACGTACAAATACCAAACTTGTTCGGAGGCCTCTTGGCGGATGTCTACTGCAACTGGCAACAGAACGGGAGAATTCCCAGCTCTGTGAGCCAAGGAGCGGTGGCGCTGCTGAGAAAGGATCCGAACAAGGGGGATAACATAGATAATTTCCGGCCCATAACTCTGCTAAACACAGAGTTCAAGATTTTGGCCAAGGTGCTAGCAAAGAGGTTGGCGCTTGTCGTTGGTGGTCTGGTGGGAGAGGCACAGACATGCGCCATTCCCGACAGATCCATCCACGACAACCTCCACCTCATGCGATACATCGTAGAGAGGGTAGCTAGGGAACCTGGCACGGGTGGGTCTTTGATCAATTTAGATCAGTCGAAAGCCTTCGATAGGGTCGACCATCGTTACCTAGCAGCAGTCCTGAGGGCGACTGGCTTTGGGCCCGTCTTCAGAGGCTGGATCGCTGCCATGCACAGCGACATCTGCTCTGTAGTGAGAGTGAACGGTCACCTTTCGGAACCGTTCAACATCATGCGCTCGGTCCGCCAAGGATGTCCAATCTCGTCCCTATTGTACGTATTGACTCTCGAGCCACTACTGCACAAACTGGAGACATTGAGGGGGTCCCGCGCGAACTAGGATGCGGAAGATCCGTGTCAGCATATGCCGACGATGTCACCGTAGTGGTGTCGAACGCCAAACACATCGAGGCGATCGGCACTACACTAAGAGAATACGAAGCGATGAAAGGAGCAATGATCAACCAGGAAAAGTCAGTGGGCCTGCAGCTCGGCACCTGGAGAGGCAGGTCCATGCCGTCCAACAGCGTCGTCGGGCGCTGAACGGACGGACCGGTTAAATTGCTAGGGGTCTGGTTCGGTCCAGACCTCCAGACGGACAAAAACTGCGACGAGGTGACGAGCAGGGTGGCTTCTCTCACCCAGAAATGGGCCGAGAGGAAGCTATCCCTGAAAGGTCGAGCGGAGGTGGCTAACGCGTACATCGCGTCCGTCATCTACTACCGCCTGACCGTCGTACCTTGTCCTAAGCCCCGCGCTGGAGCGTTTGCTCTTTCGCTTCTTGTGGAAGGGACGCGCTCCGATGATCAGGCGGTCCATCTGCTGTCAACACCCGCTACGTGGAGGGCTGGGCATGCCGTGGCTGATGATGCGCAGACACGCGCGCAGGCTACGACATCTCCACCTCTTCCTCGACGGTGATCAGGTGTGGTCGCCGTTTGCTAGACACGTTTTTCCCCAGCTCGTCTCCTTGACGGAGCTGCAGTCCTGGGTCAAGCGAAGACCGAGAGGGAGCGCTTGGAGACTGGAATGTCTTCAGGCGCTCACAGCCCTCGACCAATCGGGCAATGTGATCGGTGGAAACTCCACCTTGGCGTTCTATAGGGGATTAGTGGAGGGGAAGAGCGACGACGTACTTGGAGAAATTCTAGGCGTCGACGAAAATCAACTAGCCAATCTCTTCGGAAGGACTTTCGGGCCGGGGCCTATGGACAACTTCCAGAAATCCCTGGCCTGGCAGTGCTACCGAGGAGCTTTGCCAGTTCGGGATAAACTCTACAGGCATGGAGGTGCCGTCAGCCGGGCATGTCCGAGATGCGCGCAGGGTGACGAAACCGTCCTACACGCACTCGTCCAGTGTCCGAGCATTGCTGACTTGTGGGTTTATGTCGAACACCTGCTGTCACGTGTAGGACGGATCCAGCTATCAGCTGGGTCCATCGTGAGGATTGCCCCGCCCCCTTCCTTTAGCCGGGAAGGGCAGGCAGTTTTTATCTGTCTGGTGGCCATGGCGAAAGAGATAGTATGGTGGACACGTTTGAAAGGGCTGAAGACGAGCACTTACCTCTTCGGTGATGCCCTGATTAACTTTTTCAAATTTCATTTGAAAAGGAAAATCAGGGTAGAGAGGGAAGTGCTCTCTTCCCAGCATTTTGTTGAAAGATGGGTGAGAGAAGCAAGTATGGCCCGAATGAATGGGCCTTCTCTGAGTATGTGTCTGTAAATTAAAGGTGGAAAACTGGGAGAGGGCACTTGCCCTGGTGGTCAGGGCCACTGTGGTCTTTTAATGGGCTTTCTCCACAAATGTCCCTCGGAAGTCTCCCCCCTATTGGGGAATTTTTCTTTGTTATTTTATTTCAACCTCTGTTTTTTTTACACGCAGAAATGCCCATTTGTACCGTCCTGTATTGTCCTGTACTGTCCTTAATGTCTACTTTATGTAAACCCTTGTGGTTAATAAAGAAAACGTTATTATTATTATTATTATTATTATTATTATTGTTATTATTATTGTTCTTTGAGTCTCAGTCATTGATGTTAGTTAACTGGAAAGTTTGTTGAAATGAATATCAAGCCACTACCTGCAGCCTCAGATATTCAGGACGTATCGGAGGGTTCTTGCTGTTCCCAGCAAGCATGCCTTTGGAGCGTTCCAAAAAGCGTGAAGAGGCCAATTTTCTTTAACCATCCCTGGAAACTTTTTGAGATAGTCCCTAGTGCGCCTATGACAATCGGGATCACTTTGACGTCATGGCAGTTCCAAATCCTTTTTACCTCCCACTTTAAGTCCTGGTATCGGTTAATTTTCTCCGTCTCCTTCTCTTGCACTCTCGTGTCGAATGGGCAGGCCGCATCCACAATCAGGCACGATCTTTTTTCCTTGTCCAAAACCACCAGGTCAGATCTATTGTGTTCCAGTTTCTTGTCCGTCTGTATCCTAAAATCCCACAGCACCTTCACCTGATCGTAGTCTATCACCGCCTCTGGCTTATGCTCATACCACTTCTCAGAATGTGGTAAATTGTTTACTTTGCATAGGTGCCAGTGGATCACCCTGCCCATCACATCATGTCTTCAGCCCTTATAGTGAGTCTGGGCTAGGTGTTTACACTCGGATACAATGTGAGCCACAGTCTCCTCTCTCTCTCCACAGATCCTGCACAGTGGGCTAGCCTCCTCCTCCTTGTAAATATGGTGTTTCAACCACTTCGTTTTGAGGGCCTGCCTTTTTGTAGTCTATCCATCCCAAGGCAAGACCAGTGTGTTTCCTCTTGCAATTCCTCATTACCATCTTATCAATAAGTAACTGGTCATTTGTACCACGTGACTTCTTTCGGCATCCTTTCTGTTTGTCCGATTACAAGTTGTTTGTGTGGAGGTGATGGTAGATTTCCTCAGACATAATGCTTGTCAACAGTTTCCACATTACGGACAGACATGTGATAGGTCTATAGTTGGTAACATCATTACCCTTGATTCCGTCTTTCATTATCAGAACTGTGGTACCTTTTGTCAACCACTCTGGTACCTCACCTGACATCAAGCAGTCATTGAACATGGTTGTCAGTTTCGGGTGGAGGGATGTTATATTTTTAATCCAATACCCTTGCACACCATCTGGGCCTGGTGATTTCCAGTTGGTTAGTTTTTTGGCCTGCCCCTTAAGAGTTTCAACTGTGATACTCAAATCAGCCTGTTGGTGTGCCTGTTCACTAATCTCTTTTTGTACTGTCTCAATCCATACTGCCTGGTCATTATGTTTAACATCCTACTCCCATATTCCTCTCCAGAATGTTTTAGTTTGCTCCGCCTCAGGGATCAAGTCGTTGCCTCTTTCTTTCTCTTCAAGCTGTACAAACAGCATCTTCTTGTTGTTGTCAAACATGCGGTTCTGTCTATACTGACTGACTCTGCTCTCGTATCGCCTAATTTTTGCACTTTTTGCTACAATGCGTTGCTTCAGTTCCTCTATGATATTTAGCTTTTTCCTCCTAGTTTTGTACTTTATTTCCAGTCTATTTTTAGTGTCTATGTTTTTTAGTGTCCCATTCAGTAGGGACTCAAGCTTTCCAATGTCATTTTTCATTTCCCTGATTTGACCATTCAGTCGTTTATTCCACCAAGGTTCTGATCTTTCTTGTTTCCTCTCGCTTTTATGCCAAGTAATTTCCTCACCGCATTTGCTGTTGCTTTGAGGATATTGTTGCACTGGTGAAGGCTCCTCGCATCAAGGTATGGGATGACTTTGTTTACCTTAGCTGTTGTTTCTTTTAACTTTTTCCTGTCTACAAATCTTAGGTTCATAGGTTTCCCACTATCATTGTTCAATTCATCTACCACTAAGTTTAGGATATCAACCAAATCTTGTCCTAGCCCGTCAGCATTCATCTCCTCAGTGGCAGTATCTGTGTTCCAGGTATTATTTATTTCAGCATTCAGATCATTGTCTGCTTCAGATGGTTCCTCCGTTCTCTCAACCTCTTCACCTTCATTATTATTATTATTATTGTTACTATTATTATTACTTTTTTTTTTTTTTTCAAATTCAATGTTGCTCCAGACCAATATAAAAGAGATAATTGGCAATTTAGGTTCTGGAACAAAATTGATAATTGGCAATAAGGGCAGGGGCCCCAGGTTATCACAGACTGGGTCCGCTCGTCATCGTGCCATTGTAATAGAGCCCAACAAGGCATTTAGTCTTGGCTGCTGGAACGTACGGACGCTGCTTGACAGGGATTCCTTGGAGCGTCCTGAACGAAGGACCGCTCTTGTTGCAAAGGAGCTTCGACGTTACGATCTTGACATCGTGGCTTTATCTTAGACGAGGTTAGCTGGAGATGGTCATCTTACAGAATTTTGTGGAGTATATACATTCTTCTGGAAAGGAAGAGATGAAGGAAGCAGAAGAGAGGCTGGGGTAGGATTTGCTGTTAAGACTGTTCTTGTGAATAAATTAGAAGAATTCCCAGTAGGGATTAGTGAGCGTCTCATGTCCATGAGAATTCCGCTGAACAAAGGAAGATATGCGACCCTGGTGAGTGTGTATGCTCCAACTATGAATTCTGTCGATGAACGAAAAGTGTGCTTTTACCATGCCTTGAAAGGTGTTTTAAGAAATATCCTTCAGGCAGACAAAGTCATCCTGCTTGGTGACTTTAATGCTAGAGTGGGTAGGGATTTTAACACATGGAATGTAATCGGAAGGCATGGGGTGAGAAAGTGTAACAACAATGGTATGCTCCTGCTGCAGATGTGAGGAGCTGGATCTGTGTGTTACTAACACCATTTTCCAACAAAAGAACAAATTTAAGACCACATGGATGTATCCTGCATCTAAGGAATGGCATATTTTGGACTACGCCCTAGTCAGGATGCGTGACAGACAATCGTGTAGTGTGTTCGTGCTCTTCGTGGAGCTGAGTGCTGGACGGACCACCGCCTGGTACGCGCAAAAGTGAAACTAATCACTAAACATAAAATCCGTGCTCCTGGTGTTGCCCTGCCCAAAAGATTTAATGCTGCTCGTCTTAAGGATAAAAATGTGAAGAGGACATTGGAAGAAAAGATGCAGGCTGCAGATCTTGGTGATGATTGGCCGACCCTTAAAAAGTCGGTTTATGATGTAGGCAGGCGTGTTCTGGGATTGGTGCAGAGAAAACATCGGGACTGGTTTAATGAGAATGATGACATATAGAAGACTTGTTGGCTGATAAGAGGCGTGCTCAGTCACGCTACTTGACGGCAAAACCACAGGAGAGGAATACGTTGCATGAGGAACTCAAGGATGTAAAATCACGTGTTAGGCGGAGTCTTTCTCAGATGAAGGATCAGTGGTGGAGTCAGAAGGCTGGTGAGATACAAACTGCGTCAGATCCCAATAACACAAGGCTGTTGTACAGTCTCTTTCGTGAGGTTTATGGACCCTCTTCTTCTCTGGTGACACCGCTTCGCAGCAAGGATGGCAAAGAACTTCTTCGTGACTAACAAGGAATTCTACGAAGGTGGCGAGAGCACTTTGATGATCTTTTGAATCAGCCTTCTGTCGTCAGTGAAGATTTCCTCAATCTCAATATCCTGTGAAAGTAGCTCTCGCAGAACCTCTGACGCTTGTGGAGGTTGCAGTGGCTATCTCGAAGCTGAACAGTGGAAGGTCTCCAGGTATGGATGGCATACATGCTTAGCTCCTACAATATGGTGGTGAGAGACTCCTGCAACATCTTCACTCTTTGTTTGGCAGGATATGGGCTAATGAATCCGTACCTGAGGACTGGAGAGATGCAGTAATGGTGGTCTTGTACAAGGGAACGGGTAACAGGAATGATTGTGGGAACTACAGAGGTATATTATTGCTTTCTGTCGTAGGGAAAGTTTTATGTAGGGTGCTTCTGGACTGTCTGCTGACACACATTGCAGATTGTGTTCTTCCTGAAAGTCAATCTGGTTTTCGAGCTGGACACGCACTACTGATATGATCTTCTCAGCTAGACAGCTCCAGGAGAAATGCATGGAACAAGGTTTGGATCTGTATCAGGTTTTTGTCGATCTGACAAAAGCTTTCGATACTGTTAACAGAGATGCATTATGGAAGGTTCTCCAGAAACTTGGTTGCCCTGATAAGTTCCTTGCTTTAGTTAGGTCTTTCCACGACGATATGAAGGCTTGGGTTAATGTCGGGGGTAACATGTCGGAGCCTATCTCAGTAAAAAATGGAGTGAAACAGGGGGATATTCCAGCACCGACCCTGTTTGCCATATACTTTGCAATGGTTTTCTGTATTGCATTCAGGAATTGCGAGCATGGTGTTTACATCCGATATCGAACCTCAGGCAGCATATTTAACATCAGGTGCTTTGCTGCAAAGACAAAAGTATTTACATCAATCATAAGAGACCTCTTGTATGC
Organism: Eledone cirrhosa; assembly: GCA_964016885.1. Taxonomy (NCBI): domain Eukaryota; kingdom Metazoa; phylum Mollusca; class Cephalopoda; order Octopoda; family Eledonidae; genus Eledone; species Eledone cirrhosa. Next base: position 67,203,002 of record OZ024741.1, on the reverse strand, counting down.
AGATGATTGCGATCTTGTAGCGCACACAGAGAGTGATATGCAGCACATTTTGAATGCATTTTCTGACGCTTGCACTGCCCTAGGATTGACTGTCAGTCTCAAGAAAACCGTCGTCATGTACCAACCTGCCCCTGGTAAGCAGTACACTGAACCAAATATCTAAGTGTATGGTAAACGACTTGGAGTGGTTGATCAGTTTGTCTACCTTGGAAGCACTGTCAATCGATACAGCAACCTTGATAGTGAAATCTCACTTAGGATTAGGAAAGCAAGTGATGCTTTCGGAAAGCTAGAAAGGCGACTCTGGGGTCGGCGAGACATATGCAAGAGGACAAAGGTAAAGGTGTACAAGGCATGTGTGCTCTCTTGTCTTCTTTATGCCTGCGAGACCTGGGTCACATATCGACACCACCTTAAGCAATTGGAGCGTTTCCATCAGATGTATCTCAGACGGATCCAGGGCGTTCACTGGAGGGACCACATCAGTGATGTCGAGATTTTGGAAAGCTCTATGTGTAACAGTATAGAAGCTCTTGTGCTTAAGCAACAACTCCGTTGGAGTGGTCACGTTGCCAGGATGAAGGATTCTAGAATACAAAAACAACTCTTTTATGGAGAGTTAGTTAAAGGAAAACGACCGCCACATAAACCCAAAAAGAGGTATAAGGATTCCTTGAAAGCCTCTTTCAAAGACGCTAACATCTCTGCTGATACATGGGAAAATATTGCTGCTGATCGTAATAAATGGAGAAAGATTGTATATGGGGGAAAAGTTGCCTTTGAGGCATCTCGAATCGCATACGAGAAAGTAAAGCGGGATGTGAGGAAGGGCATTGCTCTTGCACTTCCAGACGGCGAGGGTCCTCCTATGGTGCTGACATGCAGCGTCTGTCCGAGACTCTGCCTAAGCAAAGCTGGACTCGAAAGTCATCTTCGCAGTCATAAAGTAAGACCAGTGGTTGACTACCAGGCTGCTGTTGGAGATGCTACTCATCATGCTTTCCAAGCATGTGGTAGAGAATGTAAATCAGCAGGAGGGCTCAAGCGACATGCAAAAGTACATGATCTCCAACCACAGCCGGCTATTCCCAGTGGTTGTTTTGGTTGCCGACTCTGTGCAAGACATTTTAGATCATTGGCTGGGCTAAAAACCACATTCGATTGCAGCGCTGTTAGTTGATATCGTGTGTGTGTATAGATATGTTTATGTGTGTGCGTGTGTGTGTATATATATATGTATATATATATATTATTATTGTTGTTATTATTATTATTATGACAGCAGTTGTTATTATTATTATTATGACCAGCAGCCTGGTTATTAATATATGTGTATGTATATATGTTTGTATATGTATATATGTATGTATGTGTGTGTATATGTATGTGTATATATATATATATATATTTTTTTTTTTTCTCGTGCAATGGCCATACTCGATAACGTGGGGGCAGCCATCATCATGTATATATATATATATACATATTTATATAATTTATGCGCACAAACATATATGTGTGTATGTGTGTGTGAGTGAGTGTATGTGTGCGTGTGTGTGTGTGTGTGTGTGTGTGTGTGTGTGTGTGTGTGTGTGTGTGTGTGTGTGAGTGTATGAGTGTGTGGGGGGGGGGGTGTATCTGTGTATGTATAAATACGCACAAACATGAATTGAAAATCTGCAAGGTGAAATGCGCGTCCTCGAAAATAGCTTACAAACTCTTGTGGAACCAACTTTTTCCGAACACGCCCCATAGACTGAGTGCTCCACTTAGTACGGATATAACCTCCCAGTGCTATACCACTATATATATATATATATATATATATATATATATAAATATATATATATAAGAGAGAGAAAGAAAGAGAAAACAAAAGAGAAATATGGATGCATATGTGTGTCAATGCGTGTATGTGTGTGTATCTGTGTGTCAATGCGTGTGTGACAGAAATGGGGTTAGAGAGAGGAGCTGAGTTCAAGAAGTACGAACAGATAAATGAGATATATGAGAAAATAATTGAGTTGTATGAAACCGATATATGAAAAATGAGTATGTATGTTAGTGTGCCTGCTGGTTTGTGTGAAACCGTTATAATATGCATGTATAGCATTAGGTATATGTTAATATGTAGTCAACGATTACGTGTGACTGTGTATGTGCAGATAAACAGTCAGAACAGGAAGGCAGACGATAAATGGAAGAATAATGTGCTTACTTGCACACACAAAGGGATAAACATAAATGCATACACACACATACATATATGTCTATATATACGTATATATATATATATACATATATATATAAATATATACATATATATATACACATATACACATACATATGTATGTTTATATATATATATATATATATATATATGTATACATATATACACACATACATACATACACACACACACACACACACACACACACACATATATATATATATATATATTTATATATATATATATATAAACAAACAGCCATGTTGAGCGATAAAACTATTTTTTAGTTATTTGAATAAGGCAAAGCCAGCAATTATTCGCTCGTAAACATGAAACCCACTGGCCTGTTGGCTTATCAGTGGGTCTGCTAATATGCAGATCTGACTGATGTGGCAGTCTGCTAATGTGCAAATCAGTCCGATCTGTCACTGCATATTTTAGAAAGTATCATATATTTTCACTGACACTGACAGTTGGCAGGTAAGCAGTATGTGGTACTGATGAAGTGTAATCACCTAGAATCATTAGTGTCTGCCATTCTGTTCACATGCCAACACAAGAGCAAGAATAATGGGGTCATTCAACTGACATGGTTTAAAGAGGCTGTTTGCATAATTGCAAACGAATCAAATATTATCATTAATATTCGAAAACCTCAGATTACATTTGTTGTATTCAGCCATTTAGAGCGATAAAACTATTCTTAGTTATATATATATACATAAATGTAAGTAAGCATGCGTACATACACGTACGCACACACACACACACACACACACACACACACACACACACATATATATATGTATATATATATATATATATATATATATATATATATATATATATATATATATATATATATATATATGTATATGTGTGTATATATTTATGTGTATATATGGATATATATATAATATTAAGGATACTATTTATGGTTATGTATATACTAGAACTTTTTATAGTTATATATATTTTAAACCCTAAACAGTGAAGGTCAGTAATTTATTAATACCTTATTACCAATAAGATAAATAGCTCAATGTAATAACATCAGTTGTTCTACAGAGCAGTTATATAGAATTCACAAGAATCAAAACTATGTTCAAAGTATTTATTCACTTACAATTGTTTCATCCAAATCTAGGCTTGGATTCTTTGGAGCATTTTTCAATGTTTGTACACATAATTGACCTCCTTTCCAACGCAAGAGACATACAGATACATATGTATATATTGATGTACAGTGGAGTGACATATATTATATTATATTATTTCTGTATAGCAATTCAAATTTAAAATCAAAATCAAAATTAAAATTAAAACAAAATTAAAACAAAATTAAAACAAAATTAAAATACATTCGGCAGTTAACATAGATAATGCAAGAGGGTAGTTTGTTAGTCAGATGTAGTAGTTATTTTATGCGTTAGTTACACGTGGGGCATGCACGTCGGTCTGATTTATATATGATTATTGTGTGACAGGGTGTTACATGTAATAGAAGCACTTTAAGCGGGTAATTAAGAGTATTCTGGACGTTGCTATAATGTTTCAGTACAACGAATAGAAACTTCGCTAACGAGTCTCCTTGAAATAATGGGGTTTAATCCTTGTCCATCGTGCACATGTACTTTTCGGTTAAGTCTGTATTTAAGGGGGTGAGTATGGAAAACGTTATAGGAAGTAACTGAAACCATGAGGAATATTTATACCAGAAATATGGTTAGTGGAGTTTGATTTTGTCGTTGATATATTGGAGAAGGAGTGTTGGAAGTCG
>OZ024741.1:67183992-67193992 GCA_964016885.1 Eledone cirrhosa | reverse complement strand
ATCTATACACACATGCGACAAACGGCAAGCAATCACACTCTCCTATACGTATCTACACACGTGTGTTAACCGTTAAATTGCATACATATTACTCAATGTGTTTTAATTTCCGTCAATCTCCCTTTCTAGAGGGTATATATATATATATATATATATATATATATATATAGATAGATAGATAGATAGATTTCTTTATTTACCATAAGGGCATAAAAAGAAGGGACAAATACAAAGGGGGAGTTTACATATAATCGAGTAAAAAGGGTGTAACATGAAAATAATCGAAAATAACCTCAAAAGGGAGGGGACGTGATGGGGGTTGCACACACCCCCGAAAATGTGTGCAATCCTTTGCCCGGGGAGCACATGGAGAAGGTGCTCCCCTCTCCTTTACTTCTTTACCTACAGGATGGTATACAGAGAAGGCCCATTTACACGAGCCATTCTCGCCACTATCACCCACCTTTCATAAAACTGCCTGTGGCCAAGCACCTCTCTCTCCATTCTTATCCTTCTTCCGAAGTGATATCGGAAGAAGTAGACCAGACTATGGCCAGAGAGGAAGTTGCCTGACCTCAGACCTTTCAATCGTGTCCACCAAACAACCTCTTTCAACATGGCTATTACGCACAGAAAAACCGCCTTTGCTTCCTTTGTGAAGAGGGGAGGCGGTTTGATTGTCATCACGGACTCGGCGGTCAATTTAATCGGCGCCACCCGCGACAGCAGTTGTTCGGCGTAGCCCCACAGATCAGCCACGCCAGGACATTGCACCAATGCGTGCGCCACGGTTTCTTCGTGACGCACGCATCTAGGGCAAATCTTTTTTGAGGGATCCCTGCCCGGGCGCCCGTGTCTGTAGAGCCTCTCTCGAACGGGTAGAGCCCCTCGGTAGCACTGCCAGGCCAGTGACTTCTGGAAGTTGTCCATTGGTCCTGGGCCGAAAGTCCTACCGAACAGGCTGGCCAGTTCGTCTTCTTCCATGTCCAGCGACTCTCCAAGGGTGTCATCGCCCCTGCTAGCCACCAGCCCTCTATAGAATGATGAGGTGGATTCTCCACCGATGGCCCGGCCCGCTTGCCAGAGAGCCCTGAGCGCCTGAGCACACTCAGTGTGCCAGTCTCCCAGTTTTCCGGATCTTTGCTTGACCCAGGACTGTAGCTCGGTGAGTGAGACGAGTCTCGGAAAGGCTCGTTTCACGAACGGAGCCCACACCGGTTGACCAGTGAGGAATACCTGTAGGTGCCGTAGCCTTAATGCGTGCCTACGCATCATCAACCACGGCATCCCCAGCCCTCCTTTCGAAGGTTGTTGGCAGCAGATGGATCTTCTCACCATAGGAGGACGCTTCTTCCAAAGAAATTGGAAGAGCATGCGTTCCATGGTGGTGAGTGTTTCCTTAGGGCAAGGCACGACAGTCAGGCGGTAGTAAGTGACGGACGCTATGTAAATGTTCGCCACCTCCGCCCGGCCTTTTAGGGACAGCTTACACTTGGCCCATTTCTGGGTTAGTGCAAACACCTTGTTCGTAACCTCGTTCCAGTTCTTTTCCATCTGGAGGTCCGGTCCAAACCAGACCCCAAGCAACTTTACCGGGCCCTCCGTCCAGTGTCCGACGACACCGTCAGGAGGCATCGGTTTGCCTCTCCACGTTCCGAGTTGCAGCCCGATGGATTTTTCCCGGTTCAGTTTCGCTCCTGACAACCTTTCGTACTCCTCCAGTAAGGTACCGATCGCCTCGATCTCCGAGTCGGTTGATACCATTACTGTTACGTCATCGGCGTAGGCCGACACCGCTTTGCTCAATCCTGGTTCCAGGGGGATACCCTGCAACAACTCCAACTTCCTCAGTAAAGGCTCGAGAGTCAATACGTACAGAAGGGAGGAGAGAGGGCACCCCTGTCGAATGGATCGTGTGATTTCGAACGGCTTCGAAAGGTAGCCGTTCACCTTGATCCTAGAACAGATGTGGTTGCTATGTAGGGCAGTGATCCAGCCTCTGAAAACAGGACCGAACCCAGCCGCCGCTAGCACCGCATCCAGGTAACCATGGTCGACCCTATCGAAGGCCTTAGACTGATCCAAGTTGATCAGAGCCCCACCGAAGCCGGGTTTGTTGCCAACCCTCTCTATGATGTATCGCATGAGGTGGAGGTTATCGTGAATGGACCTGGATGGGATAGCACATGTCTGCGCATCTCCCACCAGGCCACCCACGACAAGCGCCAACCTCTTTGCTAACACCTTGGCCAAAATCTTTAACTCTGTGTTTAGCAGGGTTATGGGCCGAAAATTATTTATACTATCCCCCTTTTTCTCGTCCTTCCTCACCAGCGTGACTACGCCCTTGGCTACAGAACAAGGAATTCTCCCGTTCTGCTGCCAATTGCAGTAGACCGCTTCGAGGAGTTCGGAGAAGAAGACCGGCATTGCTAAATAAAGTTCGTAAGGTATACCATCGAGACCTGGAGATTTGCGTCTGCTGCATTGGCTCAGCGCATCTCCGATCTCATCAGCCGAGATTGGTCCCTCGCAGGACTCTGCCTCTTTGTTCGAGAGACGCGGCAGGCCGTCGAGGTATGGACCGAAATCCACGCCCCGGCCCGGACCCTCGCCTCCCCCGAACAATCGGGCAAAGTGCTTTTGAAAGGCCTCGCACATCTGCTTAGGCTCCCGGATCACTCGTCCATCTTCGTCTTGCAACGACCGGATGGTGGATCGATTTCCACTTTTAGCTTCTGTCACGCGGGCCCATCCAACGGCTTTGGCCCCCTCATTACCTAGAGCACGTATTTTACTTCGAATGACGCAGCCTTCATGCTTTGCATCGAAAAACTGGTTCAAGGCCGTCCTCGATGCCAGCACTCTGGCCACATCTTCGCTCTTGATTGCCTCTTCTAATTTACCTGTTAATTCTTTCTCGTTTCTATTCCTATTGGCAGCTAACATCTTGCTATAACTTATTGATTCTGTTCTAATCTCTCTTTTGAGAGATGCCCACCATCGGTTGTTGACGATTGCACCCGTCAACCTCTCCTTAACTAATCTGCTAATCCGGTTTCTGTAAGTCTCTTTTGCCGGTAAAGACAAATTAAGTTTCCAGTAACCGGGACCCTGTCTATGTGTTTTCTCGAGATTGACCACGCAGGTCACTAATTTGTGATCCGTGTAGCCAACCGTGCGCATTTCTGGACAGCTTAATATGTCCCTATCCTTACTTCTAACTAAGAATCTATCTAAGTACGATCTAGATTGACCACTGTGGTTTCTCCAAGTCCAGGTAGGCACAGTTGGAAAATCTATCGATATCTATCGACCAAGTTAAAACGGTCGAGTAACCCCTTGAGGCTGTTACACCCCCCTCTATTAGGACATGCTCCTGCATAGTCCCAACGTGCATCTAGGATGTCATTCCAATCCCCCGCTAGAAGCAGGGAACGCGACGTTCCCAGAAAAGTCTCCAAACGCTGGAAGAAGTCGGGCCGTTCAGCTCCGAAAGGGGAGTAGACGGCGACCAGTCTCAAGGCCGCACTTTCACTACTGCCAACGTCTAGCACCAACAAACGACCCTCCGGGTCCGAGTGCACAACCTGTACGGCAAGACCCAGGTGTTTTTGCAGCAGCACGACAACCCCACCCCCACCTCCAGGTTGACAGAGAGATGCATGCACCTCAAAGTCATCGAAGGTGGGGGCCAGCTGCCGCATGACGCTGATTCGAGTCTCACAGATAACCATTACATTTATACTACATGACCTGAGGTCATTTAGAAGCTTTGCTTGCTTCCAAGTTGAGCCCAGGCCACGTGCATTCAAACATCCTACTCTTAACACATCCATGTGGGCGGCAGAGCCAAAGGAGAGTGTAGAGACCTACCTTTCCGCTTCCCGGGGTTCGGGTTGCACGACTTCCATGGGGTCGGGGGTGTTGGGTGAAGGGGTGTCTTGTGGTGGTGTGGGGCCGTCGGTGTGTGGTGGGGTTGGGGTGTTTGGAGTTGTGTTGGGGAGGGGAAGGGGAGGGGGAAAGCTTTTTAGTAGGACGCGGTTTATGGGTTTGACAGAGGGTGGTCCTACGTCCTCCTTAAAATCCTTTTTTAGTTTTTGGTAGAGGTTCATTGGGATTTTTATTAGTTTTAAATGTGGGTGGTTTTCTGATGAAACAAAGTTTACACCTTCGGTTTGTACCGAAGGATTATTGTATATGAGTTCATTTAATTTATTATTGTTTCTGTTGATGTAAGTATAGTGTAATGTCTTTTTTTCCGATGGTGTGAGTGTTTCGAAGAGGGGAGGGGCAGGTTTGGTTTTGTTTGTTGCTGGAGGGGTGTTTTCTGTTTTGTTAGATTGTGTTGCGATTTGGGTGGGGGTTGTTTGTCCTTGTGTGTTTTGCACATGTTTTCTTTTTTTCCTTTTAATCTGTCTGAAGGACTCCGTTTCTTCCTCCGAATTCGTTGGGTTATCTTCAGTGTTGGAGGGAAGAGGTATGTTTGCTGGTAATGTTTCCGTGTTGGTTTTCTTTGTGGGGGAGATGGATGTCACTATGTTAGACTGTGTTGTGTGTTGTGTCTGCGGTGGTTGTGTTGTTTTATTGAGTGAGAGGTTGGGTGGGCCTGTATTTTGTTTTGGGGTAATGTGTTGTGACTGTTTGTGTTGTGGTGGTGTTGTTGTGTTACTGAGGGACGGGTTGGGTGGGACTGAGTTTTGTTGTTTGTTTATCTGTTGTGGTGGTGGTGGTGGAGCTGGTGTTGGTAGCAGGGTTTTCTTTTTGTTGAGTTGGGGACAAGCGGCCTTCAGGTGCCCTCTGCCTGCACAGATATGGCAGGACGGCCTTCTCCCCTCCACGCTAATGTTTATATACCCGTGGTCCTCTAATAGGATTCTGTCGGGTATTTGGGCGATGCGTTCAGGCTTCATTTGTACTACCAGCTCTATACCTGTTCCACTGAACGCATTGCCTGTGGTTTTCCCAATGGAAATCACGTTGTCATTCACTGGATCGATGAAGCCAGCTATGAGCCAGCAGTAGTCCACATCTGGCATCATTGCATCCAGCCATATGCGTTGAGTTTTTTTTCCCATATAAGATGGATAAAAGGTGAAATTTTTCGAACGAATCGGTGACAAAGCACATTTTTTTGCCGCCGATTCGTTCTTCATGATAATTGCTAGGCTTCCATACAGTCTGTCTTTTCTTATGAAAGTTGTTTCATTCAGTACTTCTGCGAGTACTGTTTTGATATCTGCTTGAGAAGGCTGTTCAGGTTTTTTTGTACTGTTGTTGATGGTCCGAAACTTGACCGTTCGGCTTTCAATGTCTTTCGTGAATTCTTGAGGCATTTTTACCAATAAAATACCATTCTCACCTTCACTTATGTATTGTTTTGCGTCCGTGATCCTTCGTACCACATCTGAAATGTTTTCCGCTATATAAGTCAAAGATTTCTTTGTTTTCTGTGCAAAAGAAATCTTGTCGTCTGCTTTGTTTTCTGATATGATGTTATTTTCAACTGTTATTTTTTTGTTTGTTGTGTCTTTGTTTGTGTTATTAGTATTGTCATGCAATTTTTCAAATTTTTTTTTTTCGTTGTTATCGTCATTTAATTTTTTCTCCGCAGATTCGTCCGTTTTTATTTTCATTTTTCCTTCCTTCTCTATGACGTTAGTTGGGAAGGAAGGGAGGACTAAAGCGTGCGAGCTTACAACTCTTACCGCTGTCCCCCCACCACTATTTTCGTTCGCTGCGTTTAACATTTCTGTTAGACGATTGAAATTTTTTACAGAAAATTTTTTTTAAAACAGGTTTTTCACCTCTAGGAGGGGTAAAGATGAGCTGACCCACCGCCTGACAGTTCAGACGGAGGGTCAAGCTACACAATTGTATCAAAATTAAGTTTGAACTCACAAAATTTCCTCAATAAATTTGAACAAAACTTCTGTGCGAAGTGAATGACATCCACACTGTAGAACAGACGACAGCTCAATGATATATATAGATAGATAGATAGATAGATAAATAGATAGATAGATAGAGATAGAGAGAGAGAGAGAGAGGGAGAGAGAGAGAGAGAGAGAGAGAGGGGGAGAGAGAGAGCGAGAGAGAGAGAGGGGGAGAGAGAGAGAGTATACATAGAGTTAGTAGTAATTGTAATATTTGAAATATTTACTTCTGCGTCCACAGATTGATTTTTCTCAGTTTCAGAAGATCCCGTAATAGGGTGAAAACAGCGATTTTTTGCTTAAATTTTAATCTGTACTAATAATAGATAAATAAATGTGTGTGTGTGTGTGTGTGTGTGTGTGTGTGGTAAAATATCCGTGGATGCGCAAACGGAAAAAGGAAAACTGATCAATCATGGATGAGATTTGATATATCAAATTATTTATGTTCATACACGGAAGAAATTACGACCTAGTCTTCAGACGCCTGAAGACTAAGTCACAAATTAGATCCCTCTTACAGTCTGCAGATATGGTTATTATTGGGCCTTGTAACCATAGGTAGCGCTTTAGTTCCGTGTGTGAACATACATGAGTAGATAATAGATATATATATATATTCCTCTCTCTCTCTCTCTCTCTCTCTCTCTCTCTCTCTCTCTCTCTCTCTCTCTCTCTCTGCGTGTGTACAGTTCAAAAATTAGTCAAGCTGATGAATGGTTAACTCGCAGAAAATGGATTGCCTTGGCATGAGTCTCAAAACCATCTAACATTCTAACAACCAAGATCAATCCTTGGTCTTTATGTGCGTCTTAGTTTCTTTATTCTTGAATCGAAGGCAGGATTCGTACCGTAAAAGCCTGTGCGTCGGGTTGATGGACCTTATCCGTATATATGAATATGTGTATATGCCATCTTGGAACAAGGGCTATTTGGCAAAACAAAAGTGGTGTCTTGTATTTGTATAAAATCTAGCAGCTTGCAGATGAGGTCACAGTATGCTAGAGCGATATCTGTCCTGACAAATCGATTGACAATATACTCTTTGGTATTTTGTTATATTCATCATTACTCTGTGTTTTCATTTTAAAATGCCGACCCCCCAACCCACCTCCACCCCCTTTGATTTTAGCTTTAGCTTACCGAATTAAATTATTTTATACTCTACGCCAAGTATTGAGTACTTGCTCTCCAGTTCTTTTCTGATGATCCTGTGGTAAACAGATGAAACTTCAGAGTAAGAACACCCACATTTTAGCTTTAATAAATATGTATATTAACACTCTACTTCGGTATTGAGTACTCCGTTCTGTAAGCTGTTAATCATATACGCATATATATATATATAAATATATATATATGTGTGTGTATGTGTGTGTCTGTGTCCGTGTGTGTGATTGTGTGTGTGTGTGTGTACGTGTTGGTGTGTGTATATATATATATATATATGAGAGTTGGTTTATATGTTTGTGTATTCATCTGTATATCTGTGTACCTATTAATATATAAATATATGTATGCATGCATATTTCAATTGAATTCCAACACAAGTATTTCACTTCATACTATATATCGATTGTTCACAATATTCACATTGAAGAATTTTCACAATTCCTAATATTTTAATATACTACTCTATATATATTATATGATGCTTATATTGTCTCTGAACCTAAGATCAATGTTCTAATGTCTTTTTCATAAAATATTCTTATAGAAAAAAAGACATTAAGTAGAACTTAAGATAAATAAACTTAAATGTCTTAGCTGTAACAAAGGCCACTATTGTTTTTGCCACACAAGCGCATATCCTATTGCATGCGATTAGCCAAAAATAATAATCTACCAAATTCCTAAATATATTTCATCTTGACTGTTCACTTTTTTATGTCCTGAAATCTTTTCAATCTATTTCATTTTATTTTCTCTGTTTTCGTATTTTTATTATGTGTATTCTTTATTTATTTTCGCCCTGTATATTTACCCTAGTGTTTCTTACGCTTGCTAAGGCTACTCTTTTGGTTTTAACCAAGCCATTATTACACATAATTCAACTACACATTATTTCCACTTACTATTCCCATGGGATAGTGTATACATACATACATGGTGGCTGCCAACTCGTCTTCGAGTACGGCCACTACTTTATATCCATGTAGGAGAACCCCTACCGATGCGCTGAACGAGTGTGACTTTTTAGTCCAGCCAGCGACTTGAAAACTCTGGTACAAACACTACACTTGTGACAATTACTGACAGATAGTGCTGGGCCCATGGTACCCTGTGACGACAAATGCAGAGAGATCTCCAGATATAAAGCAATGCCTGTGCCGTGAAGCTTTTATAGTGAGCAAAGCCACTGCACAAAGCCAGTCCCACTCTCTTAACCAAGATGATATTTACCAAAAAGAAGAACAAGTCAACATCATTGGATACCATCAGGGTTGCAGGTGTTATATCAGAGTTTTCCTTCTCCTAGAATTCTGCCTTGACAAAGGCTAAGGGGTCATCTCTCCCGGTGATTTTGGCTGGCCATTGACTCTTAAGAGCTCTTTTGCCCTTTGACAGGCCTTGTCTTTAGTCCTGCAGGATGTCCAAAGTCACCCTCCTCACCAAGAAACCTTGGTGGGGTTGCCAGTTTAGTCGCCAACGACCCGACCATGAGACAGGTTGTACTGGGATACATGTTACCAGTAGCACCAACTGGTGACCTGATATACATACATACATACATTCATAAATGTACACATACATACATAAAATAAGACATACATTCATAAATGTACACATACATACATAAAATAAGACATACATTCATAAATGTACACATACATATATATAAATACACACGCACACTCATATATATCTATGCATGTATATATACACACATACATACAAACATACATACATGTATAAATACACAGACACAAAAATATATATATATATTTATATATACAGACATACAAAAATATATACATATACATATATTTGCATATATACAGTATATATATATGTGTACACGCGCACACACACACGCAAACACACACACACACACACACACGCATTCACAGACACACATATACTTATCTATGATTGAATTATCCCTTTGACATATTTTGATCGATATTGCTCTTTTCACTAATGGAAATTGATGCTTTAAATTGATGGTCGAGACAATATACACACGAACATATACACACACAGACTGTTGCATTAAGAAATCATTCATTCCCAATCACAATCTCACCAACCTATACACAACATGCTTATACACACATACATACACATACACACACAGGCGCGCACATACACACTGATGAAATATCCTAGCAATTCATCTGTGTAGAAACAGGTGGGAAAGGTTATGTTTGATATCTAACACAAACAATTCATCTATGTAATTCACCTAAAATGGCGTCTATATTCAACCCGATTCTTTTTGAGAAAAAAAACCTATAAATTAAAAGAAAAAATGAAGCCAAACTTCAGTTTAAATAGTAATTTGACTTTTGATTCCATTATGATTAATTATCAAAGCGAAGTGCGTCTCGCTTGTATTTCCGTGAAATATACAGAACAATAAAGGAACAGTTTTCTATTTTAAAGGAAACCATTCTAGTCTTAGATTTGTTTGATTTTCTATCTTTTATTGATGTGTATTGATTTACTGTTTTCGGTTTTGATTATTTATTGAATTTCTGATACATTTTGAATCTTCTGCATTCTCAGTTCGAATGCAAACACATTGATGTCTAATTTACATTTTTAAGAGAATAGCCAGGGTAAATATCGGCTGCTGCTGCTACTAATGCTTCTGCTGCTGCAGTTTATTTTGTTGTTGTTGTTATCTGCTGTTTAGCTCTGTTCCAGCTTCCAGACGAAACATCTACAATCAAATACATAAAAATCTGCGAATAACCTACATTCTTCCATGTCTATCTACCTCGAAATACTTTTTCAAATGTCGCCTTCCTTTCAAATAGTGTTATGTATGAAATGGATTTGGCTGTTGTTTCTAAAAGTTAGGTCTCCTTCCTTGGCTCTCTTTATATCAGTGATATGTC
>OZ024741.1:67163992-67178992 GCA_964016885.1 Eledone cirrhosa | reverse complement strand
CAAATATAACAATATTTGTTTCAACACACGATTTCATATCAAAAACCTGGCAAAGCATATATATATATATATATATATATATATATATATATATATATATATATATAAACGAAAAAAAATGAAACGAAATTTCATTTCCCACTCTTAGTACGGCTGTTACTTAAATATAAGTATGTACACGTACATACATATATGTATACAGACGTACAGTAGTATGTATATACATATACATACATGCACACATATATATATGTACGAATGGATTCACCGAACATTTATTATAATACTCCGTGTGTTTGTAAACAAACATCCCATATTAAGCTGTAGTGTCCAGCAACTATCGTTGCTCGTTTGTGCAACACTGACAAAGGAACGCTGTACTAGTTTCAAGCTTATTAGCTTTCGTCAGCAACGTATACCTTCCTGGCAGATTGTTGAACGTATATACTTACCTTATGCATATTAACGGCTGAGTAGCCCAATTTGCATATCGAGTGGGTTAGTCGGCCGGGTGCACCGAAAACGATAATATGCATAAGGTAAGTATATACGTTCAACAATCTGGCAGGAAGGTATACGTTGCTGACGATAGCTAATAAGCTTGAAACTAATATAGCGTTCCTTTGTCAGTGTTGAACAAACGAGCAACGATGGTTGCTGGACACTACGGCTTCATACGGGATGTTTGTTTACAAACACACCGAGCATTATAATAAATGTTCGGTGAATCCATACGTACATATATATATGTGTGCATGTATGTATATGTATATACATACTACTGTACGTCTGTATACATATATGTATGTTCGTGTACATACTTATATATATATATAGGAAAAAGTATGACCCCGACGGCAGAGCTCAAGCCGTTTCGACGGCTATTTCTGAGTCCAGAAATAGCCGCCGAAACGGTTTGAGCTCTGCCGTCGGGGTCATACTTTTTTCCTATTACCCACTCTACAACCCTAAGTATTGAGTACCCTGGTGCCTTATGGTCCATCTGGTTCCTTACCACAATTCCTTCGTTATATATATATTTCGTTTCTGAATTTGTTTAGCAAGATTCCTTATCTGAAAACGTGTGTTGAAACCGATATTGTTATGCTTTGTATATATATATATACAATATGTTGAAAAGGTAACACACTAGAGAGAGAGAGATAGTGCGCCTGCAATAAAACAGGGAAAACCACCAGTGTATGGAATCTATAACCTATGGAAGGCAGGGTAGACACACAATAATTAAAAATATAAATTAAAATGTATATACGCAACTCTATAACTATATAACACAAGCGTACACATCCAAAGAGATCTGTTTCGCCAGGAAGTTGTTGACTGAAATGGAATAGCCTATGGTTCATCAGCGCGTGCAAGGCTATACATTTCAGACAACTCTAAGAGAATCTAAAGCGAAGGTCCAGCTACACGTGGGAGAGATATGTCACAGCGTGTTTAGGGCAGTGAAGCAGTGGTATCTGAGGGATAGTTTTACAATATATCTGAGGGCTTATCTGACATACTATTCAGTTTCTAAAGAGGTATGTCCTAAAGAGGTATGTCCTACTGATCAGGGTTGTTATGGTAGCACCTCATTTTTCTACTACTTTAATACTAGGGTTAATTTTTTTCTAAAGCTCTTTAAAACGACGTGCTAGTTTGTCTCTGGGAGTAGCATAGACGAATATGACACTCTGGTATTTTTGGCTGTCCTACCATGTGTTGGTCTTTATTTATTTTTTTTTTTTCGTAGTATTTTCTATACTATTCCATGATTTTCCCCTGTATATTGGGCAAATCCCATTCATATCTTTTTCTGTAATGGTTTTGAATTTAGCCATGGCTCCTTTGTACACCCTGATACTGTCTTTTTGGTTATAACGAGAGAACTCCATGCAGTGGATAAAGTGCTATCTGTGTCTCTTTAAATCTGTTCGATTGTACATACGGGACATATTTCTCATCACCCTTACCAGGTCTGTTATCAAGATATTGAACTTAGCCCTATTTGTGATGGAATATCACTTCGTTCTCACTGATCATTTCCACGCATTTCTCCACAGCAAGAAAGGTTGATAGATAGGTATAAGGATACTACATCCATGCTGCCTATTACATAGTTTTTCGAGTCGTGGGTTTGGCTGTTCTTGTTGAGCCAGCTATTTTTAAATCAGGTTTTGACGGATTTTCCTTCCTTTCTACTCCATCCACTTGGCCTCCATTCGATGACGATACTCCCTGGTCTTTTCATGGACATCCGTACTATACGGCCAAGTATATTCTAGCGTCATAATCTGATGGTATCCCGAAAATTACTCAGACGGACCCTTTCCATGTCCTCATTCGTGATGTGGTCACGCCAAGAAATCACATCAAGTATGTAGATACTACTGCTCTTTTTCCGTACTCATTAAGAATATAAATCACCAAACAAGAATATTTGGTCTGAGGACAAAATTAGAAATATTACTTCTAATATTAAAACAGTAGATGCCCGACAATATCAATATTCGTATTTAATCGTGCTTAATCTGATTCCCTGAGATCAAATACCACAGATATCTATGCTTTTCCTTTCCTCATCTCGGGCTTTTTAAATAAAGTAACACTCAAATATTGTAGCCTATTTACTCGACTAAACCCCTACCAATAAGAACGCTTATAACGCTTATTTTTGCATATATAAGAATGCAATACATTAATAATTGTAATGTACTCTGTACTATTCATTTGGGATAATTCTTACGTCATTTTTGCCTTCGGGAATTTCGTAAAAATCAACTGTTACTTAAAATGCTTTATATTCATTGATTAATGGAGATTTATGCTTCAGCACTAACGAAGTGTACCAGTTAACTTAAATTCCGAAAATAAATATAAGTAAACAATACTCACCATAACATTTAAATAAAAATATGGGGAAGACCCTTGTGAGACGAACGTTCATATAGTCTACAGAGAAATATTGTTTCATATATCATTACATGCACACTTACACACCCACACGCTCCCACAACAAACACACACATACACACACATGTATATATATATGCATATATATATATATATGTATGTATGTGTATTATATATATATATATATATATATATATGTGTGTGTGTGTGTGTGTGTGTACATATATACATGTATATATGTATATATATATATATATATATATATATATATATATATATATATATATATATATATATATATATATATATATATATATATATAATAGAATTAGAATTTAGCTTTGAATATAGCTGTATACAAATATGTATTTGAATTTCGTATTTCCAAATAAATGAGGTATGTTTATAAATAAAATACAGAAAGCCATAGCTATGAAAGACACTTGCAACTAACGCCACACAGTTGTGCTCGGCACAAGCAAGGGGGTCAATGGTCTATGCATTTCGAATTCAACTGGTTCTTGTCGGGACGATCTCTCCCGCTCTTGCAACTGCCGGACTTTGAAAATACACGAAAATATATCGTTTTTTCGTCTGTATAAATAAGGTGATTAATTTCATTATGAAGCTGTATAAGTTGGCTCAACTTAATATAGAATAGAATTAGAATTTAGCTTCGAACATATGAATTTGAATTTCGTATTTCTAAAGAGATACGTTTATAAATAAATATTTAGAAAGCCATAGCTATGAACGACACTGGCACATATTCTGGTTGAAATATTTAACAGAAACACTTGGTGTCCTTGCAGAAAAGTTTAATGAGCTGCTGGTGGAGCTAAAAATGACGCCCGTCTGGCATACTAAAAATGAAAACCAGCCTGATCCTCGAGACACTGCAATGCTCCAAAACTATAGGACACATAACATGCCTTCCTACAACCTACAAGACCCTAACTGCAAGAATATAACAGTTACTGTCCAAGCACTTGGGAAGAAACAACCTATTTCCAGTAGAGCAGATAGAATACTAGGAAATATCATATGTATGCCTTAAAAATCAATTATTAGTCATATCAGCATTAGCTATATCAGAAAACTGCACAAAGGGAACTAAAAGCTCAGTATGGCATAGATTAATTACCAGAAACCTTGAAACACTGCTACAGAGAGTACATGGATTTATAAAAAAATAAACATGAAATGTGGACTATAAAATGTGCCAAGGCAACACTGGATAGGGGAAAAATAGTGAAAAACTCTAATATTATAATAAATAAAGAACTTGAGGTAAGATAATTAGGTCAAAAAAAGAAATGGAAATACTTAGGAAACAGTGAAATAGACAGAATTCAATACAGATATAAAAGAAAGGATTAGAAGTGGATATTATAAACGGAGTGAATTACTACTTGAGTCGGACTTATATTCAAAGAAAAAGATAATAGGATTCAATACTCTCGCGATTCCAGTAATAATCTGCAGTTTCAATGTCCTCTGCTGGACACCAAACGAACTAGAGGGACTAAACAGAAAAACAACAACAAAAAAGAAATAGAGATTGCATTTAGAATACACCACCTATGATCAGATGTAGAAAGAGTATACCTGCTAAGAACACAGGGAAGAAGGTGCTTCGTGCAACAAGAAAATAATTCTAAAATAACCGCTGTATGACTACAAAATATCTAATGAAAAATAATAGAATTTTAATAGCTTCAGATATGAACAAAGCAAAACAAAGTTTACTATCTTAAAAAAAGGCAACAGTTTCAACACAGAAGCCGGATTGACAGATAATTCTGAAGAAAATGAATCCATACAAAAGCAACAATAGAAATGAGAAAAAGATGAGATCCATATATACATATATATTTCATCATTTATCTATTTCTCGTTCTACCTGCTTATGAAGGACTAGAGTCTGGAACGTAAAGACTATATTCCTACTATATCAAGCGTTAAACTAATATATTTCTTCGTTGTACTGTGTTATTTGCTTTTTTGCTTCTTATTGGTGGATTGGTAGAGGGTCGGACGCCATGCTTTGACGTATAGAGTTACGGCCCTTGCCATTCTGAGTTCAAATCCCGCCGAGGTTAACTTTGCCTTTCATCCTTACGGGGTCGATAAAATAAAGTACCAGTAATACACTGGGTATTTGCTGGCCTTGTGCCAAAAGTAGAAACAATTATTTATAGAAATGACACAAATCGGGAATCTACGCGCACTCACACAGACATATATCATATATATATATATGATGTATGTCTGTGTGAGTGCGCGTAGATTCCCGATTTGTCTCATTTCTATAAATAATACACACACACCCACACACACGAGCACAAAAGCACACGCGCACACACGCACACACTCACACACACACACAAACTCACACATACTCGCCCGCGCACATATACAGTCACGCACACGCGCGCACCTACACAGGTACGATAAAATGCTGCTTAACAGCAAAATAGAAAGATCAATTTTCTGTAGGCACAAAATAGCTACCAAGTTCCCAAATTTCAAACCACCATGATTCGACCCAGCAATCCCAAAATTCGAACTGAACCACCCGGATTTTAACGTACGCAATACATACCAACACACCGTTATTAGCTGTCAATTAACCGACTGGTCACTAGATCATAACTCTCCTAACCTTTCTTTCACCCTCTCTCCCTGAAACCACATCAACACCATTAATAGAAGACAATCAGCAAAACATTGACCACACACACATATCAAACCCCCTTCACCATCCATCCTTAGCCCTAATGTCTCATGCTAGTATTTCTTTTATCTGTCATTTGTTACTACCTCCTATTCTCTACACGTATCTATATATGTATCTAATATTGATTTTCTTCTTAGTACTACCTCCACCCCCACATCCTTATACAGACACTTACTCACCACCACCACTATTATCAACTATCGTATTTTGTACTTATATGCTTTTACTTATTTTTTATCTCTTTATTTTCTTTATTTTCTTACTTTTTACATCTCTAACTTCTTTATACCTATTTATCATTATATTTTATTATTGATGTTATTGTTTTGATTCTACGCTGTATCTCTATATATACCATGCCATATGTGAGTTCTTTCGTATTCTGAGGATTTGATCAGAGGTAAACATTGTATTGGAGATCGAGTGACGCAACTTCGAGTGATTAGCGGCCCCTGACTCACCTGATCAATGAAATAATTGTTAATACTTGAAAGAAAGCCCCTTGTTGTACAGCCGACCATGTTATTCTTCAATCTTTCACTATTATTGCTCCAAGTATAACCTGCATAAGTATTCTCGCGAACTCGCTACCTAACTATGGAAAGATCTTGTCGAGTCAAACAAAGCCGTACGTTAAAACTATCCACGACACAGAGTACTCACAACCTCTAACTGGATTACCTATAACGATAACTTGTTATCCCATATATATACGTATATATATATGTATATATATATATATATATATATATATATATATATATATATATATATATATATATATATATATATATATATATATATATATATATATATAAAATACGTAGTTTAGAAAGCCACAACAATGCAGAGGGAAATCTCGAGGTAGAAAGTGAATGATAGATAGGAGAAATAGGATAAAGTGAAAATTGAGAGAGACAAAGATGAAAACAAAATTTTACGTATTTTACGTATTTTACGTATTTTACAAATTTTACGTATTTTACACATTTCACAATGCTTCAAGAAAACTTTAACACCCTCTTATATATATATATAATGTATTTATCAAAATTGAACCGTTAGATAGAGAGAGAGTGTGTGTGAGAGAGTGAGAGAGAGAGAGAGAGAGAGAGAGAGAGAGAGAGAGAGAGAGAGAGAGAGAGAGAGAGAGAGAGAGAGAGACCGAAACATTTCGACAACACCTTTTGCAAAATACACACCACAAAAGCTTTTTGATAAATTTGAAAACATTTAACCCCTTGTAAATATATATTTATATGTTTATACTCTTGTCTTTAGACTATTCACGAGTGACAGACACATAAAAAGAAGCTGTAATGTTATTATAATACAGATTACTATTATTGCTGTTGTTGTTGTTGTTGTTATTCCTACAGCTGTTGTTATAATTGTTATTGTTGTTGTTATGCATTATTACTTTTATTATTATTGCATTGATAATAATGGTGATGGTTATAATGGATGATGACGACGATGATGATGATGATGATGATGATGATGATGATGATGATGATGATGATGGTGATGATGATGATGGTGATGGTGATGATGATGATGGTGATGGTGATGATGGTGATGATGGTGATGATGATGATGGTGATGGTGATGATGATGATGATGATGATGATGATGGTGATGATGACGGTGATGATGATGCTGATGATTATAATGATGATGATGATTATGATGATTATGATGATTATAATGATGATGATGATTATGATGATTATGATGTTGATGATTATAATGGATTGATGATGGTGGTGGTGATAATAATAATGAGGATGATGATGATGATGATTATTATAATGGTAATGATAATGGATGATGATGATGATGATTATAATGGTGATGATGATGATGATGTTGATGATTATAGAGATGATGATGATGCTGATGATTATAATGATGCTGATGATTATAATGATGATGATGATGATGACGACGATGATGATAATGATTATAATGGTAATGATAATGGATGATGATGGTGGTGATGACGATGATAATGATGATGATGATGAGTTCAAGGGAGATGAAGGAAAAGTGAGAGATTATAAATGATTATATTGAATAAGATGCTGGTGAAACGAAATACAACAAAACACATCAACTAGTGATATAATACATGACAATTGTTTGTTACAGTCACATAATCTTAGCTATGAAAGGTTGTTTGTTTAATAATTGTTTCTACTTTAGGCACAAGGCCAGCAATTACCAGTGCATTACTGGTACTTTATTTTATCGACCCCGTAAGGATGAAAGGCAAAGTCAACCTCGGCGGGATTTGAACTCAGATGGTAAAGGGATGTAACTATGCTGGAAAGCATGGCGTCCGACCCTAATGATGTACTTGTTGCTAATGTCGTGGCTACAATGGCTACGTATGCATATGTGCGTATGTGTGTGTATTTGTGTGTGCCTCTGTGTGTATGTGTGTGTATTTGTGTGTGCCTCTGTGTGTATGTGTGTGTATTTGTGTGTGCCTCTGTGTGTATGTGTGTGTATTTGTGTGTGCCTCTGTGTGTATGTGTGTGTATTTGTGTGTGTGTATATATATCTGTGTGTGCCTGGATGTGTATGTATGTGTATATATCTGTGTGCATGCATATGTGCATGTGTGTGTGTGTGTTTGTGTGAATATGTGTGTGTATATATATTTATGTGTGCGTGCATGAGTGTGTGTGTGTATGAAAATATGTGTGTGTGTGTGTGAGTGTGTGTGTGTGTGTGTGTGTGTGTGTGTGTGTGTGTGTGTGTGTGTGTGTGTGTGTGTGTGTGTGTGTGTGGACCACGCAAGGCTAGGTATGAGAGTTTTCATTCCATCAGAATTAAGTGATGCGGATGGAGAATTCCTCGATTAGAATCATTGTAATAAATAATAATGTTTAGACAGGAAAATTTACTGAAACAAAAAGATGTGTGTGAATAATTGAGTACACTCATACGTAAAACTGCACACACACACACACAAACACACACATATATATATATCTATATATATATATATATATATATATATCTATATATATATATATATATATATATATATATATATATATATATATATATATATATATATATATATATATATATATATATATAGTATTAGGATTGGTATACATGAATGTATGTATAGTATATTTGGCAATATACCGTATGTTTAATTAAAAACATTTAGAAGACCATACGCTATGAGTTTTAAAGTAGTGACTATATCACTTACTTCTTTTCTGCGAAAGAAGGGAGAGAAGCTGACAGTCTGTTTCACGCTGGTTGGCGATAATCAGAGCCACGTACTCCTCGCTTTCGCCGAAAATTATAGAAACTGGATTCTTATAGAATTCCAGTAATAATCAGCAGCTGATTATACAGAGCGATTGCCGGTCCAGCAAAATATAGGTATTAGGATTGGTGCTCTGAAATAGCGATGTATACATGAATGTATGTATAGTATATTTGGAAATATACCATATGTTTAATTTAAAACATTTAGAAGACCATACGCTATCGGTTTTAAAGTAGTGATTATATCACTTACTTCTTTCCAATCCTAATACTTAATTTTAGCTGGACCGACAATCGCTCTGTATAATCAGCTCCTGATTATTACTGGAATTCTATAAGAATCCAGCTTCTATAATTTTCGGCGAAAGCGAGGAGTACGTGGCTCTGATAAACGCCAACAGCGTGAAACAGACTGTTAGCTTCTCTCCCTTCTTTCGCGGAAAAGAATTAAGTGACATAGTCACTACTTTAAAAGCGATAACGTATGGTCTTCTAAATGTTTTTAATTAAGCATACGGTATATTGCCAAATATACTATACGTACATTCATGTATACATCGCTATTTCAGAGCACCAATCCTAATACCATATATAATATATATATATATATATATATATATATACGGTATATTGCCTATATATACATACATATATGTATATGTGTGTGTATGTATATATATAAACATGTATATATATATGTGTGTGTGTGAGAGTATGTATTTGTATCTACATATGTGCATATATATTTTCTCCTCTTCAGAGTTTAGCAACCATGAAGAGTCTGTCTAGAGAGGCTTTAGTGTTATTTAGTGCCCTGTGTGAAGCGACGAATAGGCATAGTAGTTAGAATGTTCGATTATATATATACTGTACAGCATTTTGTCTGTTCACCTTTGCCGTCCATCCTTTCAGGATATATTATCAAACGTGGGTTAGTTGATTAGCTGAATTGTTAAAACTTTATGTAGAGTCCCCTGCGATATACACCTTGTGGCTTGGTCCGTTCTGAGTTCAAATCCCACACACTATTACCAGAAACTCGGCGATGCTTCTGCCAGTAAATACTAATAGTAATGTAATTTTCTTAGTTTGACTTAAGAATCGTCCTTTCCTTTACTATGGTTAATTTTATGTAAAGAAAGCACAAATATCTATTAAAATTTGATATCACACTGTTGCTACCCAGAGCTATTCATGAAATGCATGACTAAGAGAAGATTTTAATATTAAATGTGTTATGCCTTCTATTAACAGTTATTTATCATAATACACGTATCCGTTCTGGCTCTCTCCATAAGGAGCAGTGGGACCGTACATACCATATACATAAACTAAATTCCTCTAATCTAATTTATATAACAGTGCAATCATTGGCAGAAAGAGAAATTTATTCTATCATCATACAGTGCTTCTGCAAATTAATCACGAGACATTGATAAGAATTGTACGCCAATGTACATTTTGTTTTTTTAATGATATACTGACATTTTATTTAGCGAATATATCATGTAAATACAGTTTAATAGAAAAATAAAAGAAAAGAAAATTTGGATTGAGAAGAATGGAATGTAAAATAGGAAAATTTAGAGAAAAAAAGAGAATAAGAAAGAAAAAAACGGGAAGGAGGGGGAGCTGGCAAGGATTCTAGTGTCACAGAAGAATGGGAGGCGGGAGGGGGAGGATAGTTGGGCTCTAGGCCTAGGCTGCGTCGATGGAGGGGCTCCTTCCTCAGACGAGCCGCCGACGTTCCAATCTTGTGGAGGAAATCTGGGGTCTCGACGGCGACTTGTGCGAAGAAGAAGAGGCCGGACAGTCCCCGGCATTTGTTTATTTCCCTTCCGTCTGCAAGGCGGGCCGCGGTACTGGGATTTGTGATCTAAGTGACTAATCTGGAGGCGGAGAACGTGTCGCAACAGGTGGCATCCGAGATGAGGGATTTACCTCCTTCGAATGGAAAGAGGATGATTCCATCGGGATGCTACTATTCTTTAGGATATCAGGGAAATATCATACCTGATATCTGACGAAGTGCTGAAATAAGCTGTAAATACTCAGGCAGCTCTCCTTTTTTGGAAAGCAGAAAAAGTAAATACATGTGTGTATGTGTGAGTGAGTGAGAGAGAGAGTGTGTCTGTGTGTATGCATGTATGTGTGTGCATGTGTGTGTGTGTGTGTGTGTGTGTGTGTGTGTGTGTGTGTAGCTATAATGATTCACTTCTCTGTTCGGGTACAGAGGGCTATGTGATAACACACGCACACACACACACGCACACGCCCCCCCCCCCCTACACACACACAAACAAACAAACACATACATAAACAAAATTCCTGTACTTTTGAATTTTCGGGATTGACACAATGACAATATCAACTTCCCTTGACTATTGAACAAATAAAAAAACAGGCATGAATTACAACCGTCTATATTCACTAAACCATGACACTCTCTCATTTGGCGCGAATTTCGGTGCCTAATCATGTCAGGATCCTTGACCCATGAAATTATACTTTAAACTAGTGCCTCTTTTCCGCAAAAAACCTGAGTTACAAGTCGGCATAGACACGTATCTCTCCATCTCTCTTAACGTTTGAAAATTATTAAACTTGTGAAACCGGTAAAGTCATAAATTATTGTAAATATACCTTCTTAAAGACTCCAATTGTATTTTCAACTTCTTTTTCCTTCCTCTCTCTCTCTCTCTCTATATATATATATATATATATATATATATACAATAATGATAACTGCGAACACCAGATACAGATATTCTTAACTCATTTATTCCGAATCATTTATGATCAACATCATATACAAAAGTATATACACACGCACACACACACACACACACACACACACACCACACACACACACACACACACACATATCTAAGGCGGGTAAAATTCCCGAGATCCATGGACGAGTTCTCTCCAGCGGTCTCTGTCCCTCATTATCGCTGCCATGTCCTGCGTCTCCAACAGACCAGTGTCTGTCCTTAGGGCATCAACATACGTTAACCTTGGTCTTCCTCTTCTAGTGTGTCCATGTAGGGGCTCCCACAGGAGCACTGAGTGCAATGTCAACTCTGGATGTCGGTGAGCATGTCCAGCCAACCTCAGTCTCTTCTGTGTCACTTTTGAGCTGACTTTTGGGATGTTCCCATACAGCTCTGAGTTTTTCATCCTCAGTTTATACTGATTAATGTTCAGAACCATCCTCAGCATTCTCGTGTAGCACCCATCCACCATCTGAGTGAGTTTCCTGGTCAGTGTCCAAGTCTCAGACCCATACAGCAGCACAGACTCCACTACAGCAATGAAGAGGCGGATTTTCAGGTCTTTACGAAGGTCCGACTTCTACACCTATCTCAAGCTGTGGCACGCCGCCCAGGCTTTGCTCTTCCTCTCAACCACATCATCTTCTGTATTCCCAATCTTTGCTCCCAAATACAGGAAGCCCTCAACCAATTCTAGCGGCTTCCCGCCTACATTAGTGATCCTCTCTGGCTTCTCAACATTCTTTACCAGATATTTTGTTTTAGTCTCATTCATTCTCAGCCCCACACTCATCGACACAGTCTCAACCTCCCGCATCAAATCCTCTGCCTCCTTCACTGTATTTGTCACCAAAACTATGCCGTCGGCAAATTAAGCACCCGATACCTTTTTCTCCCTAACTCTCCTGCTCTGAGCCGGTGCGACAGTAAAGCCAGAGTCCTGGTGTTTCTGCAGTGCAAGGCGCATACAATAGTCCACTACGATGATAAAAAGGTAGGGAGCCAATGTATCTCCCTGGAGCACTCCAGCCAGTATCTCAAAGAACTCTGTCATCCCATCAGGTGTAATGACATGGGCTTTGGTGTTGGTGTAGAGCAGTGATATCAGGTCCACTATCTTCTTGGGGATTCCATAAGCTGTAAGATCTTCATCGGGCAGTAACGGTCCACAGAATCAAAGGCCTTCCTAAAGTCAATGAAAACCATGATCGCAGGAAGGCACTTTGCTCTAGCTCCCTCTAATATCCTCCTCAGCATCAGGATGTGACTGGTGCTTGATCTTCCCTCTCTGAAGCCATTCTGGTTGTCCCTGAGCTTCTTCTCCATCTCAGTCTGGATCCTGTTAAGAATCATCCTGTTGAGGGTCTTTGCCACAAGTGGGTATGACATTAAACTACATCCAGTGGCAAGGCTCCAGTTCGGGAGTTCAGGAGTTGTGGGGAATGTGGAGTTACCCCTTAGTTATCATGACTCCCAGGTCTGCCCTGGCCCGGGGTAGTAGTACCTGTTAGGGCTCCATTTATGGGTTAAATAACTACCTTATTCGAGTGGCGCCGGTAAGGTATTGTCAGCCATTGAAAAGAAATATGGAGAGTCGATCTAACAGCACTAGGGTTAGAGACCCTAATTACACTGTCAAGGAGCAGTCTGGTCGTTATGACTCTGCTGGCTTAGAGCCACACACATACACACACACACACACATATATATATATATATATATATATATATATATATATATATATATATATATATATATATATATATATATATATATATATATATATATACAGTTGAAAATTGCAAACTCGACTGTCACCACATATCATGAACCTGAAGATTGCGAAAGCATGAAAGTACTTGTTCAATTAACACTTAGAATTTAATATTCTATCATACTATTTCATTATAATACCATTTTA
This sequence comes from Eledone cirrhosa, assembly GCA_964016885.1. Taxonomy (NCBI): domain Eukaryota; kingdom Metazoa; phylum Mollusca; class Cephalopoda; order Octopoda; family Eledonidae; genus Eledone; species Eledone cirrhosa. The sequence goes on along the minus strand of OZ024741.1, from coordinate 67,165,347 downwards.
TATATATTTTAAAGGATTGTAAATAAAACGAGTAAATCAGACAAAGTTGGAATTCCTCTTATTAATATAATCTTCTATACACAATCATACACACCCGTGTATATTTACCTATCTATATCTATATATATATATATATATATATATATATATATATATATATATATATTGGTAAACGGAATAGAAAATGCTGACAAATTGTTCACAGTTGAAAAATGGTTTAATTAGGAATAAAAGAGTATTAGTGATTGTATGGGTTAGTATTCAGTTGTGGTTTTAAGTTTTTTAAGTTTTTACCGGTTGCGCATTTCTAAATGCTTTTCAAAAATAATTTTGAGATAGAGTGTCCGTGCTGTTTGCTCTGATCTGATTAGTTTTGGGAATTCTACCTGTTTTTATGTTAAAAAAGTGGCTCCAGCGTTATTTTTGTGTTGCAAAAATGCTTGTGGTCAAAACAATTTTGATTGGTCGGTAGAGGTCATGTGAATGTAAAAAGTTGATTTTGCGCCAAGACTGTTTTTATGTTAAAAAAGTGGCTCCAGCAAAACTTCTTGGTCAGAACAATTTTGATTGGTCGGTAGAGGTCATGTAGATAAAAAATTGGTTTTGCGCCGTATTTTTTCACCGTATTTTTTTACTAAAAAAATTTTAGTCTGATAATGGTGTTTAGAACCCTCAGACAAATGGAAAAAGATGAGCATTGACGTACATGTACGTCAATGCTCATCTTTTTCTATTTATCTGAGGGCTCTAAACCCCACTATCAGACTAAAATTTCTTTAGTCAAAAAATACGGTGAAAGCTATTCTATTTTCTAATTCAAACCTGCTCACTGTTTCAAAACATATTTACTTATATATATATATATATATATATATATATATATATATATATATATATATATATATATATATATATATATATTTATATATATACAAATATAGATACATTTCTTTATTCACAAATATAGATAGATAGATAGATTGACTTAGGTAGTACAATTTTAATTTATGTAAAGAGACAAGTAATTCCTGTAAAGACATAGCAACACAAGTAGTCGGTGTCTATGCCTTTGTTAATATCTGAGGGCTCTAAACCCCACTATCAGACTAAAATTTCTTTAGTCAAAAAATACGGTGAAAGCTATTCTATTTTCTAATTTCAAACCTGCTCACTGTTTCAAAACATATTTACTTATATATATATATATATATATATATATATATATATATATATATATATATATATATATATATATATATATATATATATATATTATATATATACAAATATAGATACATTTCTTTATTCACAAATATAGATAGATAGATAGATTGACTTAGGTAGTACAATTTTAA
>OZ024741.1:67143992-67158992 GCA_964016885.1 Eledone cirrhosa | reverse complement strand
ATATATATATATATATATATATATGTACATATATATATATATTTATATATATATATATGTACATATATATATATATTTATATATATATATGTAACTGTAGAGATAGATCTAAATGTCCGTTAAATAACAACTGGTTAGTTAAAAATATAATATACAACTGTAATGTTAAAACGGACTCTAATTCTACGTCGGTTCCACATGGACGGAATTTAAACTTCGCTATAATAACCACAAGAATTCTTTCACAGATCCAAGCAAAAAATCTTCAACAGCACTATCAGGCGTACTCTGGCAACTTAGGCAAGATAACGTTAGATATTCGACGGCTTGGAATATAGTCTCAAGAGGGATTCCTTTTAATTCATCCTCTGAGACATGTGACCTCTGCGCGGAGGAGATATTCTTTATACTAAAATCTAAAAATTCCCTTAATCTACGGACAAATTTATTCAGTTGCTGCAAACATAGGTTGAACTCAACTTTTAAATATAAATTTAAATTTAAAATGTAGTATATTTAGTTTGATTTGTAATTATTTGGGAAACTAGCCGATAAATCTTTCGATTTCTTCTTTTTATTCTTCTTTTTATTTTTATTTTTATTTTAAACATTCTTCATTAAACTACCCTAAAAGTTGATGCTCCAAATATATCGAATAAACGTTACACTAGATAAACTTCTATATTAAATATAAGAACATATGTAGACCAAATGGGCATCCTAAACTTTTGAAATGATTTCTGCTAGACGCAATTTGGTAAATAAATTTTAGCTTCGTCTGTTTTCGACTCTGATGCTTATAATGAACTTGGCAATATATTGTCAATTAATTTTGAAGGGTTGATCTTTGTGGTCGATTTGCGTGGCATATTATGTTTTTATTTTTATTATTTTAATATTTTTTAATAATATTTTTTTAATAATATTTTTTAATAATATTTTTTAATATTTTTAATATTTTCATTTTTAATATGTAATATTTTTTAGTTTTCTATTTTATTTATTTGTTTATTTTTATTTTTATTTTTATTTTTATTTTTATTTTTATTTATTTTTATTATTATTATTATTATTTTTTGTATTTTTTGTTTTTGTTTCTGATATTTTTATTAATATATTGAAATCTGTTCTCTATTTCTGCTTGATAGATAATCATGTAGAGTAAAGACAAGAATAGTATTGTTAAAATTAATATAGACTCTATATATATGTGTGTATATATACACATATATGTATACTTAAATTTTTATAGCACAATGAGAATGTTCTCCGTGTGAAATAGGGGTTTGCAGAGTTGATCACGTAAATTCACATCGATGTTTGTAGTTATCATATAAACATATGAATTTTTAAAACTAGACATAAGATCATTACTTTTCACACATTATAGATACGTGTCTCATTCAGGAATACTGATATTTACATTATAGTGCCTGGTTTTTATACGTACTAATACTTCTACATTAAAACATAGGGTTTTTGAATTCTGCCTCGCCTATGTCTGGTTACTTTTCATTTTTTCTCTCTATATAACGGCTGTTTTCTTTCCTAACGACATATATCTCCCTTACATTAATACTAGAGCTAAATAAATAAATAAATAAATAAAGGTATCATTGATACGTCGTCCAACTACCTACTTTTCTCTATATATATCTATCTCTATCTATTTCCTCTCTCTATATATATCTCTCTGTTTCTTTACATGAAGTTCTTCTCTTTATCTATCTTTCCATCTCTCTATTTTGTTGCATGCATTTCTTCTTTTTCTTCTTTTTCTTCGTTTTCTTTCTTTCTTTCTTTCTTTCTTTCTTTCTTTCTTTCTTTCTTTCTTTCTTTCTTTCTTTCTTTCTTTCTTTCCTTCTTTCTTTCTTTCTTTCTTTCTGTTTACAATTTTTCACTGCCAAATCAACTCTTTCAAATACAAGTCGATGTTGAACGGTATGTCAAATCTATTTATCTATAAAACTGTCTATATTGTATTTTGTCTGAAGAAGGCATAACATATTGTTAATATGATATCCCTGAAATATATATAATTGTTTCTACTTTAGGCACAAGGCCAGCAAATACCCAGTGCATTACTGGTACTTTATTTTATCGACCCCGTAAGGATGAAAGGCAAAGTCAACCTCGGCGGGATTTGAACAATGAAATAAATATGGTTTTATAAATATAGTTTCCATTTATTTAATATCGTATATATATATATATATATATATATATATATATATATATACACACACACACACACACACACACACACACACATAAGTATATGTATATAACCTTTGTCAAATATGTACATCTTAGGATTTAGAAATGGTTATTTGAATTATTTAAATGTCGTGTTTAGTCTGAAGACGACTAAGCATTAAACCAATGACCCGTCAGACCTCAACGTAATTCATACTTCAAAGACATATTAGTACTGAAATGCTTCCATTGATACGCACTCAGCCACCCCTCACATGTATTCGTCTATCTTCCTCTATCTCAATTTCTCCCTCCCTCGTACACACACAAACAGTCCCCCTGCTAATATATATATATAATCTGTAGAACCCATTTCTATATTAATTTTTCTTCACTATATATACATACACACACACACACACATATATATATACGTGTGTGTGTGTCTGTGTGTGCATGTATGTATGTATATATAGTGAAAAAGAATTGGTTAGGATGTTGTATCTTTGAGCAATTCATTTTATTTTCAATATATATATATATATACCCGGATATGCCTCCGTAAACAATAACTCTACTTGAGTGGGCCATGGTGTCCAAATCCTTATTTGAAAGACTTCGCCAGGTGGTGCTATTAAGATAATGGTAATAGTTGTTTCTAAATTTGGGACAAAGCCAACAATTATACCAGTGTATTACTGGTACTTTATTTTATCGACCCCGTAAGGATGAAAAGCAAAGTTAACCTCCGCGGGATTTGAACTCAGACCATAAAAGGCGGTAACTCTTTGCTGCAAAGCATTGCGCCGACCCTCTACCTGCTACATAATATCGAGGATAATGTCACTCTAATATAAAATCTTCAAAAGCAGATGGTGCTCACCAATCGTAATGAAGAAAATCTCTGAAATAATGACTTTTCAGATGACACTACAAACTCGAAACTGAAGCCGCTAACCATTTTAAATTTCATAATAGGATTAATCGGTATTCTCCAAACTATGACGTGTCCATCATAAATCCAATCGGAAGGATGGCCATTAGTGCTAATTCTTTAAAGAAATCTCAAATATTTTAAAATGGCAATACAACTTTTTCAAAGACAACATATAATGCTAGCGCATTAGCAAAGGACTTCCACATGATTGGATTTCTAAACTCAGCATTAGAGCATAATTTAGATATTGTATGTGTTCAAAAACCTAGGTTCAAACATGAGGAACAAATAAAATACCATCATGTTAACTCAGAATTCGCATTCATTATATCATGGGCTAAAGTAAATAACTCCAATGCTACTGTTAGTGATGTTGGTTTACTTGTAAATAAACACTTGTTTTCTTATTTATTGGCTGTAGAACCTATTTCATCACGCATAATGGTGGCTCCTTTTTTTCTTTTTAGGAAATCTCAAAACTTAATATGCTGCCACCCTCCACATAATCAATCACATGAGAATGAGGTTATTACCTTCTATGAAGATCTCTGACATTGTATGTCTTATTCCTTCACTCGCTTAGTATTCATCGTTGGCGATTTCAATGAATATTTAGGTCTGGACATGATACATTATAGCTATCAAAAATTCACAAAAACCAACCGTGTCCAGCCTTTTGACTTTATGGAATGTTTCGGTCTACTGTTAGTAAACAGTCTCCTTAAAAAGCCTAGCCGGAAGGTTTGGACATGTTGCTACTCAAATGGATTTAAAGAACATGTACTGTTTCACAGTCAGGTTATAGGCAGTGCAGAAGGGTTGTACGGCGAACTCTTAACAGGCCATTGTGACAGGGCGCACGAAGGAAGTGATACAAGGACTGTTTGAAAAAATCCCTTTGTGCCTGTCCTGCATTGGCTTGATCTGCAACGAGCGTACCTGCAGTCAACGTGGACCACTTCCTTCATGATCAACGTTCGCGAATCCATGCCATGATAATATATATATATATACATATATATATATTATAAAATAACAGGAGGCTGGACTGGTGTAATTCCTTAAAGGTTTATTATACTATGAACATTTTAATGACCGGGTTCAGTATAAATCAGGTATTCGACTGCTAAATGTGTGGCCGCCTTCTTGTCACTCTGTTTTTTCAGCCCCATAGATTATATTCCTTTGTTAAATTTCGAATACATGATGATGTCACCGGATTCATATTGAAAACCTTTAAGGAATTACACCAGTCAAACCTCCTGTTATTTTATAATAATTAACTCCGTACTCGCACCACCAACAACACGAACGAAGACGGGTGAGTTGCATTACGTCGAGTGCTCTCCCTAATATTACATCGAGGTTGACCATACGGAATGACCAGTTCTATCCAGTGGTGAGCCAACAAACCTAAATGAATACATATATATATATATATATTTGTGTGTTGGGCGAAGGGGTTGCGCGCACGCGCGCGTGTGTGTATTCTCTTCTATTAATTTTGAATTAATGTTTGACTTCCATTATCGAGTATAGCTTTATGTACCTGACGCAAGTGTAAATATATTTAAATTTGTTTTTATTGTATTGAGGCAACTCTTCGTAATATGTGTGCAGTGCAAAGCAATACTATTTTTTCTGTATGGTGTATATATTTGTAAGTCCTGGAGCGTTTTTTATGTATGTTTGGTTTTAGTACCATTTTATCATTCCCAGAACACCTATTATTATATGAATAGTTTCTGATTTCATCCTCATCACTCACCACACTCAGGTTATTTCTATTTTCAGATTTTAATATTTGAATAATTTTTCATTTTCCTCTTTGGTAGAATTCTCACCGACGGTTTCAGGTATCACTTGAAATTTATGAAAATGTGATCGAAGTAGCGATAATAACAAATATGAATTAGTCTACACTCAGCATGTGCCTGTAGGCTGGACAACGACTGTTGGGGTCGGACACTCGCCCTTGATAGTCAGGATGATTGTGGATTGGTGGGTTTCTTCAATTTAGCAATAAGTATTTAGCTCTCTGTACCAGGATAAAAGAATGTCTTATAAAACTGTATATTATGTCAAACTAACGACAAGGGGATGTGGGGAATATATAAAATATAAATTAGACGATAGGTCACGGGAAGATTTAATGGCACATATATGCTACAAATGAATAAACATTTGACGTAGTAATGAAATGCAGAATGAAGTCCTCAAGGAATTGGGAAAGATAAATTATTTTAATTGATTGTCTAATTGGATGCTTTATATGCAATGATCGACTTGATTGAGAAAATATGTTTGGTCTAGCGATAACATATTAATTTAATGAATTTACAAAGTAAATGAAAAACAAAAAATATCAAAATAAGAAATATTTATAAACCTACGACAAAACCACCCGAGGAAATGAGAAAACCTGTATTTGGCCACTACACCTACTAGAAATAATAACCAAATATTCTCGAAAACACATTCTACCACCCTTAAAGTATGTCATATTGTATACTTTAGTTCTAGATATATAGTGACTTATAGAGAAATGGAAAAGAATGAAATTTCATTTCTCACTCTTAGTACGGTTGAGACTTAAATGTAAGTATGTATACGTACATACATATATGTATACAGACGTACAGTAGTATGTATATATATACATACATGCACACATATATATATATGTACGTATGGGTTTACCGCACATTTATTATAATGTTCGGTTTGTTTGTAAACAAACAGCCCGAATTAAGCCGTACGGTGTTCGGCAACCATCGTCGCTCTTTTGTTCAACACTGACAAAGGAACGATGAACTAGTTTCAAGCTTATTAGCTATCGTCAGCATCGTATACATTATTATCAGATGATTGAACGTTTGAAAGTATATACTTTCCTTATTCATATTAACGGCTGAGCAGCCTAATTTGCATATCGAGTGAGTTGGTCGGCCGGGCGCACCGAAAACGATAAATGCAAAAGAATGAAATGAAATTTCATTTCTCACTCTTAGTACGGCTGATACTTAAATGTAAGTATGTATACGTAAATACATATATGTATACAGACGTACAGTAGTATGTATATATATACATACATGCACACATATATATATATGTACGTATGGGTTTACCGAACATTTATTATAATGTTCGGTTTGTTTGTAAACAAACAGCCCGTATTAATAGAGCCGACTTATAGAGAGATAGCTTACAATTATTCACGGATTGTTTTGTTTTTTCAAACAAAATAGTGAATACTCATAACTTATAGAGATTTGGGATGTTAATATATAGTATAGATTATTACTGGTAAATGAAATCAATGTTCATGCTGGCAAAGGCAAATAAAACATGGTTAGTGATCAAACTATGTATATAATACATGAACTTGTTTTAATAAAGTTGTTATATCAGAAAGTATTACCAGTATATAAGAATGCAGCTTATCTTTTAGAGCTTCAGCAAACATTTGTTGAATACAGTTAAACAATATTTTAACTCTAGCCTTTTGTCTACAAAATTGTAAGGGCTGCAAACAGATTATTAATATTAATGTACATTAAATTACTTATCTGCATCAAAGAAGGAAAAATATGAAGTTTTGTTGTTACTGCCTTTACCGAGTTCAATTGAAATGAAAGTAAGTTTTATCCCTAACACTGTTAAATATCGAAACTTGGTTGCATAGTCATTTTGCTGCGTGCTAGCATCGCATATAGAATCAATACTGTGTAAGTAGATCCTTTGTAATAGCGAATCGACATATTTTAATCACACGATCGGTTCACCAAGAACTAACTACTGGAATAAGGATTATGATTTCTGTTGACTTTTATAGAAAAGTTCGGCTCAAATTACATGGTGTTGATGCCGCTGGGTTTCCTCGGAAAGAAGAAAGTAAAAAATAATATTAGGATGTCATTCATCTCTTCACTGCTGTTGTCTCTTAAGTGCTCATGCACGATATCATGAGCAGTAACTCAACAATTCCTGTTTGATGTATGACGTTGGACATTAGTCAACTTCCGTCCTATTCATTTGAGCTATGTTGGCTAACCATTAATATCAACTTACATTAAGCATGTAATTCTCAGAGGGAAAATTTCTCTTTGAGAAAGACTAAAACGAACATCAACAAGAAAAATTAAAAGCAGGAAAAACGAACAATAATCAAAACATCATGATGCGTAACATAATCTCTTCCCATGCTTTGATGTCAAAGACATGTTAAGGTATAAATAGTATTTTGTTTTCCCTCTCTGGTATAGGCTATGAGATATAATATCCAGTACTTGTTTGGCTATAGTACTATGTTTATGATGTTTCATTTTGTTTTCATTATTATGTGATACCTTCTCTGAGTTAGATCTGTGTAAGTTACAGTACAGGTCACACTGTTTTTACTACTAGTAGTAGTAGTAGTAGTAGTAGTAGTAGTAGTAGTAGTAGTAGTAGCAGCAGCAGCAGCAGCAGCAGTAGTAGTAGTAGTAGTAGTAGTAGTAGTAATACTACTACTCGTGCTGTTGTTATTATTATTATTATTATTATTTGCATTTATCTTGCTTTATGTTTATACGAGTTATCACCAAGTCACAACCAGTGACCTCAAGAGACAACAAGGTCCGCCATGTTCAAGAAAGAACATACATATTCACACATGCATCCTTAGTGTTTAGACTTGTGATGTACTTATATTGACAGGATCTTCCTTAGTATATGGGCAGTTCCCATTAGTACTATGTTTTGTATTTCTCCTATACGCGGGTTTCCTGGGATTTGCGATAAGTAGTCGTTAGACCCCTTAGGTATCATTCCCAGAGCGCCTACAACCACTGGTATTGTTTTAGTTCTCAATTTCCACATTTTTCCAATTTCTATCTCCAGGTCCTTATACTTGCTCAATTTTTCAAATGTTTTTATAGATACATTCTTGTCTATTGGAACAGACATATCAATTAGCAGGCATACCCTCCTTTGAAAGTCCTTCAATATTATATCAGGTCTATTTGCATCTATTTTTCGGTCTGTTTGGATGCTAAAGTTCCACAAGATTGAGATGTGATCTTTTTCAAGTATGGGAGGTGGTTGATGCTCCCACCAATTCTTTTGATGGGGCAGGTCAAAATGCTTACACATTATCCAATGTATGTATTGTGCAGCTCTGTCATGCCTGTTTAGGTATTCGGTTGGAGCTATAGGACTGCACATTGAAATTATATGGTCAATAGTCTCTGGTTGTTTTTTGCATACACGGCATAATGGGCTGCACCCATTTTTTATTATGTTGGCTTGGTAATTTTTTGTTGGCAGACACTGATCTTGTGCCGATATAATCAGTCCTTCAGTCTCCGATTTCAGTCCAGAGGATGCCAGCCACTGATGGGTTAAAGTTTTGTCAACATCAGGATTGTTAGCTCGCTCTGGGTATTTTCCATACAGAGGCTTTTCTTGCCATTTCTTAGCCAGTTTCTGTAGCAGTTCTTTCTTTGCAGTTACTTTTACCTGCTTTGCTTTTTCTGTGTTTTCCATTTCAGCAGTAAATGGGACTTCTGAAATTTGTAGTCCATTACTGTATCTTTGTGCATCTTTTGTAATGGAATATGATCTTTTGGTGCTTTCGTGTTTCAAAACGAGTTTGATCATCCAATCATGTGATTCCCTTAGATATGTGGATAATCCAATTGTTGCAGTTTTCAACGCAATGTCTAACTGGATTAACCCACGTCCTCCTTCTTTCCTAGGGAGATATATTCTATCTATGTCTGCCTTAGGGTGATGCATTCTGTGCATGGTTAAGAATTTTCGGATTTTTGTATCGAGCCTACGGATCTCTGTGCTTGACCAGTCGATGACATTGTAACTGTAGGTTACTACTGGTATGGCAAGCGTGTTTATGGCATCGATCCTATTCCTTGCATTCAATTCCGTTCTTAAGATTGCTCTGACTCTGCGGTAGCATTCCTTCCTTATCCTTTCCCTCATTGTCGAGTGCTTGATTCCGTCTCCTTCACAAACACCTAGATATTTGTAAGTTTGTTCTTGATCAAGCTCTCTTATCACGTTCCCCCGATCAAGATTAATGTCTGAACTCTTCAGCAGCTTTCCTCTGGTGAACATTGCTTTGGCGCATTTATCCAGTCCAAACTCCATTTTAATGTCATCACTGAACTGCTTCACAGTGGATAATAGCCCTTGCAATTGTTCATCATTTTTTGCAAATAGTTTCAGGTCATCCATGTAGAACAGGTGATTAATGGTTTTGTCATAGACTCTATATCCATGTTTTGTTTCATTGAGCATTTTACTTAATGGTAAGTGCGATGCAGAATAAAAGCGGTGATAAAGAGTCACCCTGAAAAATTCCACAATTAATGTTAACTTCTCCAGCTTCCAGTGATTTTGTTTCACTATTCAAAAGGAGTGTCGTTCTCCATGTCCTCATACTGAATGACAAAAACCTCCTGACAACGGGGGATATTTTGAAAATCTCTAAACATTTTTCAATCCAACTGTGTGGCAAACTATCGAATGCTTTTTTATAATCTATCCAAGCAATCGATAGATTTTTGTGTCTATTATGACAATCTTCCAGTATCATTTTGTTAACCAGAAGCTGATCCTTACAGCCATATGAGCCTCGTTTACACCCTTTCTGCTCAATGGGAAATATGTCATTTGTTATCAGGTGGTCATATGTGCATTCAGTTAGGACTGATGTTAAAATTTTATACATTGTGGTCAAGCAGGTTATCGGTCTGTAATTTTGGGGATTGTTTGTCTCATCATTCTTCGGTAGCAGGAATGTAATGCCGTTAACTAGCCATGATGGTATCTTTTCTGGCTCCTTAACTATTTCATTGTAAAGTTGGGCAAACAGCTCATGAGACTCTGTGAAGGCATTTATCCAAAAGTTTTGTATTTTGTCTTTTCCTGGGGATTTCCATTTGCTGGTTTTTCTTAGAGCCAAGCGCAGCTGTTCAACTGTTATATTTTCCCATGTTTGTTCTTCAAGGTGAGCTGTTTCTTTCATTTGTCGGTCTATCCATGGGGCATGTATGTTATGAACTTTTTCTTCGGCCCAGATCTTTTCCCAGAATTCTTGCACTTCCTCCTTGGGTGGTATTGATTTAGCAGTTATTGTTGACTTACCAATTTTTCTGTAGAAGTTTCTTTGGTTGTTTTTGAACATATTATTGTCCTTATAGAATCTAGATCGTTTTTCAAAGCGCCTTATACGAGCAGCTTTGGCCGACACTTTTTGCTTGATTGTTTCTATCAGCATGTCTATGTCACATGTTTATCTTATACTGTACTTTTTTTTTCAATTTTCTAAGTTTAGTTTGTTTAACATGTTAACCTACTTTATAGTTTGTTAAAATTTCTATGTCAGATCGGAGAAGGTTTATTTGGCGATTGATGTTATCTTGCCAAGTAGATTTCTTGTGGGAATTCCTTTTTTTTTCATCTTCACTCCACATAAGTGAGTGGTGACTTTAGCCGATGCATAATAGAGATGATTTAAGTCAGTAATGTTTAGTTTGTTTGTGATGATAATGTTTTTGAGAATTATGTTAGTCTTGTGTATTATCTTTTGGTTCTGTTTGGAGTTCTGGATCTTAGGGAGGGTGTCTCGTTGCCCCATGTCAGATTCTTTTATTTTCATCCATTCGATCATAATTTCATCCTTCAAGTTGGCAAGTTCATTCTCATTCATTTCTTTATCATTTACGATCTCATTATTTTTATTTTCATTTGGAGTTTCATCCTGAGCATGCACTCCCTCCACTTTTTCGCTCCTTTCTTTAATTTGTTCTGTTGCCAGTGATTCCGCCCCAACCCTGGGATTCGAAGTGTTACAGTTTACCTCGTTTTTACTGACACATGCTTCATTTTCCCTTATTATTATTATTATTATTATTATTATTATTATTATTATTATTATTATTATTATTATTATTATTATTATGATCGTTCACTTGTCGATACGTGTTATACATCGCTCCTGTAAGTTTGATTTTTTTTCTATTGTTACATAAACTTACAGGAGCGGTGCAGCAGGTTTTTCTCGACTCTTTAACCCAGTCGTGGGTCAAGCGAAGGCCGTGACTGGGAGTTTGGCATCTGGACTGCAGTCGGGCAATGCGGTCATTGGGAATTCCCCGTTCTAAGGGGGACAAGTAGTGTGTAAGAGCAACAATGTTCTCAGAGCGTCGACGAAATCAAACTGACCAGTCTGTTACGGAGAACTCTCAAGCCGAGAAGTATTGAGAACTTCCACAAATCTCTGGCATAGCAAGTATTGAGAACTTCCACAAATCTCTGGCATAGCAGTGCTAGCGCTCGTCAATGCTGGATTGAGACAAACTCTACAGGCATGAACATGCTCTCCGATGGACCCGCCCGTGATGCCGCAGAGCAATGAGATCGTTCTGCACGTACACGTCCAATGCCTGTGAATTGCTGACATGTAGACTTTTGTTAAACAGTTTTTACGCGTGTAGGACGGACTCGGCTATCGATCACCTCCATCGTAAAAAACGCCCCGCCGCTTTCTTTTGAGCGGAGAACGCAAGCAGTTTTCTTCTGTCTGGTGGCTATAGTGAAAAAGGTTGTGTAGTGGATCCGGCTCAAAGGACTGCAGACAAACACTTTCCTCTTCGGCCGCGCCGTCATAAATTTTTGAAGTTCCACTTGGAAAGGAAGTGAGGATGCGGAGTGCTTCCCTCCAGGACATTTGTTAAAAGGTGTGTGAATGTAACGAGAATGGCCCGAATCAATTCGCCTACTCTGATCATACTCCTGCAGACTGGAGATTTTAAAGAGAGGGGGAGAAAGGCATCTTCCGATGGTGCTCTTGGAGATTAGAGGGATTTAGGATTTGGGGGATTTCTAACATACCCCTGGGTGACACTCCCTCTTTGTGACATTTTATTGTTATCAATTTATTGTTAATTATTTCCTGTTATCATTTATTGCAGGTTTTATATAAATTCTCAGTTTGTATTGTCCTTTATGTGTAGAACCTAGCATGCAATAAGAAATAATGGTTTCTACTTTAGGCACAAAGCCAGCAAATACCCAGTACATTACTGGTACTTTATTTTATCGACCCCATAAGGATGAAAGGCAAAGTTAACCTCGGCAGTAAGAAATAATGGTTTCTACTTTAGGCACAAGGCCAACAAATTTGGTGGGGAGGAAAGTCTATTAAATCGACCCCAGTGCGTTAATGGTTCTTTATTTTATCGACCCCGTAAGGATGAGAGGAAAAGCTAACTTCGGCGGGATTTGAACCCAGAACGTAAAGGGACGTAACTATATGCCACATGCGTGTTGTCCAACGCTCTACCTATATTGCCAACCCACCGCTCCTAGCCAATAAGAAATAATAATAATTCTTATTATTGTCGAATGTTGGAGGATTGGAATAACCCTTATGATGTCCGACAAATGCTTGATAGATTTAGTTAGGGTACTTTACATGAGGTCAACTTTGCCGTTCATCTTTCTTCAATGGACAAAATAATGTAACAGTCGAGTACTGAGGTCAATATAATTGAATTATGCCCACGCTGACAATAATTACTGGCATTGTACCTCAGTTAGAAATCATTACTGGAGGACTGTCAAAATCTTTAGACAATCGATAACATGATTTATAATAGTTAGTTAGGGCCCTATAAATTCGGAGATTATTTATTTATCCCGTACACCTGTTAAATAGAATCAATTGTTACACGTTTCAGTAATGAGAGGTTTCCATCAATACGTTGTGTGTTTTATTAATTTTTTAATGGAGTATATGGAGTTAAAACTCAAACAGATTTATTCTTGTAATCAACTGGCATTTGTCTTATACTACCAGGGATAAAAAAGAACAATAAACGTACAAAACTTCTTAATATAAGCATATTCGTTTTAATAGAATAGTATTAGATTTCTTTCCAAAAGTCATCTTTCATTAAACATTATATATTTTTTCAAAACATTCGCAGTCTAATGCATTGTGCTATAGATACGCATTGAATATGATTAGTATAAATTAATCATGTAAATGTCATACTGCTAATTCCTCTGCCTTAAATAAGAACACAGGATTAAATGAAACTTTTATGGAACATAATAGTTCAGATTTATGACATAAAATAAGTCAAAAAATAATTTTCGAAATTAATATAAAATGGGGTGTGGCGACGTAAATATGTTTTGAAAATAAATCATTCTTATAACATGTGAAAACCAGAGGGTTCAGAGGTAACAGACACATTGAATTATTGAAACCTTCCATGATCAATACTTAAAATATAAAAAGTAATACTAAGAATTGTCATGAACTATAACCATCATAGTTGTAAGGAATTCTGAACGCTGTCCTGAGAGTAATTCAGAATACACAACCTTTTTATTTACGTGTAGGGATATAAATAAGTCTTGTAGAGGCGTCTAACGTTTGATCATATAAAATTTAATATGGGCGGTGGTTCGACGAAAACATGAGAGCATCAGATAAAATACTTTGTGGTATTTAGTTAATTGACTTTTCCCTCCCTAGACATTGTAGGCCCTTTGTCTAAATTAGAAATCATATTACATAAAATTTGCTGTGAACAATGCATGATAATTAATCATTTATCCAGGCTGCATGCAGACACGCTTGCGTTTGGCAAGAGAGGACAATGTAAGTGTGAGACATCTTTTCCACTATATTATTGATGGGAATAATATTAATATTAAAAAAGCAATCTTTAGTTACTAAAAGTAGAAACGCAATTGAAAGGTAAAAGAAAGACACATATATAAACACTGAAATATCTGCAAATGTAAGCAGGGGATGTTTAATTCGAGGTATAGAAAGTACATAATATAGAAGATATCAATACATAAACAAAGGAAAGACAAAGAATGGAAGAGGGGGAGGAATCAAATGAGTGAAGATAATTATTGTGAGATGGCGTTTGTCGCATTATTGATGCCTTTCGCTTTTCCTGGTTCGATAAAATATGTATAAAGCACGTTCTGGTCGATATAACCGACTTGTGCTTATGCAAAAACTAATAGAAATGAAATTATAATTTAAAGAGAAACAAAGCATACAGATTGCCAGTTAATGATAAAAAGAAAGAATAAAAGCGACAGAAAGTGTGAAAGGAATGACAAAGAATTCAAGATGGTGGGAAGAAGTAGGTGATTATATGTAAGCGACAGGAATAATATGAAAGAGAGTAGACGAGATTGTGTGGTAATAAGACATTGAATGACTAAACTCTTTGCTTCACCAACGTGGAGGTAGTAGAAAAGCAGAGAAAGCTACACACAAAAGAAGTAGGATGATGACTACACATATAAAAAAAAAAGAATGGGATCAACTGAAATGTGATGAGTAGGAAGAAGGATTTATAGCAGGGAAGGTGAGATATACACAAAAACAAACATTTACAGATATGCTATTCGAGAAATCTTTAATATATTTCATAAAAAAGGAAACCAGTTAAAGGAGATGTAATACAATATATATTTAGTTTAAGGTTTCAAATACACTTAAAGCATAATTTATGTTATAATTGTTTCTACTTTAGGCACAGTCAGCAATTTGAAAGGAAGAGGAACGTCGATTGAATCGACCTTACTGGTATGTTATTTGATCGACACCGTAATGATGAAAGCCAAAGCTAAGCTCGGCAAGATGTTAACGCAAAGAGCCCTAACTCTATGCTGCAAAATATGTCGCTAGAAGCTCTACTGATACTGGCAAGTTCTGTATCATCGGGATTAAAACTAAAATCGTTAAAAAGGTCCCTTAAATAATAGATAAATGAAAAAAAAACAGTAATAATTGTTTCTACTTTTGGCACAAGGCCAGCAATTAA
>OZ024741.1:67126492-67131492 GCA_964016885.1 Eledone cirrhosa | reverse complement strand
CGAAAGAGACTGAGACACACACACGACACATTTCCTGGAAGTACTTAAACTGAACGGATACCCGACGTCCACCGAATACCGTTCCAGCAAGAAGAGAGGACACCACACCCGAGGCACTAACACCTGCTTCCTGAAGCTCCCACACTTCAGTGACGAAACAACAACAGCCACCCGCAGAGCTATTAGACGAGAGGGACTAGATATCCAGCTAGCCCACTCAGGTCCTTCTCTACATGGACAGCTAACCAAAAGACACTACACCAGACATGACAGCAGCTGCAGGCTAGCCAACTGCCCCATCGATGACACAGACCTATGCCACCAGGCTTACGTCGTATACAGATTAGAGTGCGACAAATGCAGCAATTTCTACATAGCTAGCACCACCAGACCACTTCACATTAGAATAAAAGAACAGCTCAACACTAACGCTTCCTCATTTAAGAAACAACTAGTGAAACGCAAAAACACCGACAAAAACATAATAGTTGAGATTGAAGCTAAGGAAAGAAACCTCGGCAATCTTAGATTAAAGAAGCACTAATTATAGATACACACACACACACACACACACACACACACACACACACACACACATATATATATATATATATATATATATATATATATATAAACGCTTGTATTTGTAAAGCCAAAACAATGCAGGTATTGATATAGAATATAAATGCAAATGCAAAATATATTGTTGACAATTAGTCTTTTACCTTAAATTTATTTAAATATCCTTAATTTTCGAGATAGTATCTCTTCTGACTTGGCAAGCTATTTAGAACGCTTGTTTAACCACTTTACTCCCTCCGAAGAAGAGATATTATCTCGAAAATTAAGGATATTTATGTTTGTATGTTTGCATGTATGTATGTATGTACACATATATGTCTGTATGTATGTATGTTTGCATGTATGTATGTATGTACGCATATAGGTATGTATGTTTGCATGTATGTTATCTCTTTCTCTTAATTTCGAGTATATTTTTTTTGACCGGCCACCTTCCTGGTGGCAAGGTAGTAAAAGAAAAGAAATTTTCATCCCTTGAATCGCAAGAATGATTTGCAAATATTGAAAATGCCAGCTATCGCAGTCATTTGTAGACTATGAATTAGGGAGCTGTGCTCTTTGTCCGCAAATCCAAGTTCAGTCATACTTTGGTCCAAGCGGGTTGGTATATAACCCGTAGCTCCAATAATGATGGTGTATCTTGGATACTGGATTTGTAAACTCCTCATCAATGGTCTGTAGATGTCCTCCTTCTCCTGTATTTTTCTGACAACGTTTACATCAAGTAGGCAGCTGATCTCTACAACAGAACACGTTTTCAATGTGTGGTCCTAAACAACAATATCAGGCAGGTTGTGCTTTATGTATGTATGTATGTATGTATGTATGTATGTATGTATGTATGTATGTATGTACGCATGTATGTATGTATTGGTATCCAGACTTTTACATTTAATTCTTCCTCACGGATGTAATACAAAAGATATTTTTGTTGTAAAGATAGATCACTACATTTTAGCATGAACTGTTATTCTCTTCCGATGAAACCAACGTTCTTTTGAAGCTTTACGAATCATCTTCGTGTATACTTTTGTTATGATCCTCTATAGCAGGGGTCGGCAACCTTTTGGAGAGACAGGGCCAAACAGCTATGCAGTCTCATGGAGGAGGGCCATGTTATTAAATATGTAAATAAATTTTCTGGAGGTTTAAAGCAAAACAAGGAATTTAATATAATTTTATTTTAACAAGGCCCCTTATTTTACTGCAGGAATAACAAAAAAAAAAAAAATTACAAACACATTCAACAAAAAAAAAAGCAAATTCCCTATTTTACTGCAGGAATAACAGAAAAACAACTACTATCACAATCAACAAAAAAAAAAGCAAATTCCTTGCTACAAACGAAATACAGTTAGAAATGGTAAATGATTTAATGAGACACTTGTTTCTGCTTATTGTGCGATAACTTCTCCACATCAGGTGACATATTTGTCGATGACAGGAGCAAAACATCATCCAGGTGGTCTTCACGCAACCTTGTTCTTAAATGACTTTTAGTATATTTCATTTTGGAAAAAAGTTGTTCACAAGCGTCCAAATAATGATATCATCAGTTTCGCATTAGTCAAGATGTTTTTATATTTTCCGCTTGGCAATATATATTTCTTGTAGAAGTCAGCAGTGGATTCGAACTGAAATTTTGATTTCAAAGATTCGTCGCACTGTAAGTCAATTAACTCCAACTGATATTCTTCTGCCACTAGCTCCACATCTGTTTCGTAAGGAGTACCAAATAACTTAAATAGAGTTCCATATTGCCGGAGGTCAGCAAAACGAGAGGAAAACTCGCTTCTCAAATCCTTAATAGAGCTCACAAAGATGTCTGGTATTATATCTCTCTTGTGAATTTGGAGACTTGGGAAATGAGAATAGTTTCCTTTTTGAAGTTGTGATTCCCACAGTCGAAGTTTTCTCTCAAAAGCAGTAATTTGACCAAACATCTCAAATACAAACTTGTTCTTTCCTTGAAGCTCAAGATTGAAAGTGTTCATGTGGGTCGTGATGTCCACTAAAAAAGCTAACTTGACAACCCACTGTGGATCCTGAAAGTAAGAATTATCTTGATCTTTGTTCTTTAAAAACATAGAAATCTCTTCTCTCAATGCATATACTCGTTCTATCATTTTTCCGCGGCTAAGCCATCGAACATTTGAAAACTATATAATGTCGCCATACTCTGCTTCAATTTGTTTTAGAAATTCTTGAAACTGGCGGTGATTTAGTCCTCTTGACAGTATAAAATTCACTGTTTTCACGACCACTGCCATGATGTGCTTAAAATTCAGTGACTTTGCACATAATACTTCTTGATGAGTAATGCAATGAAGTTTGATTAATTTTTTATTAATACCGATGTGATTTTGGAGCAATGCAACAAACCCCTTTTTCTCTCCAACCATTGCTGGTGCTCCATCTGTGACTACTCCAGAAAGCTTTGGTAAATCCAGATTCATTTCGGTAATCCATTTAATTATGCTTTCCAAAATATCTGCTCCAGTGCTAGTGTCCTTCATAGGAATCAATCGTACAAATTCTTCCACAATATCAAATGTTGGTGTTACACCCCTCACAAACACTGCAAGTTGACAAGTATCCTTCATATCTGTGGTTTCATCGATAGCAATGGAATAATACTCCAGATTATTTAAAATGCCCTCCAAGCCACTTCTGACATTTGCTGCCAGCTCTTCAATTCGCCTTGTTACCCTTGTTACTGTTCTTGCCGATAAGCTGATCGCAGAAAATAATTCCCTTTTTTCTGGTCAAACAACATCTGCTACCTTCAACAATAATTCTTTGAAGAAATCTCCATCAGTAAAAGGTTTCATCCTTTCTGTAATTAGTTTTGACACCTCGTAGCTAGCACGAGTGTTTCGTGTTTCAGTCACTTTCTTCAACTTTTCTAGTGAAAAAGGATGATTGCTTTGTTACATTATTTCTCAGCCGTGTAACTTCGTTTACTCGTGCTTTTCCAGTAAAACTGTTGTAATGATTATGACGAGTTTCATAGTGCCGTTTAATATTTGAAACTTTATTCACGGCAATGATTTCTTGACAAATTAAAAAAACACATTTTCCGAAGTGCTCAATTAAAAAACAGCTAAGTGTCCAGCCATCGTTAAAAGTTCGGCACTCCAAATCCACTTTTCTTTTCTTAGATTCCATGGGCTTGTTTTTGTTCAAACAAAAAAGATTTATGGAAAGGAAAAAGAACAAAAAGTATAATAATTAGAATGAAGAAATAAGAAACAATGAAGACAAATGTAAATGCAAAATACAGTAATGCGATAAAATATGATACTTGTGAATAAATTATATAAAACAAGGTTTCTAACGACGTTGTTAGAGCAGGGTTGCCACTAGTTTTTTTAAACCATTTTTGGCCTAATTCTAATAATAATAATTCACACAATTTATCACAAATAATTAAATAAACATTATTATCGAATAAAGATACCTACTGTATAGTTGTTATACCACCAGACAACAAACTCAAATGAAAATACTCTAGGGAGGAGGGAACGAAGTAATTTTTCCAAGGACAGCTTTACCTTGTGCCGGGGGGCACAGGTAAGGTCAGGCAAACGAAGACAATAATTCATTCGTCGGAGAAATGGGAGAGAGTTGTTTGAAGAATACAGATAGCTTAATCTAAATGTTGTGATAGGGGTCCAACAAGTGGTTTTATTATACTGCTTACTCTCAAAGTGACAACTTAGGCATTGTGTTGATATTGTCAAGTTTGGAATTATTTATTTCATTGAGTTAAATTAGTTAGCGATAAAGTGGTTTGTAGTCTCAGGTTCGAATGTTAAGTTAATCTATAGGGAGAAAATTTAACCTTCAGTTTGTGGTTGCAGTATAACGATCGTTCGATTCTGCCATTTAGTAAGTTGTTTTTGGATTTCAAGATATAAAAGATGCCCATTGAAGAATAAATGCCTAGAGTCCAACATTGTTTATCAATGCACTGTCGAATCGAAGGACCAGAAATGGTATTACATCGGGTCTACCACTACCTCCTTTAAATCTCGCTGGTATCGTCATCGATTTTCGATTAAACATCCCGAACACCGTCTTGTAACCACGCTCGCCAATAAGACCTGGCAACTCTGTGAATGCAACCGGCAGTTCACCTTGAAATGGGATAAATTATCCAGCGCTAGTGCATATCTGAGTGGATTGAAGTACTGCAGATTATGCAACCTTGAACTCTTATCATTATAAATGGATACTTGAGTGCGATCAGCAGACTACAACTATGAATTCGATGTATACCGCCTTTCCTCCCCCTTCTCGTAGCTTTTCTCTGTCCCCTCTCTCTCTCTCTCTCTCTCTCTCTCTCTCTCTCTCTCTCTTTCTTCCTCTCTCTCCCTTTCTCTCTCTCTCTCTCTCTCGCCTTCTGTCTACCTCCT
>OZ024741.1:67118992-67121492 GCA_964016885.1 Eledone cirrhosa | reverse complement strand
CAATATATAAAAATAAAATAAAATATAACAAAAAATAAAATTTATAACAAAGTCCTCAATAGAGAGGAGGCGCCTTGGGGGGTCGCACACACCCCCGAAAAAAAGTGTGCAACCCTTCTCCTCAGGAGCACAGAGAAGGGGTGCTCCCTTGGTCTTTCATCTTCCTCACCTATAGTCTGATGTAGAGTGAAGGCCCATTCACACGGGCCATTCTCGCCACTTTCACCCATCTTTCATAAAAACGGCTGGGGTGCAGCACCTCTCTCTCGATCCTGATCCTTCTTCCGAAATGATATCGGAAGAAACGGACCAGTTGTTGGCAAGAGAAAAAGGTGTCTGACCTCAGTCCTTTCAGACGCGTCCACCATACAACCTCTTTCGCCATGGCTATTACGCACAGAAACACCGCCTCTCCTTCGTTTTTGAAGAGGGGAGGAGGCTTGATCGTTACAATAGACTCGGTGGTCAACAGGATCGGTCCCACCCTTGACAGCAGTCGTTCGACATAGCCCCACAGATCGGCAATGCCCGAGCAGTGTACCAATGCGTGTGCAACGGTTTCCTCGTCGCACACGCATCTGGGACAGATCTTTTTCGATGGGTCCCTACCCGGGCGCCCATGTCTGTAGAGGCTTTCTCGAACGGGCAGAGCCCTTCTGTAGCATTGCCAGGCCAGGGACCTCTGGAAGTTATCCATGGGTCCCGGGCTGAATGTCCTACCGAACAGGTTGGCCAGTTCGTCTTCCTCCATGCCTAGGGCACCACCAGCCCTCTATAGAATGACGAGGTGGATTATCCACTGACAGCCGGGTCCGCCTGCCAGAGAGCCGTGAGCGCCTGGGCACACTCGGTGTGCCAGGCGCCCAGTTTTCTCGGTCTTTGCTTGACCCAGGATTGCAGCTCGGTGAGTGAGACGAGTCTGGGAAAGGCTCGCCTCACAAACGGAGCCCACACCGGTTGACCGGAGAGGAATACCTGAAGGTGCCGTAGCCTTAATGCGTGTTTACGTATCATTAGCCACGGCATCCCCAGCCCTCCTTTCGAAGGGTGTTGACAGCAGATGGATCTCCTCACCATAGGAGCCCGCTTCTTCCAAAGGAATTGGAAGAGTGCGCGCTCCATTTTGGCGAGCGTTTCTCTTGGGCAAGGCACGACGGTCAGGCGGTAGTAGATGACGGACGCTATATAAGTGTTCGCCACCTCCGCCCGACCTTTCAGGGACAGTTTGCACTCGGCCCACTTCTGGGTCAGTGCAAACACCCTGTTCGTTACCTCACCCCAGTTCTTCTCCACCTGGAGGTCTGGTCCGAACCAGATCCCGAGCAACTTCACCGGGCCCTCCGTCCAGCGCCCGACGACGCCATCGGAGGGCATCGATCTGCCCCTCCACGTGCCGAGTTGCAGACCAATCGACTTGTCCCGGTTCAGCTTAGCCCCTGTAAACCTTTCGTACTCCTCCAGTAAGGTGCCGATCGCCCCAATTTCCGAGGTCGTCGACACCATTACTGTTACGTCATAGGCGTAGGCTGACACCGCTTTCCGCAATCCCGGTTCCAACGGGATGCCCTGCAACAACTCCAACTTCCGTAGCAGTGGCTCTAGAGTCACTACATACAGAAGGGAGGCGAGAGGGCACCCCTGTCGGATGGACCGCGCGATTTCGAACGGCTCCGAGAGGTAGCCGTTCACTTTGACTCTAGAGCAGATGCGGCTGCTGTGCATGGCATTAATCCAGCCCCTGAAAACGGGTCCGAAGCCTGCCGCCGCTAGCACCGCATCCAGGTAACCATGAATCGAATGCCTTAGATTGATCCAAGTTGATTAGGGCCCCACCAAAGCCGGGTTCGTTCCCAACCCTCTCTATGATGTATCGCATGAGGTGGAGGTTGTCGTGGATGGACCTGGACGGGATAGCACATGTCTGCGCATCTCCCACCAGGTTGCCCACGACAAGCGCCAACCTCTTTGCTAGCACCTTGGCCAAAATCTGTAACTCTGTATTTAGCAGAGTTATGGGCCTGAAATTATTTATATCGTCCCCCTTGTTCTCGTCCTTCCTCACTAGCGTGACTACGCCCTTGGTCACAGCACAGGGAATTCTCCCGTTATGTTGCCAGTTGCAGTAGACCGCCTCGAGGAGATCGGGGAACAAGTCCGGCATAGCTAGATATAGTTCGTATGGAAGACCATCGAGACCCGGGGATTTGCGTTTGCCGCATTGGCTCAGCACGTCCTCTATCTCAGCGGCCGAAATCGGCTCCTCGCAGGACTTCTCCTCCCTGTCCGAGAGACGCGGCAGGCCGTCGAGGTATGGACCGAAGTCCACCTCCCCAGCCGGCCCCCCGTCCCTTCCGAACAATCCGGCAAAGTGCTTTTGAAAAGCCTCGCACATCTGCTTAGGCTCAAGGATCACCCGTCCATCCTGGTCTCGCAAAGACCGGATAGTGGATCTGCTCCCTCTTTTGGCTTCTGTCACGCGGGCCCAGCCAACAGCTTTGGT
>OZ024741.1:67076492-67116492 GCA_964016885.1 Eledone cirrhosa | reverse complement strand
CTCTAGAAAGTTACTACAATGGATCGAGTGTTTCCTGACAAACAGAGACCAACAAGTAGTCGAAGGAATATAATCAAGCTCAGTCAAAGTCAGTGGTCGCGTCCCACAGGTACTGTGTTGGACCTACGTCTCTATAATATATATATTAATGACATTATCGACGTCATTAAGCACAGCAACGTAAGAAGCTTCGCAGAATATTCCAAGCTCCAGAAGGTTAACAATCGTGTGGGATACCGGTCATGCCTTCAATCGGATCTACCTGCTGTTGTCAAATGGGCACCCAACAACACCAGAGACCTGGGAATAATTATTAATAATAGCATAACCTGGGTTACTCATATAAAAAACAAAGTTGACATGGCTCGCAGAATGTGTTCCTGGATTTTCAGAACCTTCCAGTCGAATAATTCTTCTCTATATTTTCCTGGTGTGAAGGCGCATGGCTTAGTTGTTCGAGCATTGGGCTTGCAATCGAAAGGTTGTTAGTTCAATTCTCGGACCGGGTGATGTGTTGTTTCCTTGAGCAAGATGTTGCTCCAGTTTACTCAGCTGTAGAAATGAGATGATAGGACTGGGATCCCTATCATTAAATTACCCAAGACACCTCCAACGAGATATACCTTGGAGGAGGCCAGCTAAACCTGCATAGGTGTGAGCTGTCACACACACACATTTTCCTGGCGTCACTTTGAAAACTGTTGTCCACAGTGGTCTTCCCACGTGAAACAAATTATTATGAAAATTGAAACAACTCTAAGATCAATCACAAAAAAGAAAGATGGCATGATAGGTTTGACTATTGGGGTCACCTAGAAAAGCTTGAGCGTGATCGCTACATTATCTGCATGATGTGGAGAACATTCCATCAGCATTGCCCAAATGCTGTTGGCATCATCTTCAAAATACACCTAAAACTTGTTGTGCTCTCCGTCCACAACACAAATAAAGTTCACATCTCATAACATCTTTACGGTTCAGTTATTTCATCTCAACTGATCCCGCTTTCTTTAACAACACACGCATAAAAATAGAAACAGAACCCATAAACTTCAAGGGGTCTTTGGACAAATTCCTCCAAGAAATTCCGGGTAAGCCCGCTACTCGTGGATGTCTCTGAAAACAATTGCTTGAGTAGGCCACGGTGTCCAAATCAAATATTAAAAACTTCGCCAGGTGGTGCTATTAAGTTAAACATGGCTTGGATTAATACTGGCCGAAACCTATCAAAATTATATATATATATATAAGCTCCGATATTGTGGGCATGTGGTTAGAATATCTAAGGAGAGAATGAGACCCAGAGGTAGATCCCGAGCAAAATAGTTAGATAACATCCATTATCTTGGCTGGTCACCCTTGGATCAGTTGGTCACGGATCAGTTGGAAACGCTTCCTTCTGACAGGACCCATTGGAAGGAGAGTTTAGGGACCTTGCCCCACGACCCTTTCAGAAAGAAGAAGAAGAAGAAGAAGAAGAAGAAGAAGAAGAAGAAGAAGAAGAAGAAGAAGAAGAAGAAGAAGAAGAAGAAGAAGAAGAAGAAGAATATTTCTCTTTCTTTTCCTCTTGAAGGCAACGTTATAATATATTCACATAGGCAAATAGAGATAAAAAGTATTTTTTAGTAACGAAAATATATTTTTCTTCCATAGTGAAGCTACCCAAATGTTTGTTGCATAGAAACATACAATACATGTTTATATACATGTTCGTATACACCTTTGTAATATTTAAACGCTGTCTTAGTGCTCTCGACAATTAAATATATATATATCTATATATATATATATATATATATATATATATACGCACACACACACATACACACACACACACACACACACACATATATATATATATATGTGTGTGTGTGTGTGTGTATGTGTGTTAGACTATCTAAAGTAAAATAATGCATCTGATGCTATTATGTATAAGTAAAATACAATACATACATTCATTCATACACACTCATGCACACACACACTCTCTCTCTCTCTCTCTCCCTCTCTCTCTCTCTCCCTCTCTCTCTCTCTCACACACACACACACACACACACACACACACATATATATATGTGTGTGTGTGTGTGTTTGTGTGTGAGAGAGAGAGATGTGTGTGCATGTATTGTATTTTACTTATATATAATAGCATCAGATGCATTATTTTACTTTAGATAGTCTAACATCATATATGAAACACTCCCTGGAGAAACTTCTGAAATAGCTATCTTAATTCCTGTATAAGCATCAATGGATGTCTTTGAAATCCCAAGAATCTTTCGGGATATCAAGCGTAATTTAACAATATTACGAGATTTTCTTGTATCCATTCCTCTCTATTTCTCTCCCTCTCTTTCACTCACACACATTCTTTCTCTCCCTCTCTCTCTCTCTCTCTCCCTCTCTTTCACTCTCTCTGTCGCTCTCTCTCTCTTTCTGCCATCTCTCTATCTCTCCTTCACTCACTCTAACATCCTCTACAACTTTCTTTTCAACCAATTCTCTTTTTTCATTCACTCACATTATTATCATTATTTTATTTTCTTCCTGGTTTTGTTTCCATTTTTTACCAAGTTTCGTCCCGACACATAGGGCAGAGAAACTCACTGCATATACTGATAAGCCACAAATTAAACACCCCAGATTGTTCACTTCACGTACTTTACTCAATTACAAGTGCATTCTTTGCTTTATGTATGTGTTCATTATCTGTTTAAAAACATATTTACAACATAATAATATTCAATCAGAAAAGACTGCTCAATTATTTACAACTTATATCATTGTGGAATATAATCTAATCGAGCTTATCATTATTATTATTATCATTTGTAACGTTTTGCTCTGGCAAATGTTATACTAACACTATACCAAATGAACGAGCCATAATCAATTGCCAAAGGTCATTTGAGTCATTCCTTCTCCTTCAACTTTATATATACCTTCTTTAGAATCCTTGCTGTCACTAACAAGACTTTCTGCAACACTCTTGTCCTGGTGGTAAATCCTAGCTCCTAAAGCCAAGCATCAAATCTTTTACTAACTGCTCCCAGGGTGCCAACCACAGTCGTTACTACTTTTACGTGTCTGGTTCTCCACAGTTTCCTGATTTCTCTCTTCAGCTTCCGATATTTACCAACTTTCTCACTTTCCTTTCCTGTAGCCCCACAGTGAGGCAATATCCATAATACATGCCTTGTTATTATTCTTTTCTACGTCAATGTCAGGCTTTCTAGCCACGATAACATAGTCGCACTGGATGATCATGTCCCACAAGATCTTATACTGCTCGTTATTTGCAATACTTTCCGGATGTTGCTCATACTATTTCTCACATCTACTCATGTCATACTTATGGCAGAGCTTCCAATGAACCAATTTCGCAAAGTTGTCCTGCCTTCTCTCGTATTCTTCCTGTGCAAGCATTCTATATTCACTAATAATGTGGTTAATTGTTTCACCTTTCTCCCTACACAACCTACAAATAGATGCAAAAGAGGAACTTCCTTGGAATGCACTTGGTGATTATTGTGATCTAAGATTTCTGGTTATCCTCAATTACACCAATGTGCTGCTTCTTCCGATTGGAGAATTCTGTTGGCATTAATTTATTATTATTTTGTTACCAAGGGTGGTGAATTGAATTTGCATAATCGTTAGAGCGTTGGAAAACATGCTTTGCAGAATATAGTTACGTTCCTTTACGTTCTACGTTCCTATCCCACCGAAGTTAGCTTTGCCTTTCATCCTTACGAGGTCGATAAAATAAAGTACCAGTAACGCACAGGGATCGATTTGATCGACCAAAGTTGATATACGTTTATCTACCTCTCTTCATAATCTGGGTGACACATTTCACAATAACAAACTCCATCCCAATTTTCGGACATTTTGGCCAGTGAGTCAACCTGAAATTCATTCCTGCCAAAGGGCTTCAGATCATCTATGAAAAAGTAACTGATTGATCTTAGGTCCTCTGTTTTCCAACTGATGGCCAATATCTGTATGTCATAAGACCTTTGATAATGGAATCATGATAATCACAAAGAACAATAGTGAGAAGGGATCTCCTTGAAATATTCTTTTTATATTGACCACACCTCGGTGATTATTTCCTGCACACATGTTTGTCTTCCACAAAGGCATACTATACTCAATGACATTAATATTAATCTGCTATCCCAAACATTCTCAAACATTTCAGTACCCACGAGTGTGGGACCATGTCAAAGGGTTTCTTAAAGTCTAGCCAAGCCATGCATAAATTCTTTAGATATAATTTGCAGTTATCCATGATTTCCTTTTCAAAAAGAAGATGGTTTTTGTTTCCCCGGTATTTTTCCTACACCCTTCTGTTCGATAGGTAACATTTCATTCTGAAACAAGTGATCATACACTTTTGCAACAAAGATGCCAGTCAACAGCTTCCAGAACTCAAGCAGGCAATCAGACTGTAATTTCCAACTAACAGACCTTTCCTTTTATCCTTCATTATCAACTTTTCTTTCAACCATCCAACTTGGAACTTCTCCATGTACTACACAATCATTTAGATGCTTCCTTATCCTTGGATGAACACTTTTAAATCGTTTCAACCAGAATCTTTGGATCCCATCTCGTCCAGGAGATTTCCAGTTTGACATTTTCATAACTTGCGCTTGAACGTCTTCCTTTGAAATTCTTTCCCATCTCTATTTTGGTTCATTAGATAATTTATGCTCAACTTCATTTATCGATCTCACATCTTATGCTATTTTGCAATTCCCCATTGATTTGACTAAAATTGTGTGGATCCTTCATCATATAGTGCAACCTCTGCGCAAGTTTCCCTTGACAGTGTTCAAAGAAAGTTTTCTGATTTGGACAGAATAATCTGCTCTGATCGTATCGTTTTTGATTATTTGCATGCCAAGTAATCCGGTTAGATTTTGTCTCAATTCGCCACTTCACTTCTTCCATCACTAAATTCAAACCTTTCAACTTTATTTTATACCTTATTTCCATGCATCGTTTCTGCCCTATTTTGGTATTTTTCCTTTTTTCTGTATGCTAGGTATCCATTTTACCAAGATCTTTTCTGAGCTAAGTTACATCACCTTCTAATCTCATCTTCCACCAGGGTTCCTTACATTTCTTACTTTCAGTGTGCTTAATACCTAATCACTCATCCATCAGAAACACTGCAGCGCTAATTAACTTTCTCAATCGGTAATGTCATTAGTTTCTATACACATCATTGCATGGTTTACTTTGGCCGTTTCACTTTCTAAAATGACTTATTGAATCCACGATTCTTAACCAGATCTCTCAGTCTTTGATAATCAATCTTGTTTCTTCCTTTTCTTCATTTTTATTTTCATTAACATTTTCAATGTCCATATAATCAGTTACCTTACTTTCCATTCCCTCCACATTTAGTGGTTCATCATTTCTCCCTTATCAAGATTTAAATAGGATAATTCTTTCTCAGTTGATTCCTTTTAATTGTGATCTTTGTTTCCCATTATCTAAGTTACCGTCAGCATTAACATTCATACTTTCAACTTCAACTTCTATTCAAATTTGGTGAGCCAATGACCCCGTCTAATTTTCCTTACATGTACCTTCAAATTGTTCGCAATGATTTCAAACATTCCAAACCATTTCCAACAGCACCAGTCACATCAGACATGCCCGGCCCGACAGCTTCTCCCTAAGTTGCCTCTAAAAGACTCCCATCAAGATTTTCACCTCCATAGCAATTTTGAAGTCATATTTCTTCTCTTCATCATTTTCATGAGATTTGCGTTTATGAGGTTGTGCAACTACCCGTGCTATTATTGTGTACAATATCATTAGGAAGGTCACCAACCAAGGCTAAAGACCTCTTCCTGTTCTTTTGGCTTTTGTTGCTATTGTTAGTGTTATTATTTCCACTGCTGCTTGTTCCAGGCATCACTGAGGCAGTTACTGTGCTGGCGTTGGTAGCGGTTCCTGTGGTGGTGGTGAAGTTGAGAAAGGTGTTGTTTGAAATTCTTTTTTTTTTTATGTTTCTGTGGTGGTGGTGGTGGTGGTGGTGATGATGATGGTGGTGGTGGTGTTGGTGGTGGTAGTGGTGGTGGTAGTGGTGGTGGTGGTGGTCTTGATGCCATTGCGTATTTTTGTCGTTTTTTTTCGTTCTTTCGTTGTGTGAGAGATACTGCTTGTTTTGCCTCGATGAAGGTCAGCGTGTCTAGTGTATAAATAGACTTGTGCTGGGTTTTCCTTTCAAATTATTTTTTTTGTTTTTGTTTTTCAATAGAAAAGGGGGAAAACGTCGTTATCGTAATTATTATTGTTACTTTCTGAGTTGAAAACAGAAGTTTTATTCAAATTAAACTCCCAAAGTTGGCTTTAAAACTACTGATAATTTCATAGAGATGAAAAAGAAAGATAAAAACAAAACCAAGTAATGAGAAATAAAAGAAGAGGTAAACGAGATCTGACATTATGGGGAAGTAGAGGAAAGAACTATAAATGCAATAAATGAGAGGAAATGGAGGGAAAAAGCAAGGCCGTTTAGACCACAGACGAAAGGGAGCGTGATGGGCTCTGAGCCTAGGGTGGGGTCGTATTGGAGCTGCGTCCCACGGACAGTTGTTAATTTTTATTTTCGTTGTTGTTATTGTTGCTGTTGTTATGAGACTACGTTCTCATAACAACAGCAGAGAGATTGGCAATATTCGGGTGCTACCTCCGTTACTATGTGTACTGATATCAATAGCTTGACCCCTGTGATTGCCACTTTCTCCTCAACATTTTAAATTTGCCATCTTGAATTTGAATTTACCGACGAGTTGATAAGAGAAAAAAAAGTATTGCGTGCTGTGACTGCATTACTGAACATAGCTTTGTGCCCCTGGGGAATGTGCAAATTTTGTTTTTATTACTATTCTTTGTTGCTGTATACATATGTACTGTATCGAAGTATTTTGCGATAACTACTTGTTGAAATTGCATAATTAACCGACGGAAAATGAAGTGCTTGTGTAACCTATGCAATTGGTCATGAATTTCACATTGAATTAGAAACGCTAATGTTCCAAACTAAGGTTAAAGTACTAATATGGAAACATGACCAATTTTCATCATATTAGCTCGTGGCGTTCGGTCAGTTAACTAACCGAAATCACCGAGTTCGTGGCAATAGATCCTCTACTTTCGTTAATATACCCACTCAGAATCTTACACTACATCAAGTACTTCTTTTGTTTGTGTTCTTCCCTGTTCCAGTACCGCAGGGTGTCAATATTTATATATATATATATATATATATATATATATATATATATATATATATATATATATATATATATATATATATATATTTAAAAGAATAGAGGTGTAACACACAAGTTATGATATATTGGTAAACAGAAAAGAAAATGCTGACAAATTGTTCACAGTGAAAAATAGTTTAATTAGGAATAAGTGAGAATTAGTAATAGTATTGGTTAGTATTCAGTTTTGGTTTTAAGTTTTACCGGTTGCGCATTTATAATGCTTTTCAAAAATAATTTTGAGATACGGACGCTCTATCTCAAAATTATTTTTGAAAAGCATTAGAAATGCGCAACCGGTAAAACTTAAAACCAAAACTGAATACTAACCAATACTATTACTAATTCTCACTTATTCCTAATTAAACTATTTTTCACTGTGAACAATTTGTCAGCATTTTCTTTTCCGTTTACCAATATATATATATATATATATATATACAGTATTTTCCGTTGTGTTGTAATATAATGTAATGTAGATAGTAGCTGTTTTAGGTTATGTAACTGTTATAGAAACACGTGTCAATAAATTCCTTTCAACTAAACTGTATCCATTCAAATCTTATATATATATATATATATATATATATATATATATATATATATATATATATATATATATATATATATATATATACTATAAAGTATGTCCATAGAATCATTTGATAATATATATACACCATTTCTTCTCTCAATTACCATAATTAACCACACGAAATCAATTAGACCAGGCTATAAGATTAAAAGGCACCTATGAAGAAATAGTAGATAAATAAACGACACCAATCTCTAAGCGACCAACCGGTATAGAATATTTACCTAACATTTCAATAGCACGTGGAAATCGATTAAATATACCGTCAACCATACACAATTAGGTATAAAATTAAATTTAGAAGAAAAAATGCATATACACATACCAGGATTATATACATATATATATATATATATATATATATATATATATTTATTTATTTTGAAATTTTTTCTTATTTGCTAAACCTTGAATATATATGTTCTGGCTCGTTAATTTATTAACCGGTCATAGAACCACATTGGCATATGGTTGGATAATACATGTGTCCCTATACGTTTTTGGCGTGTAGGGATATATACTTTATTATTATTTAATAAAGAAAGCATTATTATTAATCTCCCCCTGGTCGAGATAAAATTTGGTCGTTTTGACTGCTGCTATTTATAGTGGTAGTAGATTGACCTCCCTGCCTCTGCCTTCTATCTTTGCACACGGCACTGGACAGAATTGCTTCCACATCATTCATTCTCATCTCGGGAACAATTTTGAATAGCGCCAGTTTGTAATTCGAACTAGGGAATTTTATATTTTCCGAGTGAAAAGAACCTTCTGACGAGAGTTCATCTTTTCAATGGAGGCCCGCAAGGACTATCCATTTATTTTTGAAACTCGAAACCGTTTCGGTAAAGGTAACCATAGTAAGTACAGTGAATTTTTTTGAAATTTATTTTGAAACTTTTTCTTATTTGCTAAACCTATATATATATATATATATATATATATATATATATATATATATATATTAGAAAGTGAGGTTTTTTTTTTACAAAATGAAAAATAACCGAGGTGTCCTACACGAGTGAAAGTATAAAGAAAAAAAGGATGAAATCGAAAATGCAACTGGAGTCTTATTTTTTTAAAAATAAGACTCCAGTTGCATTTTCGATTTCATCCTTTTTTTCTTTATATATATATATTTATATTTATATATATATATATATACATAAACATATACACACAGACGCACATGCATATATATATACATATATTCTTCAAACATAAACACAGGAAATCTATTTAGATATAAGCAGATTAATTGTAGTAATACATAAATAGAATATATATATATATATATATATATATATATATATATATATATATATATATATATATATATATATATATATATATATATATATACTATAAAGTATGTCCATAGAATCATTTATTTTGAATAGCGCCAGTTCGTAATTCGAAATCGGGAATTTTATATTTTCCGAGTGAAAAGAACCTTCTATATATATATATGTATATATATATATATATATATATATATATATATATATATATATATATATATATATATATATATATATATATATATATATATAGGAGAAGAGAACTCCAAAATAAAGTTAAGCTCAACTACACCAATAGAAATACCAGACTGCCCACTTTCTACCACCTCAACAAAACCCACAAGAATAGTACTAAGACACAAATAAGACCCATCGTTTCTAGCATAGAAGGACCCCTATACAAAATTTCCTGGCTCCTCGCCCAGGTCCTCAAGCCTCTACTCTCCACCTTTTCCGGGCATGTCAGTAGCTCCGACGAAGTCATACGTAGACTACACCAACTCCATCCAGAACAACTTAAACTAAATAGATACGCCTTTAGCCTCGACGTTGTCTCCCTCTACACTACAGTCCCCGCTCATCCAGCTGTCGATTTATTGACGGACTGCGTGGTCGCAGAGGACATCCACTGCTACGGCCTCCATCCGACGGACATACACCAGCTTTTGTCCTTCACAGTGGACAACACGTACTTCACCTTCCACCATCACACATACAGACAGACAACAGGATTACCCATGGGATCCAGCCTATCGGTCCTACTGGCCATCACCTATATGAACCAGCTACAATGCCGAACCCTCAACACCTGCCATTCCCATACCTTCTTCACCCGATATGTAGATGACATACTCATCCTTACATCATCCCGTGAGGATCGAATAAAATATACACAACATTCTCCAGCATAGACGCCAGTATAAAGTTCAGCATGGAACACCCCCATGACCGCGGATCCCTATCCCTACTAGACTTCCAACTCAGGATAACAGAGGAAGGCAACATCCACACCTGCCACTATAAAAAAGCCATGGAGGGACCTGTTCATACATTTCAGATCGGCCCTCCCAGCCGGCACTAAGTTCGGATACATAAGGAACGAACTACACGTATCCGGAACAAATGCACCGACGCTAGAGACCGAGACACACACACCACACATTTCCTGGAAGTACTCAAACTGAACGGATACACGACATCCACCACAAACCGTGCCAGAAAGAACAGAGGACACCACACCCGAGGCACTAACACTTTCTTCCTGAAGCTCCCACACTTCAGTGACGAAACAACAACAGCCATCCGCAGAGCTATTAGACGAGAGGGACTAGATATCCAGCTGGCCCACTCAGGTCCTTCTCTACGCGGACAGCTAACTAAAAGACACTACACCAGACATGACAACCGCTGCAGGCTAGCCAACTGCCCCATCAACGACAGACCTATGCCACCAGGCTTACGTCGTATACAGACTAGAGTGCGACAAATGCAGCAACTTCTACGTAGGTAGCACCACCAGACCATTCCACATAAGAATAAAAGAACACCTCAATACTAACGCTTCCTCATTAAAGAAACACCTAGTTAAATGCAAAAACACCGACAAAACCATAACATTTAGGATGGAAACTAAGGAAAGAAGCCTCGGCAATCTTAGAATTAAGGAAGCACTAATTATAGACAAAACACAACCACCAATCAATAATAGACTAGAATTATATCAAATTATCAAATTATAACTTGATAGAGCATCTAGCCCCATATTTCCCCCCCCCCCCCTCCTACACACACTCCCACACACACGCATGCACACATACACACACACACACACGCTTACACCTCCACTTATTCTTTCTCACACACACATACACACACAAAGACCAGTTCTAACACGAGATAACATCTATCCCCCACATTTACGTATAGACATATCTTCTCACACTCAGACACACACATACTTACACCTTCACGCATTCTCCCACACACTTAAACAGGCATGTACAAAAAAAACACTTTTAAAGGGAGACTACACTTTATCCACCTAACCTTAACTCTTTGACATTAGAGATAGAACAGATACTCTATACCATTTCCTGCCAGCATCACTTGGCAAGCTATTTAGAACACTGGTTTAACCGCTTTACTTCCCTCCGAAGAAGAGATATTATCTCGAAAATTAAGGACATTTAAATAAATCTAAGGTAAAAGACTAATTGTCAACAATATCTTTTGCATTTGCATTCTTTATTCTATGTCCATACCTGCATTGTTTTGGCTTTATTATACATATGCAAACGTTTATATATATGAATGTATATGTATGTATGTATATTGAATTTATTAATTTGTATAAATGTATACATCATTGTATGTATAAAATAGATATGTGGATACCATCTCGGATAAACATTTCGCCAAACAAATGAAATTTGAAATCGGTGCAATTATCGATAAATGAGTAGAGCAATTCTGAAACAGCCCACAATAATGACTTTATTCAGCAAAATATACAATAGCAATAACAAGAGTGAGAACAAGAACAATATCTGTAAGAACAACAACAACAACAACAACAATAGCAACAACAATAACAACAATAGCAACAACAAAAGAACAAACGGAAGTGAAACTACAGCTCTACTGTATTTATCAATTATTTTCAATTGTTACCTGTTTACTTCTCCAGGGAGTAAAATGGAGACAGTAGGCCAAGTAAGCAGGGTGTAGGGGGGGGACATCTGTGTGTGTATGTGTATGTGTGTCTATGTGTGTGTGTATGTGTGTATGTATGTATGTGTGTATGTATGTGTGTCTATGTGTGTGTATGTGTGTGTATGTGTGTGTGTATATTTGTGTGCATGTCTGTGTGTGCGTATGTGTGTATGTCTGTGTGTATGTCTGTGTGTATGTATGTGTGTATGTGTGTGTATGTTTGTGTGTATGTATGTGTGTATGTGTGTGTATGTATGTGTGTATGTGTGAGTATGTGTGTGTATGTCTGTGTGTATGTGTACACACGCATACACACAGACAGTAGGCCAAGTAAGCAAGGTGTAGGGAGGGACATCTAGGTTTGTATGTGTGTGTATGTATGTATGTATGTGTATGTGTGTATGTATGTATGCGTGTATGTGTATCTGTGTTAATGTGTGTGTATGTGTGTGTGTGTGTCTGTATGTATGTGTACACACGCATACTCACAGACAGTAGGCCAAATAAGTAGAGTGTAGGGAGGGAAATCTAGGTTTGTATGTGTATGTATGTCTGTGTGTATATGTATGTATGTGTATGTGTGTGTATGTATGTATGTGTGTATATATGTTTATGTGTATCTAAATGTCTGTGTGTATGTATGTGTGTGTATGTTTGTGTATGACTGTGTATATGTGTGTGTAGGTGTGTGTATGTGTGTCTATGTTTGTGTATGTTTCTGCATGTCTGTGTGTATGTGTGTATGTGTGTGTATATATGTGTGTATGTGTGTGTAAGTATGTCTGTGTGTATGTATGTATGTGTATGTTTGTGTATGACTGTGTATATGTGTGTGTAGGTGTGTGTATGTGTGTCTATGTTTGTGTATGTTTCTGCATGTCTGTGTGTATGTGTGTATGTGTGTGTAAGTATGTCTGTGTGTATGTGTGTGCGTATATCTGTGTGTATGTGTGTGTATGTTTGTCTGTATGTCTGTGTGTATGTGTGTTTGTGTTTGTATGTGTGTTTGTTTCTGTATGTCTGTGTCTATGTGTGTGTGTGTATGTCTGCGTGTATATGTGTGTATGTTTGAGTATATTTGTGTGTATATTTGTATGTGTGTATTTGCGTATGTTTGTGATAGTGGTGAACACGATGGTGACGTAGAGTAGACGATATGACGTTAGTGGAGGAAGGTTTGTATTTAAATAGTTATTAGAAGCAGCAGTAGGGGTAAGGGACATTATAGTAATGGTGGTCTTTAGAGTGGCTCAGCTGAAAATATTGCTTGTTGTCGTATCAGTGGTAGTGATGGTGGTAATATCTCTAGTCGTGATGATAGTTGCTGTATGAGTGATGAGGGTGATTTGAAGACAGTGATGATGGATGGAGATCGAACTAGTGGGTGTTGTAGCTCTCCTGAAGGTATTAGTGATGATGGTAGTAGCTTTGCTATATACTTATGGCGGCTTTCTTGATGGCAGCGATAGTATTGATCAGGGTGATGTTCCATTTCTCTAGAAGGCAATGAGAGAGGATGGTGGTGATCGATTAGTGGTGAGCGGGTGGAAAGCAAAAGCACTTATCAATGATTGATTGCTTAAATTTTAACTATCGGGGTATGTTTCCAATTAAATTGATTACTCGCAGGCAAATTTAATATACAGATAATACCTGCATACATTTTCAAAGATGCATATACATATCCTCACACCTATATATATATATATATATATATATATATATATAGATAGATATATAGATACATGTATATATATATATATATATATATATATATATATATATATATATATATATATATATATATATATATATATATATATAAGTTAAAACAATGAAATAAAAAATCAAGTCATTAGAGATATACTTCACTGCTCTACGGTCGTTTCTAGATGGTGATAATACATTGTATCTATACTCAGTTATTGATCTATGTAAGTTTACAAACTATCAGATAGAGAGAATATTTACTTACATGCATATCACCAGCTGTTTTCAAAAGCAATAATAATTTTATTCAATAATTTTACTCAGAATTAGTATCATGTCCATATTTGGAGGTAGATACAATGTATTATCACCATCTAGAAACGATCGTAAAGCAGTGAAGTATATCTCTAATGACTTGATTTTTTATTTCATTGTTTCAACTTATATCATGACTCTGTTTTCCTTTTAATGTTTTATTGTTTTCTGAGATTTATCTTAACCTACATCATTTTCAACATATGGATTACATTGTGTTCTTCATACAGAATAGACCCCACAACTTACAGTGGATACCTGTGTATATATATATATATATATATATATATATATATATATATAATAATAATAATAATAATAATAATAATAAATTAGGATAAAATCCAAAGAGGGCTCGATAAGGATAAATATATATCAAATATATAAGAACCGTAGAGCAAATATTTATTAAAATAACAGATTAAAGTTTAAGCAAAGAATCGCTGCTTTCACCCTTAACGAGATCTTCTGAAATATATATATATAACTATATATATATATATAATTATGTATATATATCCATTCTGATTTATATATATAATTATATACATAAATCAGAATGGGTGCAGTAAAGACCAGCTAGACATTATTCACAATAATACTCGATACTTGGAGTACTAGAGTGGGTAATATGAAGGATTCGAGACCCAGACGGTTGAGCTCCTATCGTTTCAACACACACACACACACACACACACACACACACACACATATATATATATATATATATATATATATATATATATATATATATATATATATATATATATATATATATATATATGTGTGTGTATATATATGTGTATGTGTGTGTGTGTGTGTGTATACATACATATATACATACACATATATATATATATATATATAAATATATATATATATATGTATATATATATATATATATATATATATATATATATATATATATATATATATATATATATATATATATATATGCAAATGTATAAGGCCATGAGTACGTTTACATATATTGTTACGTATGTAAATGTTTGTGCTGTTACCAAATATGCATTACCGCAAACATAACGTATATCTAAAACTATAATTATTTATTTTTATAAAACAGGCATAAATATATCGAAATAAAAATCATCACGATTTCTTTGTCCCATAAATATTCAATGGAAATGTGATGTATGTATATATCGAATACGAGATTTTGGAAACTTGCTAAATGTATATATATATCGATGAATATAAGAATCTGAGAGTGCGAAGACTTGCGGTTATGGAGATTAACTGCTAAATATTTTCTCTAATGTTATCAATTATTAGGAATTGTTATAATTCTGTTGGCGAGTCCAGCGTAGTTTTACTTTGAAATTGAATTGTTTATATATTTATATATCTATTACAATTATGGATGACAAGCACAGAGAAAGATAGAGAGGGAGATTGAGAGAGGATGGGAGAGAGAGAGTGAGGGGATGGGAGATAGAGAGAGGGGGAGAGAGAGAGGGGAGAGAGAGAAGTAAATGTAGTTCGCATCCCAAGCACATGATATCGTGTTTAGTCCTTCTGTGTGACCTATTGGGTGAGCTTTCTGCTAATGCCACCATTTGAAGTTTGACCTCTGAGTTGTGAGTGACGGAAATTATGCAAAAGTTCTTCGTGTATGCATATGTATATATAAAAAAAAGGCAAAATTCTGCCTTAAGCCTGAAGGCTCATTTGGCCGGTGCTTATCCCGGTTTCATGGCGTGAAATACAAGACTTTCCCCTGGACAGGACGCCAATCCTTCGCAGGGTTAAACCCCCAGCTATTGCTGGTACACGCATATATATATATATATATATATATATATATATATATATATATATATATATATATATATATACGTATATATAAATATATACTTATAATATATATCTAAACTATAATAAACTAAGAAGCGCGGAACTGCATACAGTTTATAATTTTTTATCCCCTTAGTAAAATAAGTTGGATTACTTTGAATAAATAATTGTTTCTACTTTTGGCACAAGGCCAGCAATTAACCAGTACATTACTGGTACTTTATTTTATTGACTTACATATTTTATCTACTAGATTTCGTGGCTGTTCATTAAATATATTTTATTACTTATTTAAAGATTCACTTCTTTAAAATTATCAAATGTCAACACTTCCTGTTAGCGGTCGTTTAAATAAATATTCATATATTTCCGTCACTAATTTTCTCCTAATACAATATATAATATCGTCTTTTTTTAATGTATCATGGATTACGTTACTGATTACATAAGACAGTGTAACACAGTCTTCGTTCAATTTCTATGTATATTGTCAATTACGGTTTTATTTGATGTATCAAATCTACATGCATATATACTTGCGTATAATATCAATATACACACTACACATCCTAGCAGATATATAATATCGTCTTTTTTAATGTATCATGGATTACGTTTCTGATTACAGAAGACATTGTAACAGTCTTCGTTCAATTTCTGTGTATATTGTCAATTACGGTTTTATTTGATGTATCATATCTACATGCATATATACTTGCGTATAATATCAATATACACGCTACACATCCTAGCGGAAAACCACCCGAAGGGTGGTTTTTCTGCTAGTATTTATAATATCTCTATACATATAAAATCATTTGTTTTTCTGTCTGTCTGCCTTTTCCTATACATTCGCTAACGGCTGGACTCCCCAGGAGTGTCAACATGTAATTTTTATTTTCACTTGGCTTAAAACAATATAAGATTTTATCAGAAATAATATTTTTATAGTCAACTCTAGCAAACCACCACCTCCACCACGAGGTAACATTTTGTATATGAGTGTGCGTTTATTTGTGCGTTTGTTATGTACGTTTGGCATCAGAGAATTAAACACACACACATCTACACATACATACACATAATGTGTGTGAGTGTATGTGACAGTGTAGACGTTACATTTTGTATGTGCATGTGTCCGTCTTAGTATATGTATGTGAATGAATGTCAGAGTGTATGTGTGTGTGAGTGTAGGTGGGAATGTATGGGTTATTAAATACACACACACACACACACACACACACACACACGCGCACACACACACACACACACACATCTACACATACATAAATTACACAATGAAGATTGTTTACCCTAAGGTGCTTCAAGATTGACAGATTTTCATTTCTAAATTCTACCATCATTACAATTTTGATATTTTTTAAAAATAAAATAGTGATATGTGAAATAATTATGAGAGAAAAAATATCTTCCTATTTATTGTTTACTAATCTGAATAAGAACA
Source organism: Eledone cirrhosa (assembly GCA_964016885.1). NCBI lineage: Eukaryota > Metazoa > Mollusca > Cephalopoda > Octopoda > Eledonidae > Eledone > Eledone cirrhosa. The sequence continues at coordinate 67,099,278 of OZ024741.1, read as the reverse complement.
GCCGTAACCCGGGCAACGCCGGGTAATTCAGCTAGTAAGTATATTTACCCTTCCTCATTTCGATAAGAAAGTATTATTCCATTATTGGGCTCAATTCTTCCTCTATATATCTCTTTCACGTCCTCTCCACCACTCTCTCTTCTTTCTGGAAGAAATCGACTCTGTTCAGACCCGAAGTGAAGGTAAGAAAATGGACAACACGATGTTAAAAGAAAAATGACCATGAAAAGCCCTATGTCACTAACCTGGTCTTACAATTCTCCCATGTGCTACGGGTGGATACGTATGGATATATATATATATATATACAGTATATATATATATATATATATATAGGAAAATGTTCAACACCCCGACGGCAGAGCTCAAGCCGTTTCGACGGCTATTTAAGTCCAGAAATAGCCGTCGAAAAGGCTTGAGCTCTGCCGTCGGGGTCTTGAATATTTTCCTATTACCCACTCTACTACACAAAGTATCGAGCACTCTGGTGCGTTATGGTCCAGCTGGTTCCATACCACAATTCCTTCGTTATATATATATATATATATATATATATATATATATAACCAAAGATTAGTATGGTTCGTTGATTACTCGATGAATACAATTTTACAATAGATTAGAAGCACTCAACAAAAGGTTTTCCTGGAGTTTTTAATATTATTCGAAATATTAACAAATGAAAAATATTCTCATAATCAAAATATATACCTGATTATATATATTTCAAAGGTACTGTGTTGTTTTTTCAGTACGTCCTCATCAGACAAAATATATGATTTGATATATGACATACCGCTACGGTCTTGATTATTCTATTCCAGTATTAGCAATTCCAGTATTGACTGCCAATACTGGAATTTGAATAATCAAGACCGTAGCGGCATGTCATATATCAAATCATATATTTTGTCTGATGAGGGCGTACTGAAAAAACAACACAGTACCTTTGAAATATATATAATAAAGTTTATATTTTGATTATGAGAATATTTTTCATTTGTTAATATTTTGAATAATATATATATATGTGTGTGTGTGTGTGTGTGTGTGTGTGTGTGTGTGTGTGTGTGTGTGTGTGTGTGTGTGTGTGTGTAGTTACTTGAGTTACGATGAATGTTCCAGTTGTTAGGAGAATGGAACAGTGTTTTTATGAAACCAATAAGCAAGTGATTGAGCATTCCATTCCACAAACACGTGTATCCTTAATACTTTCTCGGGGAGATTCAATGTGCGTGAGCAAGCTGATCCTTTGTACAACAGGTATAAATAATTTTTGCTAGCTGAGTGAACAGGAGCGACTAGAAATAAAGTATCAAAAATGCTGGGCGTCACGGTGAATCTACTTCACTATCACATGATCTTGAAAGTACAACCCAACTACTAATCCACGCGTCTTCACTGACGAAAATTAGAATTCGCTGTAAGGTAAATAAATTTTAAATATCTTACTTATTATATTGAGCAACATTTTCAGATAATACTGCTAAAGCTTGTAATTTTAAGCACACACACACACACAACACATACATACACAAAACACACACACAGACACACAATACACAAACACACAGCAACACGTGTCTATACATGTGTGTATATATGAGTGTATGTATATATATATTTGTGTGTGCGTGTGTAGACATGGATGCCAATGTGCATATGTGGATCTGTATTATTTGAGGTAGATGTCCACATGTATGCACGTATATATGTATTTATGTATATATATATATATATATACATATGCACACACACACACACACACACACACACACACACACACACACACACACACACACACACATATATATATATATATATATATATATATATATATATATAAATTAAAGTTAAATAAAAAGTCAAATGATTAAAATTTAGCTTCGTTTATTACTGTTATATATATTTCAGTGACAGCCATCTTTGGCTGTGACCTTTTCAGGCAGTTTGAATTAGTATGGTATAGACAAGTACATATGTTGTTGAGGTGTATAATATTGTCAATACTCTGATATGCCCAGTTCCTGGTTGGGTTGTTATTTCACTGAGGTGTTGGTATACAACCAACATAAACTCAAAATCTCTCTCTATATATATATATATTAGTAGTTTTGTATGTATATATGTATATGTGTGTGTGTGTATGTATACATATATATATGTATGTCGGTGTGTATATATATATATGTATATATGTGTGTATGTATGTATAGATGGAGGGTTATATATAGGTGTGTATGTATGTGTGTGTATGCGTGTTTGTGTTTGTTTATGTATACGTGCGTGTATGTATGTATATATTCTTAAAACTGAAAACGTCAACAACATTAAGTGAAAAATTACTTAATATTTATTTACTAAACCACGACCTCGAATTATCACCACGGGCTTCTTGTCAATCATTGTGAGGAATGTTAGAGTTTACATATTAAAATGATTGTAGTATGGGGGAGTGTATAAATAATGGGAGGAATTAGAGATTTATACAGGGAAACCTGAACTGCCGTGAAAACGTTAAAAGTAAAACAAATTAATGGATAATGAGCAAAATTCCCCCTGAAGAAAGACATAGAATTTGTGTTTGTCAAGTCACCATTATTGAAGATATAAACATTGAAATATAAAAAATTACGCCGAAGGCTGCAAGATATAATAAAATAAATTGTAAACGCTAATTATGTTTAACAGAGTTATTTAGGTGTTGGTGCCGTGTTAAACATTAATAGAACTCGTACATTTACACTTAAAGGCAAATCACCAATACAAATAGTAAATAAAAAGGAAAAGAAAATGGCCAGAATTAACAAGGGGATTCAGTTACTTAAAATGTTATGTTTGTATAATGATGATAGTTAAGATAAGGCATATACATTAAGGTAGATGTCATTAGGACCAGAAAATGCGAAATTTTTTAATCTTAGGGACTACATAAAAGTTATAATTTAAATATAGGTAACATTGGATGGAAAAACAATTTTATTGTGCAGGTATATAAATGTATAAATACTAAAGCAACTGCAAATACATATATATACATACATATATATATATACATACATATACATATATATATATATATATATATATATATATATATATATATATATATATATATATATATATATATATATATATATATACATATATATATATATATATATAACGGGTTATTAATTCTGGCAATATTACGCAAATATGACCCTCCCCAAATATAACAATATATATATATATATATATATATATATATATATATATATATACATACATATATATACATATATATATATATAAAAGACGTAAAAACTTTTTTTTAAAAGATTTTCTTATTTTACGTCTTTTATATTATTGTTCTGCATCCTCCTGCATTGAACCACCTAGGTACTATGACATAACCTGTGTATTTGCTGGCATTAGCGTACATCTGTGCGCTTATGTTAGTTGATATATTAAATTATCTATCTATATATATATATATATATAGCATATATATATATATATGGGGAAATGTTTGACCCCGACGGCAGAGCTCAACCCATTTCGACGGCTATTTCTGGAAATAGCCTTCGAAATGGCTTGAGCTCTGCCGTCGGGGTCAAACATTTCCTATTACCCACTCTACCTCCCTAAGTATTGAGTACTCTGGTGCGTTATGGTCCATCTGGTTCCTTACCACACCTCCTTCGTTATATATATATATATGTATGTATATATATATATATATATATATATATATATATGTATGTATAGTCATGTTAATACCTGTCACTCTCTATATATACGTATGTCAAGTCATGTTAATGCCTGTCTATATCTATATATGTGTGTATACGTGCGCATGTGCATATATACGTATGTATATAAATTTAGCGGTTGCAACATGACCGAATAGTATTGGAGTTCTCTTCAGAATCATTAGGTACCGACTTCAATTCTACTGCGTGACATCTTGAGCAAGGGTCATTTACCATGAGTCGAGTCGATCTCATGAGTGATTTGGAGTAGATGGAAAGTACTCGGACGCCCGTCACGTCGACTGGAACTAAAAAATACATTAAGGGTATTTGTGTCTGCGGAATGCTGAGACAATTAAACCTTATTTTATAGAGCTGGCTAATAGAGCAGCCGGGACACTCATCGACGAAACCGATGGAGGTCCATACAAAGTATATCATTTATTTGGTCTACCAGAAATGAAACTAAACAGAATACCGTATTACACCACATAATATGATAGAACATGGTAGGAATGACTGTCATGCGTATGTGTTGGATTTCTGTCGGGACTGTGACTAGTGCCAGTAAGACTCTAGCCAGCTTGTGAAATTTACTGAACAGGTCGCTGAACACGTGTGCCATTAACATAGGTCTCAGTGTGAAACTTTCTGGTACAAGATGTGACAAACACGGGCATTTGAATTACAAGCACAATTCATGTTTGCCTGTTACAACGAGAAATTAGCTTTTTGAAGGATACAACTCACGATTGTAGACCGAACACCTTAACCACTAAGCCATGTGACTTCACGTCTGTGAGACGTAGTAAATATATTCTAAAAGCGATCACGTTGATAATGCATTTCATCAATTTTAAGCTTAAGTGTCAGAAATGGGATTTAAAGAAAGAATTAAATTGAATTGTCTCTGAGGTGTGGTTATAATTAAAGTTGTAAGACACGTTGATAGTGGTTGTTGTAGAGTCGATCATTTTAGTATATGTGTAGGTCGTGAGGGTGCGGTAGTCGATATGTTTGTAGATGTTGTCAGGATTGTTGTTGTTGGTGGTGGTGGTAGTGTTACTATCGTTGGTATTGTTAGTGTTACTATCGTTGGTGTTGTTAGTGTTACTATCGTTGATGTTGTTAGTGTTACTATCGTTGGTGTTGTTAGTGTTACTATCGTTGGTGTTGTTGGTGTTACTATCGTTGATGTTGTTAGTGTTACTATCGTTGGTGTTGTTAGTGTTACTATCGTTGGTGTTGTTAGTGTTACTATCGTTGATGTTGTTAGTGTTACTAACGTTGGTGTTGTTAGTGTTACTATCGTTGGTGTTGTGGGTGTTACTATCGTTGGTGTTGTTAGTGTTACTATCGTTGATGTTGTTAGTGTTACTATCGTTGGTGTTGTTAGTGTTACTATCGTTGGTGTTGTTAGTGTTACTATCGTTGGTGTTGTGGGTGTTACTATCGTTGGTGTTGTTAGTGTTACTATCGTTGATGTTGTTAGTGTTACTAACGTTGGTGTTGTTAGTGTTACTATCGTTGGTGTTGTGGGTGTTACTATCGTTGGTGTTGTTAGTGTTACTATCGTTGATGTTGTTAGTGTTACTAACGTTGGTGTTGTTAGTGTTACTATCGTTGGTGTTGTTAGTGTTACTATCGCTGGTGTTGTGGGTGTTACTATCGTTGGTGTTGTTAGTGTTACTATCGTTGGTGTTGTTAGTGTTACTATCGTTGGTGTTGTTAGTGTTATTATCGTTGGTGTTGTTAGTGTTACTATCGTTGGTGTTGTGGGTGTTACTATCGTTGGTGTTGTGGGTGTTACTATCGTTGGTGTTGTTAGTGTTACTATCGTTGGTGTTGTTAGTGTTACTATCGTTGGTGTTGTTAGTGTTATTATCGTTGGTGTTGTTAGTGTTACTATCGTTGGTGTTGTGGGTGTTACTATCGTTGGTGTTGTGGGTGTTACTATCGTTGGTGTTGTTAGTGTTACTATCGTTGGTGTTGTTAGTGTTACTATCGTTGGTGTTGTTAGTGTTAATATTGTTGGTGTTGTGGGTGTTACTATCGTTGGTGTTGTTAGTGTTATTATCGTTGGTGTTGTTAGTGTTACTATCGTTGGTGTTGTTAGTGTTACTATCGTTGGTGATGTTAGTGTTACTATCGTTGGTGTTGTTAGTGTTACTATCGTTGGTGTTGTTAGTGTTACTATCGTTGGTGTTGTTAGTGTTACTATCGTTGGTGTTGTGGGTGTTACTATCGTTGGTGTTGTTAGTGTTATTATCGTTGGTGTTGTTAGTGTTACTATCGTTGGTGTTGTTAGTGTTACTATCGTTGGTGTTGTTAGTGTTACTATCGTTGGTGTTGTTCGTGTTACTATCGTTGGTGTTGTTAGTGTTACTATCGTTGGTGTTGTTAGTGTTACTATCGTTGGTGTTGTTCGTGTTACTATCGTTGGTGTTGTGGGTGTTACTATCGTTGGTATTGTTAGTGTTACTATCGTTGGTGTTGTTAGTGTTACTATCGTTGGTGTTGTTAGTGTTACTATCGTTGGTGTTGTTAGTGTTACTATCGTTGGTGTTGTTAGTGTTACTATCGTTGGTTTTGTTAGTGTTACTATCGTTGGTGTTGTTAGTGTTACTATCGTAGGTATTGTTAGTGTTACTATCGTTGGTGTTGTTAGTGTTACTATCGTTGGTGTTGTGGGTGTTACTATCGTTGGTGTTGTTAGTGTTACTATCGTTGGTGTTGTTAGTGTTACTATCGTTGGTGTTGTTAGTGTTACTATCGTTGGTGTTGTTAGTGTTACTATCGTTGGTGTTGTTCGTGTTACTATCGTTGGTGTTGTGGGTGTTACTATCGTTGGTATTGTTAGTGTTACTATCGTTGGTGTTGTTAGTGTTACTATCGTTGGTGTTGTTAGTGTTACTATCGTTGGTGTTGTTAGTGTTACTATCGTTGGTGTTGTTAGTGTTACTATCGTTGGTGTTGTTAGTGTTACTATCGTTGGTGTTGTGGGTGTTACTATCATTGGTGTTGTTAGTGTTACTATCGTTGGTGTTGTGGGTGTTACTATCGTTGGTGTTGTGGGTGTTACTATCGTTGGTGTTGTGGGTGTTACTATCGTTGGTGTTGTTAGTGTTACTATCGTTGGTGTTGTTAGTGTTACTATCGTAGGTATTGTTAGTGTTACTATCGTTGGTGTTGTTAGTGTTACTATCGTTGGTGTTGTGGGTGTTACTATCGTTGGTGTTGTTAGTGTTACTATCGTTGGTGTTGTTAGTGTTACAATCGTTGGTGTTGTTAGTGTTACTATCGTTGGTGTAGTGGGTGTTACTATCGTTGGTATTGTTAGTGTTACTATCGTTGGTGTTGTTAGTGTTACTATCGTTGGTGTTGTGGGTGTTACTATCGTTGGTGTTGTTAGTGTTACTATCGTTGGTGTTGTTAGTGTTACTATCGTTGGTGTTGTTAGTGTTACTATCGTTGGTGTTGTTAGTGTTACTATCGTTGGTGTTGTTAGTGTTACTATCGTTGGTGTTGTTAGTGTTACTATCGTTGGTGTTGTTAGTGTTACTATCGTTGGTATTGTTAGTGTTACTATCGTTGGTGTTGTGGGTGTTACTATCGTTGGTGTTGTTAGTGTTACTATCGTTGGTGTTGTGGGTGTTACTATCGTTGGTGTTGTTAGTGTTACTATCGTTGGTGTTGTTAGTGTTACTATCGTTGGTGTTGTTAGTGTTACTATCGTTGGTGTTGTTAGTGTTACTATCGTTGGTGTTGTGGGTGTTACTATCGTTGGTGTTGTTAGTGTTACTATCGTTGGTGTTGTTAGTGTTACTATCGTTGGTGTTGTTAGTGTTACTATCGTTGGTGTTGTGGGTGTTACTATCGTTGGTGTTGTTAGTGTTACTATCGTTGGTGTTGTTAGTGTTACTATCGTTGGTGTTGTGGGTGTTACTATCGTTGGTATTGTTAGTGTTACTATCGTTGGTGTTGTTAGTGTTACTATCGTTGGTGTTGTGGGTGTTACTATCGTTGGTGTTGTTAGTGTTACTATCGTTGGTGTTGTTAGTGTTACTATCGTTGGTGTTGTTAGTGTTACTATCGTTGGTGTTGTTAGTGTTACTATCGTTGGTGTTGTGGGTGTTACTATCGTTGGTGTTGTTAGTGTTACTATCGTTGGTGTTGTTAGTGTTACTATCGTTGGTGTTGTGGGTGTTACTATCGTTGGTATTGTTAGTGTTACTATCGTTGGTGTTGTTAGTGTTACTATTGTTAGTGTTACTAACGTTGGTGTTGTTAGTGTTACTATCGTTGGTGTTGTGGGTGTTACTATCGTTGGTGTTGTTAGTGTTACTATCGTTGATGTTGTTAGTGTTACTATCGTTTGGTTGTTGTTAGTGTTACTATCGTTGGTGTTGGTTAGTGTTACTATCGTTGGTGTTGTGGGTGTTACTATCGTTGGTGTGTTAGTGTTACTATCGTTGTATTGTTAGTGTTTACTATCGTTGGTGTTGTTAGTGTTACTATCGTTGATGTTGTTAGTGTTACTAACGTTGGTGTTGTTAGTGTTACTATCGTTGGTGTTGTGGGTGTTACTATCGTTGGTGTTGTTAGTGTTACTATCGTTGATGTTGTTAGTGTTACTATCGTTGGTGTTGTTAGTGTTACATCGTTGGTGTTGTTAGTGTTTACTATCGTTGGTGTTTGTGGGTGTTACTATCGTTGGTGTTGTAGTGTTACTATCGTTGTGTTGTTAGTGTTACTATCGTTGGTGTTGTTAGTGTTACTATCGTTGGTGGTTGTGTTAGTGGTGTGTTAGTGTTACTATCGTTGTGTTGTTAGTGTTACTAACGTTGGTGTTGTTAGTGTTACTATCGTTGGTGTTGTTAGTGTTACTATCGTTGGTGTTGTGGTTGTTACTATCGTTGGTGTTGTTAGTGTTAATATCGTTGGTGTTGTTAGTGTTACTTATCGTTGGTGTTGTTAGTGTTACTATCGTTGGTGTTTGTTAGTGTATTATCGTTGGTGTTGTTAGTGTTACTATCGTTGGTGTTGTGGGTGTTACTATCGTTGGTGTTGTGGGTGTTACTATCGTTGGTGTTGTTAGTGTTACTATCGTTGGTGTTGTTAGTGTTACTATCGGTTGGTGTTGTTAGTGTTATTATCGTTGGTGTTGTTAGTGTTACTATCGTTGGTGTTGTGGGTGTTACTATCGTTGGTGTTGTGGGTGTTACTATCGTTGGTGTTGTTAGTGTTACTATCGTTGGTGTGTTGTTAGTGTTACTATCGTTGTGTTGTTAGTGTTACTATCGTTGGTGTTGTGGGTGTTACTATCGTTGGTGTTGTTAGTGTTATTATCGTTGGTGGTTGTTAGTTGTTTACTATCGTTGGTGTGTTAGTGTTACTATCGTTGGTGATGTTAGTGTTACTATCGTTGTGTGTTGTTAGTGTTACTATCGTTGGTGTTGTTAGTGTTACTATCGTTGGTGTTGTTAGTGTTACTATCGTTGGTGTTGTGGGTGTTACTATCGTTGGTGTTGTTAGTGTTATTATCGTTTTGTGTTGTTAGTGTTACTATCGTTGGTGTTGTAGTGTTACTATCGTTGGTGTTGTTAGTGTTACTATCGTTGGTGTTGTTCGTGTTACTATCGTTGGTGTTGTTAGTGTTACTATCGTTGGTGTTGTTAGTGTTACTATCGTTGGTGTTGTTCGTGTTACTATCGTTGGTGTGTTGTGGGTGTTACTATCGTTGGTATTGTTAGTGTTACTATCGTTGGTGTTGTTAGTGTTACTATCGTTGGTGTTGTTAGTGTTACTATCGTTGGTGTTGTTAGTGTTACTATCGTTGGTGTTGTTAGTGTTACTATCGTTGGTTTTGTTAGTGTTACTATCGTTGGTGGTGTTAGTGTTACTATCGTAGGTATTGTTAGTGTTACTATCGTTGGTGTTGTTAGTGTTACTATCGTTGGTGTTGTGGGTGTTACTATCGTTGGTGTTGTTAGTGTTACTATCGTTGGTGTTGTTTAGTGTTACTATCGTTGGTGTTGTTAGTGTTACTATCGTTGGTGTTGTTAGTGTTACTATCGTTGGTGTTGTTCGTGTTACTATCGTTGGTGTTGTGGGTGTTACTATCGTTGGTATTGTTAGTGTTACTATCGTTGGTGTTGTTAGTGTTACTATCGTTGGTGTTGTTAGTGTTACTATCGTTGGTTGTTTGTTAGTGTTACTATCGTTGGTGTTGTTAGTGTTACTATCGTTGGTGTTGTTAGTGTTACTATCGTTGGTGTTGTGGGTGTTACTATCATTGGTGTTGTTAGTGTTACTATCGTTGTGTTGTGGGTGTTACTATCGTTGGTGTTGTGGGTGTTACTATCGTTGGTGTTGTGGGTGTTACTATCGTTGGTGTTGTTAGTGTTACTATCGTTGGTGTTGTTAGTGTTACTATCGTAGGTATTGTTAGTGTTACTATCGTTGGTGTTGTTAGTGTTACTATCGTTGGTGTTGTGGGTGTTACTATCGTTGGTGTTGTTAGTGTTACTATCGTTGGTGTTGTTTAGTGTTACAATCGTTGGTGTTGTTAGTGTTACTATCGTTGGTGTAGTGGGTGTTACTATCGTTGGTATTGTTAGTGTTACTATCGTTGGTGTTGTTAGTGTTACTATCGTTGGTGTTGTGGGTGTTACTATCGTTGGGTGTTGTTAGTGTTACTATCGTTGGTGTTGTTAGTGTTACTATCGTTGGTGTTGTTAGTGTTACTATCGTTGGTGTGTTAGTGTTACTATCGTTGGTGTTGTTAGTGTTACTATCGTTGGTGTTGTTAGTGTTTACTATCGTTGGTGTTGTTAGTGTTACTATCGTTGGTATTGTTAGTGTTACTATCGTTGGGTGTGTGGGTGTTACTATCGTTGGTGTTGTTAGTGTTACTATCGTTGGTGTTGTGGGTGTGTTACTATCGTTGGTGTTGTTAGTGTTACTATCGTTGGTGTTGTTAGTGTTACTATCGTTGGTGTTGTTAGTGTTACTATCGTTGGTGTTGTTAGTGTTACTATCGTTGGTGTTGTGGGTGTTACTATCGTTGGTGTTGTTAGTGTTACTATCGTTGGTGTTGTTAGTGTTACTATCGTTGGTGTGTTGTTAGTGTTACTATCGTTTGGTGTTGTGGGTGTTACTATCGTTGGTGTTTGTTAGTGTTACTATCGTTGGTGTTGTTAGTGTTACTATCGTTGGTGTTGTGGGTGTTACTATCGTGGTATTGTTAGTGTTACTATCGTTGGTGTTTGTTAGTGTTACTATCGTTGGTGTTGTGGGTGTTTACTATCGTTGGTGTTGTTAGTGTTACTATCGTTGGTGTTGTTAGTGTTACTATCGTTGGTGTTGTTAGTGTTACTATCGTTGGTGTTGTTAGTGTTACTATCGTTGGTGTTGTGGTGTGTTACTATCGTTGGTGTTGTTAGTGTTACTATCGTTGGTGTTGTTAGTGTTACTATCGTTGGTGTTGTGGGTGTTACTATCGTTGTATTGTTAGTGTTACTATCGTTGGTGTTGTAGTGTTACTATCGTTGGGTGTTGTTAGTGTTACTATCGTTGATGTTGTTAGTGTTACTAACGTTGGTGTTGTTAGTGTTACTATCGTTGGTGTTGTGGGTGTTACTATCGTTGGTGTTGTTAGTGTTACTATCGTTGATGTTGTTAGTGTTACTATCGTTGGTGTTGTTAGTGTTACTATCGTTGGTGTTGTTAGTGTTACTATCGTTGGTGTTGTGGGTGTTACTATCGTTGGTGTTGTTAGTGTTACTATCGTTGGTATTGTTAGTGTTACTATCGTTGGTGTTGTTAGTGTTACTATCGTTGATGTTGTTAGTGTTACTAACGTTGGTGTTGTTAGTGTTACTATCGTTGGTGTTGTGGGTGTTACTATCGTTGGTGTTGTTAGTGTTACTATCGTTGATGTTGTTAGTGTTACTATCGTTGGTGTTGTTAGTGTTACTATCGTTGGTGTTGTTAGTGTTACTATCGTTGGTGTTGTGGGTGTTACTATCGTTGGTGTTGTTAGTGTTACTATCGTTGATGTTGTTAGTGTTACTAACGTTGGTGTTGTTAGTGTTACTATCGTTGGTGTTGTGGGTGTTACTATCGTTGGTGTTGTTAGTGTTACTATCGTTGATGTTGTTAGTGTTACTAACGTTGGTGTTGTTAGTGTTACTATCGTTGGTGTTGTTAGTGTTACTATCGTTGGTGTTGTGGGTGTTACTATCGTTGGTGTTGTTAGTGTTAATATCGTTGGTGTTGTTAGTGTTACTATCGTTGGTGTTGTTAGTGTTACTATCGTTGGTGTTGTTAGTGTTATTATCGTTGGTGTTGTTAGTGTTACTATCGTTGGTGTTGTGGGTGTTACTATCGTTGGTGTTGTGGGTGTTACTATCGTTGGTGTTGTTAGTGTTACTATCGTTGGTGTTGTTAGTGTTACTATCGTTGGTGTTGTTAGTGTTATTATCGTTGGTGTTGTTAGTGTTACTATCGTTGGTGTTGTGGGTGTTACTATCGTTGGTGTTGTGGGTGTTACTATCGTTGGTGTTGTTAGTGTTACTATCGTTGGTGTTGTTAGTGTTACTATCGTTGGTGTTGTTAGTGTTACTATTGTTGGTGTTGTGGGTGTTACTATCGTTGGTGTTGTTAGTGTTATTATCGTTGGTGTTGTTAGTGTTACTATCGTTGGTGTTGTTAGTGTTACTATCGTTGGTGATGTTAGTGTTACTATCGTTGGTGTTGTTAGTGTTACTATCGTTGGTGTTGTTAGTGTTACTATCGTTGGTGTTGTTAGTGTTACTATCGTTGGTGTTGTGGGTGTTACTATCGTTGGTGTTGTTAGTGTTATTATCGTTGGTGTTGTTAGTGTTACTATCGTTGGTGTTGTTAGTGTTACTATCGTTGGTGTTGTTAGTGTTACTATCGTTGGTGTTGTTCGTGTTACTATCGTTGGTGTTGTTAGTGTTACTATCGTTGGTGTTGTTAGTGTTACTATCGTTGGTGTTGTTAGTGTTACTATCGTTGGTGATGTTAGTGTTATTATCGTTGGTGTTGTTAGTGTTACTATCGTTGGTGTTGTTAGTGTTACTATCGTTGGTGTTGTTAGTGTTACTATCGTTGGTGTTGTTAGTGTTACTATCGTTGGTGTTGTTAGTGTTACTATCGTTGGTGTTGTTAGTGTTACTATCGTTGGTGATGTTAGTGTTATTATCGTTGGTGTTGTTAGTGTTACTATCGTTGGTGTTGTTAGTGTTACTATCGTTGGTGTTGTTAGTGTTACTATCGTTGGTGTTGTTAGTGTTACTATCGTTGGTGTTGTTAGTGTTACTATCGTTGGTGTTGTTAGTGTTACTATCGTTGGTGATGTTAGTGTTATTATCGTTGGTGTTGTTAGTGTTACTATCGTTGGTGTTGTTAGTGTTACTATCGTTGGTGTTGTTCGTGTTACTATCGTTGGTGTTGTTAGTGTTACTATCGTTGGTGATGTTAGTGTTATTATCGTTGGTGTTGTTAGTGTTACTATCGTTGGTGATGTTAGTGTTATTATCGTTGGTGTTGTTAGTGTTACTATCGTTGGTGATGTTAGTGTTATTATCGTTGGTGTTGTTAGTGTTACTATCGTTGGTGATGTTAGTGTTATTATCGTTGGTGTTGTTAGTGTTACTATCGTTGGTGATGTTAGTGTTATTATCGTTGGTGTTGTTAGTGTTACTATCATTGGTGTTGTTAGTGTTACTATCGTTGGTGTTGTTCGTGTTACTATCGTTGGTGTTGTGGGTGTTACTATCGTTGGTGTTGTTAGTGTTACTATCGTTGGTGTTGTTAGTGTTACTATCGTTGGTGTTGTTAGTGTTACTATCGTTGGTGTTGTTAGTGTTACTATCGTTGGTGTTGTTCGTGTTACTATCGTTGGTGTTGTGGGTGTTACTATCGTTGGTATTGTTAGTGTTACTATCGTTGGTGTTGTTAGTGTTACTATCGTTGGTGTTGTTAGTGTTACTATCGTTGGTGTTGTTAGTGTTACTATCGTTGGTGTTGTTAGTGTTACTATCGTTGGTGTTGTTAGTGTTACTATCGTTGGTGTTGTTAGTGTTACTATCGTAGGTATTGTTAGTGTTACTATCGTTGGTGTTGTTAGTGTTACTATCGTTGGTGTTGTGGGTGTTACTATCGTTGGTGTTGTTAGTGTTACTATCGTTGGTGTTGTTAGTGTTACTATCGTTGGTGTTGTTAGTGTTACTATCGTTGGTGTTGTTAGTGTTACTATCGTTGGTGTTGTTCGTGTTACTATCGTTGGTGTTGTGGGTGTTACTATCGTTGGTATTGTTAGTGTTACTATCGTTGGTGTTGTTAGTGTTACTATCGTTGGTGTTGTTAGTGTTACTATCGTTGGTGTTGTTAGTGTTACTATCGTTGGTGTTGTTAGTGTTACTATCGTTGGTGTTGTTAGTGTTACTATCGTTGGTGTTGTGGGTGTTACTATCATTGGTGTTGTTAGTGTTACTATCGTTGGTGTTGTGGGTGTTACTATCGTTGGTGTTGTGGGTGTTACTATCGTTGGTGTTGTGGGTGTTACTATCGTTGGTGTTGTTAGTGTTACTATCGTTGGTGTTGTTAGTGTTACTATCGTAGGTATTGTTAGTGTTACTATCGTTGGTGTTGTTAGTGTTACTATCGTTGGTGTTGTGGGTGTTACTATCGTTGGTGTTGTTAGTGTTACTATCGTTGGTGTTGTTAGTGTTACAATCGTTGGTGTTGTTAGTGTTACTATCGTTGGTGTAGTGGGTGTTACTATCGTTGGTATTGTTAGTGTTACTATCGTTGGTGTTGTTAGTGTTACTATCGTTGGTGTTGTGGGTGTTACTATCGTTGGTGTTGTTAGTGTTACTATCGTTGGTGTTGTTAGTGTTACTATCGTTGGTGTTGTTAGTGTTACTATCGTTGGTGTTGTTAGTGTTACTATCGTTGGTGTTGTTAGTGTTACTATCGTTGGTGTTGTTAGTGTTACTATCGTTGGTGTTGTTAGTGTTACTATCGTTGGTATTGTTAGTGTTACTATCGTTGGTGTTGTGGGTGTTACTATCGTTGGTGTTGTTAGTGTTACTATCGTTGGTGTTGTGGGTGTTACTATCGTTGGTGTTGTTAGTGTTACTATCGTTGGTGTTGTTAGTGTTACTATCGTTGGTGTTGTTAGTGTTACTATCGTTGGTGTTGTTAGTGTTACTATCGTTGGTGTTGTGGGTGTTACTATCGTTGGTGTTGTTAGTGTTACTATCGTTGGTGTTGTTAGTGTTACTATCGTTGGTGTTGTTAGTGTTACTATCGTTGGTGTTGTGGGTGTTACTATCGTTGGTGTTGTGGGTGTTACTATCGTTGGTGTTGTTAGTGTTACTATCGTTGGTGTTGTGGGTGTTACTATCGTTGGTATTGTTAGTGTTACTATCGTTGGTGTTGTTAGTGTTACTATCGTTGGTGTTGTGGGTGTTACTATCGTTGGTGTTGTTAGTGTTACTATCGTTGGTGTTGTTAGTGTTACTATCGTTGGTGTTGTTAGTGTTACTATCGTTGGTGTTGTTAGTGTTACTATCGTTGGTGTTGTGGGTGTTACTATCGTTGGTGTTGTTAGTGTTACTGTCGTTGGTGTTGTTAGTGTTACTATCGTTGGTGTTGTTAGTGTTACTATCGTTGGTGTTGTGGGTGTTACTATCGTTGGTGTTGTTAGTGTTACTATCGTTGGTGTTGTTAGTGTTACTATCGTTGGTGTTGTTAGTGTTACTATCGTTGGTGTTGTTAGTGTTACTATCGTTGGTGTTGTTAGTGTTACTATCGTTGGTGTTGTGGGTGTTACTATCGTTGGTGTAGTGGGTGTTACTATCGTTGGTATTGTTAGTGTTACTATCGTTGGTGTTGTTAGTGTTACTATCGTTGGTGTTGTGGGTGTTACTATCGTTGGTGTTGTGGGTGTTACTATCGTTGGTGTTGTTAGTGTTACTATCGTTGGTGTTGTTAGTGTTACTATCGTTGGTGTTGTTAGTGTTACTATCGTTGGTGTTGTTAGTGTTACTATCGTTGGTGTTGTTAGTGTTACTATCGTTGGTGATGTTAGTGTTATTATCGTTGGTGTTGTTAGTGTTACTATCGTTGGTGTTGTTAGTGTTACTATCGTTGGTGTTGTTCGTGTTACTATCGTTGGTGTTGTTAGTGTTACTATCGTTGGTGATGTTAGTGTTATTATCGTTGGTGTTGTTAGTGTTACTATCGTTGGTGATGTTAGTGTTATTATCGTTGGTGTTGTTAGTGTTACTATCGTTGGTGATGTTAGTGTTATTATCGTTGGTGTTGTTAGTGTTACTATCGTTGGTGATGTTAGTGTTATTATCGTTGGTGTTGTTAGTGTTACTATCGTTGGTGATGTTAGTGTTATTATCGTTGGTGTTGTTAGTGTTACTATCATTGGTGTTGTTAGTGTTACTATCGTTGGTGTTGTTCGTGTTACTATCGTTGGTGTTGTGGGTGTTACTATCGTTGGTGTTGTTAGTGTTACTATCGTTGGTGTTGTTAGTGTTACTATCGTTGGTGTTGTTAGTGTTACTATCGTTGGTGTTGTTAGTGTTACTATCGTTGGTGTTGTTCGTGTTACTATCGTTGGTGTTGTGGGTGTTACTATCGTTGGTATTGTTAGTGTTACTATCGTTGGTGTTGTTAGTGTTACTATCGTTGGTGTTGTTAGTGTTACTATCGTTGGTGTTGTTAGTGTTACTATCGTTGGTGTTGTTAGTGTTACTATCGTTGGTGTTGTAGGTGTTACTATCGTTGGTGTTGTTAGTGTTACTATCGTTGGTGTTGTGGGTGTTACTATCGTTGGTGTTGTTAGTGTTACTATCGTTGGTGTTGTAGGTGTTACTATCGTTGGTGTTGTTAGTGTTACTATCGTTGGTGTTGTTAGTGTTACTATCGTTGGTGTTGTGGGTGTTACTATCGTTGGTGTTGTTAGTGTTACTATCGTTGGTGTTGTTAGTGTTACTATCGTTGGTGTTGTTAGTGTTACTATCGTTGGTGTTGTGGGTGTTACTATCGTTGGTGTTGTTAGTGTTACTATCGTTGGTGTTGTGTGTGTTACTATCGTTGGTGTTGTTAGTGTTACTATCGTTGGTGTTGTGGGTGTTACTATCGTTGGTGTTGTTAGTGTTACTATCGTTGGTGTTGTGGGTGTTACTATCGTTGGTGTTGTTAGTGTTACTATCGTTGGTGTTGTTAGTGTTACTATCGTTGGTGTTGTTAGTGTTACTATCGTTGGTGTTGTTAGTGTTACTATCGTTGGTGTTGTTAGTGTTACTATCGTTGGTGATGTTAGTGTTACTATCGTTGGTGTTGTGGGTGTTACTATCGTTGGTGTTGTTAGTGTTACTATCGTTGGTGTTGTTAGTGTTACTATCGTTGGTGTTGTTAGTGTTACTATCGTTGGTGTTGTTAGTGTTACTATCGTTGGTGTTGTTAGTGTTACTATCGTTGGTGTTGTTAGTGTTACTATCGTTGGTGATGTTAGTGTTACTATCGTTGGTGTTGTGGGTGTTACTATCGTTGGTGTTGTTAGTGTTACTATCGTTGGTGATGTTTGTGTTACTATCGTTGGTGTTGTTAGTGTTACTATCATTGGTGTTGTTAGTGTTACTATCCTTGGTTTTGTGGGTGTTACTATCGTTGGTGTTGTTAGTGTTACTATCGTTGGTGATGTTTGTGTTACTATCGTTGGTGTTGTTAGTGTTACTATCGTTGGTGTTGTTAGTGTTACTATCGTTGGTGTTGTGGGTCTTACTATCGTTGGTGTTGTTAGTGTTACTATCGTTGGTGTTGTTAGTGTTACTATCGTTGATGTTGTTAGTGTTACTAACGTTGGTGTTGTTAGTGTTACTATCGTTGGTGTTGTGGGTGTTACTATCGTTGGTGTTGTGGGTGTTACTATCGTTGGTGTTGTTAGTGTTATTATCGTTGGTGTTGTTAGTGTTACTATCGTTGGTGTTGTTAGTGTTACTATCGTTGGTGTTGTTAGTGTTACTATCGTTGGTGTTGTTAGTGTTACTATCGTTGGTGTTGTGGGTGTTACTATCGTTGGTGTTGTGGGTGTTACTATCGTTGGTGTTGTTAGTGTTATTATCGTTGGTGTTGTTAGTGTTATTATCGTTGGTGTTGTGGGTGTTACTATCGTTGGTGTTGTTAGTGTTATTATCGTTGGTGTTGTTAGTGTTACTATCGTTGGTGTTGTTAGTGTTACTATCGTTGGTGTAACTTTACTGCGACGTGGCTTATTCTTGTAGAAATATGGATGGCAGTGTTGTCTGTGCTTGGGGCAGTGAGCATAATCAACGTAGTGTTTTTTGTTGTTCTTGCTTGTCACCAGTAGATTCAATATACATAAGATCAAATGTAGTGCGACCTTTAATATTCCACCCTTTTCTCTACCAAGGTCTACAATGCCCAATATAGATTTCTTTATATAAGGTAGTAGTGTTTGAATTGAAGGGGATCTGCTTGCTATTACTAGCAGGTCAAGTAATCTCACATATATTTCCTCATTGTGTATTTGTGTCATGGAAAGAGGCTATATTGGTTAAAGCAATGTTAGAATTACAAGGTGTTATCTGAGAGATGATGGTAATAGTAATGACAAGAATAGACGCAGTACCTTTGTTATTATTGATGTTGTTGTTATTTTAATTGATGTTATTGTTAGTGTCGTTATTGTAGTTGTTATTGTTATTTTTGTTATTAGTTTTAATGATAATAGTGGCGAAGTGCTTCGCGGTAATTATGGTAATGGAGTACTGTCTTTTGATGAAAATCTTTCCATTGAAATCACAAGAATCAATATTATAATTAAATAATATCCAAGTAGGAGACCAATTTAGATAGGTTTGTATACAAGTCATTGATGTTCTTTATCAGTATAGAATTCGTTTAACATTAGAGATCGATAATAGAGAAGATAAGCAATTATAATGTTAACCTTTTGACAGTTTCAGTCTTGGTTCGTTTCTCCAAATGAACCTACATCCATTGACTATATCCCTTTTCCATTTAATTCTGGAGATGTGCAAATGGTAGAGTTCATAATGAATGCCAAGTGGTAGTCAGCGTGTATAAGTAGTTCATGTCTTGTCCCCAGTATGTCAGGTTTCCAGGACACTAATCATTTTAATAGTTCAGGCCTCTTAAGATATATGCCATAATTAGAAACATCGAACAGACTGCATACAAAGAGTGTTGAGTGTTATTACAGTTTGACTGTCATTCTACAACAAACAACATCTATGGTAGCTAAATTGATGTTAAGGTATTTGCTATAAAGCAACTAATGAAGGTAACAAGAAATAGTTATGCAATAAAGAAAAAGCATTATTAACCAATGTATGGTCGGTGGATTGGCAGTATCGGTGGAGGGTTGGACGCCATGCTTTCTAGCATAGTTACGTCCCTTTACGATCTGAGTTCAAATCCCGCCGAGGTTGACTTTGCCTTTCATCCTTACGGGGTCGATAAAATAAAGTACCAGTAATGCACTGGGTAATTGCTGGCCTTGTGCCTAAAGTAGAAACAATTATTAACCAATGTATGGTGGTAGATTGGTCGAATTCGTAAACCATCGAATAAAACGCCATTGCGGTATTTGTTCTGGCTCTTTACATTCTCAGTTCAAATCCTATTGAGGTCAATTTTGCATTTCATCCTTCCAAGATTGATAAAATACAATACCTGTCAATTCCTTCACCAAAATATCCTGTCCCTGTTCCTAAAGTAGAAATATATATTATTTCTTCGGTAAACAGTTCGGGAAATCTTTTGGCCATATTCTACATTACTTGTCAATGTAGTGAAGGACAAATAACTAAAGAAATATACAAATTTGAACCTTGGGGTGCATGATGGAGATTTGTATCTTATGTTACCTATACATGCCAGAATAACTGGTCATTATGAAACTCATATTCAGAAAAAATAGTTACTTAAACACAAATGCAAGAGGAGAGGGACAATACCTAAGATTTAATTATTTGACACATTGTGATATGTTCAACATCTTAATTAAACGAAGGTACTGGATTTGCCTTTCATTTATTTAAATGGGTGGGATATAACTGTGAAAAGTTTGCTTTACAGTTGTGTGGTATTAGCTTCGACCTTACTATGCTGCACATAGACAAAATCTGTTTTACTGTAGCTCGGAGTCGAGCGGTATTAGGAAAATCTGTTAGAAATATTACGGAAGCCATTCTGTGAGACAATCCCTGCTCTTGTGTGGTAGAGCTAATCTAAAGATTCTTGTAACCTCACCAAGTCATTTAGTACCTTTGCGTAGATTCCAATCTATAGCAATCATTCTGGCAAGGTCTCCGATCTAAAAATAATGTCTTCCTTTCTTCTTAGCCAAATCATTATTGCTGCTAATATTTCTGAAAATGTTCTGGACACAGATAATATGCCAAGATGCTAGACACGTTGGATAAGTGTATTCTACTATAGAAGACTTCGGTGGACGGAAACCTTTTTGAAGTCCATCATATGTGCGCCCATCTCTTCGTTTACTGTTGAATTATGTCCCATAACTGAGCGGTTCGATAAATTAAGTGCAAGACTTGAGGAAATAAGTACTAAGGCCGATTTTATCCACGTGTCACTGCAGTTGAATGACTGGAACCAGTAAAATTGGGAAAAATATGAAATAAATCAGTAAATCAGCGGATGTGAAAGTGTTTAACAAGGTATGTCATTTTACTGACCTCAGAATGATTAAAGGCGTAGTCTATCACGCCGGGAGTCATAAAAACCTTCACTACGTACCGCAATGTATTTTGTCAAACATTTTACCAACTCTATCTATCTAGTATCGTCCTGTATAATTTACATCCTTGTATTATATAACATGTAAATTTACATGTAAATTTACGTTAAATGACTACAATGTACCACCCTGGTTAGGATGCCAGTCCATTGCAGATTTACAACCCTAGCTCCCGCTGGTACTCATTTTCAGTTGAGTTGACTGGGGCAACGGAAAATGGAGTGTGTTCTTCAAGAATACAATCCGCCATTCGGTTCAGAAATCGAACCCGCAATGTTATGGTCATAGATCCAACAGGTTAACCACTAAACCGCTTACAATTTACATAACGATAAATTAGACAGAATTTCAATTAGCTATTAATAACTAATGTAGGCTGTTCTTCTCGAAGAACATCTGCTCGAACTGCTAGCAATCTGGATATATGTACTTCCAATCATATAAATTTAAATATACATAAATATAAACCTCATATATTATTGAAGCACCTCTATTCCCATTGTTCCATCTCTAAGAGTAATTTACCCAAAATTCTCAACTATTATCTATAGTGATCGGCTATTATTAAAGTTATTTTCTGAATTTGGGAGTCTCACATTTTCAAATGCCACATATAAACATGTAGATGTATGTGTGTTGATGAGGTGAATTAAGTACTTGTACCTGGAAAAATAAAGAAAAATATATAAGTACATGCTTTGCACCATGCACATTAGAACATATATATTGATGAGGGCAACATCGTAACTTTCTATCTATCTACCTCTCTCTGTCACCTCGAAAACTCACAGTATTCCCTTCTCTCTTTCTATCTCTATACACATCTCTCACTTGGCGCTCCTCTCTAAATATAAAGTAAGCGTGACGAGCGGACGGATAGAGAGCGCTTTTATTATAATATAGAGTAGTAGTAGTAGTAGTAGTAGTAGTAGTAGTAGTAGTAGTAGTAGTAGTAGTAGTAGTAGTAGTAGTAGTAGCAGCAGCAGCAGTAGAAGTAGTAGTAGTAATAGCAGTAGTAGAAGTAATATCAGTAGCAGCAGCAGTAGTAGTATCAGTAGTTATAGCAGTAGTAGTAGTAGTAGTAGTAGTAGTAGTAGTAGTAGTAGTAGTAGTAGTAGTAGTAGTTTCTGCTGATGTAAGAGGAGTGTTGATATAGTAAAAGAAAATTGAAACTAAGAAAGAAAGTGAAATGTTAGTTGTGAATGAGAAATGAGGAAAAAGAGATGAGAAAAACAATGACTAAGTATGATTGCCTATTGGAAGGAAATAAAGAAGAAGAAATAGAACAAAACTTTTAATAATAACATCAACAATAAAAAAAAAACACGAAATGAAGGATTAGGAAGAAGAAATAATAATAATAAAAAATGTTAATAAAAAGAATGAAAGAAAGAAAGAAAGAAAAAAGAATAATAGAAAGCAAAGAAAGAAAAAGGGAAATAGAAAGCAAAGAGAGAAAGAAAGAAAAAAAGGAAATATAGAAACAAAAAAAGAAAGAAAGAAAGAAAGCAAAGAGAGAAAGAAAGAAAAAAAGGAAATATAGAAACAAAAAAAAGAAAGAAAGAAAGAAAGAAAGAAAGAAAGAAAGAAAGAAAGAAAGAAAGAAAGAAAGAAAGAAAGAAAGAAAGGAAGAAGCAAGATCAAAATAAAATTGTCAATGGAATTGCTTTCATAGCACAAAATAGAAACAGTTAAGTGTTCCACTAAGTCATTAGTGGTACTTTTTAAAACAAGATAAGAAATATATAAACAACTTTATAAAAGAAGGTGAAACAAAGCTACAAAACCCAGCACCAAAATCAGCAATAATAATACTTAACAACATTATCACTGAGATAAGACTATTGACAGAAAGAAGACGATAGAATGTTAGCAGTTGTTGGGAACTGAGAATTTACGAAAAAGAATATTTCAGCCAATGAAATTAACTGGTTTCTTTAGTTGCGACGGTACAGGAAGTTGTGGAGACATCAGTTTTGGAGCAAATAGAATAGACGTAAAGTAAAGAATCGAAGGAAACGAAACCAAAAAAAAAGCGAAAAAGAGAAAAGACGTATAAAACATGATTTGCACAAAACATACATTTCATCAATCAATGACTAAACTAATGAATGGATTTAACATATGAATAAATAGATGAATGAAAGTAATAGTCACATAAGGTATATAATAGTATAAGAAAATTTGAAAACAGGTA
>OZ024741.1:67066492-67071492 GCA_964016885.1 Eledone cirrhosa | reverse complement strand
CTCGACTGCGATACAGAACATACTGCTACAAACACCAATGATGTTTATGGCAAAGGAATTGTTATTGAATGCACAGGCTTCAAAAGTCACGTCGTTGTGAATTCATTATTTAAGTCAAGAGGGGGAGGGGGCAGTATCAGCAGAGAGTCGGACGCCATGCTTTGCAGCAAAGAGTTATGGCCCTTTATGGTTAACTTTGCCTTTTATCCTTACGGGGTCCCAGTAATACACTGGGATAATTGCTGGTCTTGTGCCAAAAGTAGAAACAATTATTTAAGTCAGAGGTTCTCAAATATGTGGGGCCATCGCCCCCCGCCCCAATCACGGCCACGTAATACCCTCAGCGCGCCATCCATCTCCCCTATTTTCAGAGAGACTTGCCTACATTAAAATTATAAATAATATAATAAATTAAATCGTTAATTTATATATAATAAATAATATAATATATATGCTTTATTTATTATATATGCTTTATTTTACTATATATGATATGTATCATTTGATATTTAATATACTATTATATAATCTCTGGACTTTCTCCGGGAGGGGCCGGTAGCGCCTACTTTCAGAACCTCTGATTTAAGTGAAGGAATGTTGCAGAGGTTCTTCTGATATTGACGATGGTGAATTGAAGGATTTGGTGAAAGCAAATCCTCTCACAGCTGTCCTGGAGCTTGCAGCAGATTTAAATGAAAGCATTGCAACAATTTCATGAACATTTAAACCGAACTGGAAAGTCGTAAAAACAAATTGAAGAAAAACTAGAGAAATCGTCGTTATAAAGATTCCTCATCATTTCTTTTGCTAACAAAAACGACCCATATATTGGGCGATGAAACTTCTATATATGTGTATAATATATTTAGATGAACAAATAAAACAATGACACAGGGATGCAAAGATACAACGTCTTATTAGGTTCACGCTTAGAGAAAGTTGAAGAGGGTTCTACTGATATACATATAAATAATATATACATATATATATACATATATATATACATATACATATCTATGTATGTATATATAGAAAGGAGAGAAATAAAATGAAATGCTGAAATATGTGGAGACATATATATATATATGAGTTTGAGAAGATCCCATTTAAGGGCGAAAGCAGCGATTCTTTGCTTAAACTTTGATCTGTCCCTATAATAAACACACGCACACACACACACACACACATATATATACACAATAAAATCATCATTATTCTGAGCTTAGCTTTGCCCGCTTTTTGATACAACTAATACTTTATTACAAATCACTTACTTTTACAGTTGTTATATATATTGTCAACACGAAGCTTATAAATAGTGAGTTTCTAAATTCCAAACACTTATAATATATAATATAACATTTAAAATGTTTAACGCTTTCAATCTATTTTGATATTAGACTAGATGTAAAAGTAATAGTGCAATAAAAATAAAGGAGGCATGCCTAGAAAGAAGAGAAATAAAATGAAATGCTGAAATGTGTGGAGACATATATATTGATTTCTACAAGACCACCAAATTTGGGTGAAAGGCAAACTTGATTCAATCAATCCCAGTACTTAACTGGTATATTTGATCAACCCCAGAATGATGAAAAGTAAAATGAACCCCGGAGGGATTTGAACTCAGAATGTAAAGAGCCATATCAAATACCGCATTCTTATTTTATCGGTTCTCTACCAGTTCTGCCAGCCCAATGCCCGCGGGGTATATATATACATATGTATATATAGATAATAAATAAATAGATAAATAAATAGATAAATAAATAAAATGAAAGGATGTACAAGATTTAATATATAAGATAAAGCACTTTCGCCATTAATAGGAGAAAAAGAAATAGTTTTCAGTTTCTTGCGAAATAGCTTTCGATAACACTAAGCTAATAAAGAGCCATTGGCACACAATTGATGCTAGGAAGGAACGTTTGAAATGTTCAAAATGTTCATTGGATAGATATTTATAGACTTATAGAACATCCAAATACAATAGAATTTTGGATGTTAGCGTACAGAATTAATGTTTGCTAGTCAGGTTATCAAATTGTAGTAACGTGATTTATCAACAAATTTATTTCGTGTTAGTATTAAAATGTATAGTTCGGTGATTTAAAAGGTTAGGATAATTTAAAGTGGGTTGAATGAATATATATGTAATATATAAATATATATATATACGATATTATACAAATGGAAACTATATTTATAAAACAAATATTTATTTCATTATACATATTTCAAGGACACCAAGTTAAATTTATGGTGTGCTTTCATCAGACAAAATATAATATAGATCAGTTTTATAAATAAATATTGACATACCCTTAAAAAATGCAACCATTACTGTTGGAAGCTCCCGGATAGTGGAGTTGTTTACTTATATTGTTATTAGTATTGGATATTTTTATTTTTAAAATAAGCCGTTGGGTTACAGAGAAAGAAAAAGAAGGAGAGAGAGAAAAGAGAGAAAGAAAAAAAAAGAGAGAAAAAAAGAGAGAAAAAGAGAGAGATACCAAAACAACAGAGAGAGAAAGATATATATATAGAGAGAGAGGAGAAAGAGAGAAGGGGAGATAACTAAACATGTAATCATATTTAAACAATGATTAATTTCTCATATTATATATGTATATTCCATTCATGATTATTAACATTTCTAATTTTATTTATTCATTTCATCTCAATTGTTAAGTTAACTCAACAAGATATGACTAAGAGTTTTCGTTATCTCCCCTTCTCTCTGTCTCCTCTCTCTGTTGTTTTGGTATCTCTCTCTCTTTTCTCTCTCTTTTTCTCTCTTTTTTCTTTCTTTCTCTCTTTTTCTCTCTCTCCTTCTTTTTCTTTCTCTGTAACCCAGCGGCTTATTTAAAATAAAAATATCCAATACTAATAATAATATAAGTAAACAACTCCACGATCCAGGAGCTTCCAACAGTAATGGTTGCATTTTTTAAGGGTATGTCAATATTTATTTATAAAACTGATCTAATAAGCACACCATAATTTAACTTGGTGTCCTTGAAATATGTATAATGAAATAAATATGGTTTTATAAATATAGTTTCCATTTGTTAATATCGTATGTTTTACTCCAAGTACTTTTTGAGTGCTTTATATCAGTTATAAAAATATTTGCTTGTTGTATCCCAACAATTTAAATAGAACTTTTGCATATATATATATATATATATATATATATATTACATATATATATTTATATATATATATATATATAAGGTGCCTATAAGGATATATAAGAATGATAAGCATGAATTGAAGTAAAATTATTTCTTTAACTGCTGTTATTGATGTTGCTTCTTCGGCTGCTGTTGTTATTGTTTGGTGGTAGTTAAAGACTTTTATATATATAACCATCTTTCCAGGGGTCCGGGTAAATTTGTCATTCATATATATTTTTATTTGTCTGACCCGAATTTTCTTGGTCGTGTTTTTGGCTGTGCGAATGATTGTTTAAGCTTCGTCTCAGTGTGTTGGTATTAAACGTTAGTTATAGCTCTGGTTTATCCAAATTATTGAGCACTTTGCCACACATTTCGAAGATTGTGTTTCGTTATTTCGTGGGCCGAGGTTCCGATTCTCGATAATTTATTTGTATTTATATATATATATATTTAGAAACGTAGGACTTATGATAAAAATATACCCCAACCTGTTAATGTTGTATGGTAATTAAACACTTATATATATATATATATATATATAGTAATAATAATAAAATTGAAGACTAAAATCCAAAGAGGGCTCGATAAGGAAAATATATATCAAATATATAAGAACCGTAGAGCAAATATTTATTAAAATAACAGATTAAAGTTTAAGCAAAGAATCGCTGCTTTCACCCTTAACGAGATCTTCTGAAACTAACAAAGTCAATCTGTAAACGCAGAACTGGATATTTCAAAAAACGTTACAACCGGAGGAAGACAGGAAGACGATACTTTGGTTCGTGGTAACGTTCGCTGGCAAAGAACGGGAAAAAATGAATAATACGTCATTAATAGGAGCGGTGAAAAACTATTACGCGCAAAGACAAAACCACGTTTATGGTATAAAAGAGGTCGTAGACTAATGTTCTCTTAGGTGGTGCATAGAGACGTTCTCTGGCAATGAGCGAAAAAACGAAGATAATAAGTCATATGTGGAGCGTGGAGAACAATAGCACGCAAAGACAAAATCACATAAATGGTATAGCAGAAATCGTAGACTAAAATTCTAACTAGGAGACCAAAGGAATTACATTAGTCTACGACCTCTTTTATACCATAAACGTGGTTTTGTCTTTGCGCGTAATAGTTTTTCACCGCTCCTATTAATGACGTATTATTCGTTTTTTCCCGTTCTTTGCCAGCGAACGTTACCACGAACCAAAGTATCGTCTTCCTGTCTTCCTCCGATTGTAACGTTTTTTGAAATATCCAGCTCTGCGTTTACAGATTGACTTTGTTAGTTTCAGAAGATCCCGTTAAGGGTGAAAGCAGCGATTCTTTGCTTAAACTTTAATCTGTTATTTTAATAAATATATATATACTGTTTTGTCCCTGTTCAAATTTTTCCATTATATATATATATATATAACAAAGGAATTGTGGTAAGGAACCAGATGGACCATAACGCACCAGAGTACTCAATACTTAGGGTAGTAGAGTGGGAAATAGGAATAAGTATGACCCCGACGGCAGAGCTCAAGCCGTTTCGACGGCTATTTCTGGACTGAAATAGCCGTCGAAACGGCTTGAGCTCTGCCGTCGGGGTCTTACTTTTTCCTATTTCCCACTCTACTACCCTAAGTATTGAGTACTCATATATATATATATATATATATATATATATAGAGAGAGAGAGAGAGAGAGAGAGAGAGAGAGAGAGAGAGAAACGTAGGGCTTATGATAGAAATAGATTCCGACCATACACTTAAATACCGAATCCTACTAGACTTATCACCTGCACACCTTAGGTTATAGTACCAATAGTATAGCACG
>OZ024741.1:67053992-67061492 GCA_964016885.1 Eledone cirrhosa | reverse complement strand
ACGAATACGGTAACAGCAACAGTAAAAATAATACATGAACCGTATCATGAATACTCAG
Organism: Eledone cirrhosa; assembly: GCA_964016885.1. Lineage (NCBI taxonomy): Eukaryota > Metazoa > Mollusca > Cephalopoda > Octopoda > Eledonidae > Eledone > Eledone cirrhosa. The sequence goes on along the minus strand of OZ024741.1, from coordinate 67,061,434 downwards.
TAAACAGTTTCGCAGATAGTGAATAAAGAGGGTGTTATAAAAACTAAATACTTCCCACTCAACAGAGGGGTATTCTAGAGGGACTCTCTCTCTCTCTATCTCTTCCTCTCTATCTATCTATCTATCTATCTATCTATCTATCTCCCCATTCTTCTTATGTGTAACGTTGGTACATTTAACTGAGATGCTAAACAGAACAGGTCTTATATACACATGCTCCGGCAAGAAAATCAACCATCTCTTGTATATATATATATATATATATATATATATATATATATATATATATATATATATATATATATATATATATATATATATATATATATGGACGATCTCAAAGTATACGTTTTAGACGATAGGCAACTGGAGATATTACTGTTAGCAGTATACGGATTTACTTACAAAAGAAATACATATGAAATTTAGATTAGAAAAATGTGCCAAGGCAACGCTGAAGAGAGGAAAATTAATTGAAATCACATAAAGAAACTGAGAGAAAATAAATAGATCAAACACAGACAAAATGTACTTAAGAATCAATTACCTAGACGGAGTACAACATACACAAATGAAAGAAAAGATTAAAAACTTACATTATAGCCACATTAGATTCCTATACAGCCCAATGCAAAGAATAACGTAAAAAGCATCAATTCAATAATTTGGCTGTCCCATTAATGAGCTAGACTTTTATTATTCTTAACTGGACACTAAACGAACTAACAGGAAGAGACAAATGAGGTAAGAAACATAAATAAATGTATTTAACATACACCACTCAAAATCTTATGTAGAAAGATTATACTACCATCACAGTCGGGTGTATAACTTATGCAACTGGAAAACCATTATGAAATATCCACTGAAGGACTACAAAAGTAGCTAATGAAGATCGATGGAGAGTTAATACAAATAGCTATGATACTTGTACACAGCTGATAATTGCTTTCTGTCTCCAACGAAGCCAACAAATACAAAACAAAAAGCTGAATTGATAGATAGTTATGAAGAAAATGAGAAAAATATGAGAACCAACGGCAGAAATTGTTAAAAACATAAAACTTTAACTATAAACTGGTCATGCTAAAATAATTGTTTCTACTTTTGGTACAAGGCCAGCAATTATCCCAGAGCATTATTGGTACTTTATTTTATCGACCCCGTAAGAATGAAAGGCAAAGTTAACCTCGGCGGGATTTGAACTCAGACCTGCAAAGCATGGCGTCCGACCCTTTACCGACACTGCCAATCCACCGCCCTTGCCTATCCACAACCCTTTACCAATTTCCCGCTGCTAAAATAATTGCAAGAAAATTCCCTACATGACCAATACCCGAAAAGCTGAATAGGGATTAAATCGACAAGAAAGATTCACAATAATCATTTGATTCTTATTTGCAGTAAAAGATCAAAGCCTCCTTACCAAAAGTCGCAAAAACTACATAATAGAGGAAAACACATTAAATAACTGCAGAATATTTGGGGGTGAATAAGACACAATTAACTAAATTGTCTCTGTTATAGCTAAACCATAATATAATCAGAAACGTGATTACATGCCCTTGATTTTCAGCCCCATTATGTAATAATAACAGAAAAGAGGAGGTAAATACAGAGGAAACTACGACACTGCATGTAACCAATGCCGTCATTACTATGCTCACTACTACTACTACTACTACTAATAATAATAATAATAATGATGAAGAAGAAGAAGAAGAAGAAGAAGAAGAAGAAGAAGAAGAAGAAGAAGAAGAAGAAGAAGAAGAAGAAGAAGAAGAAGAAGAAGAAGAAGAAGAAGAAGAAGAAGAAGAAGAAGAAGACATGGAACTGGTTAAAGAGAGAAGACCTTTAAAAAGCTACAGAAGGAATGCTAATAACTGCGCAAGAGCAAGCCCTCAGAACGAAATGGGTGAAACAACATATTGACAAGGAGCAGGCTAGCTAACTGTGTAGGATCTGTGGAGAGAGAGAGAAGACTGTGGCTCACATTGTATCCGAGTGTAAACACCTAGCCCAGACCCACTATAAAGGCTGGAGACATGATATGATAGCAGGGTGATTTACTGGCATCTATGCAAACTAAACAATTTAGCACATTCGGAGAAGTGGTATGAGCATAAGCCAGAGTCGGTGATAGAAAACGATCAAGTGAAGGTGCTGTGGGATTTTAGGATACAGACGGACAAGAAATTAGAACACAATAGCCCTGACCTGGTGGTTTTTGACAAGGAAAAAAGATCGTGCCTGATTGTAGATGTAGCCTGCCCATTTGACACGAGAGTACAAGAAAAGCAGAGGGAGAAAATTAACCGATACCAGGATTTAGAGTACGAGTTAAAAAGGATTTGGAACTGCCATGAGATGAAGGTCGTCGCGATTGTCATAGGAGCACTAGGTACTATCTAAAAGAGTTTCCAGGGATGGTTAAAGAAGATTAGTTCAGTCCCGTTTTTTGGAACACTTCAAAAGGCATGCGAAAAACAAGAACCCCCCGATACGTCCTGAATGTCTGAGGCTGCAGGTAGTGGCTTGATATTCATTTCAACAAACTTTCCAGTTAAATAACATCAATGACTGAGACTCAAAGAACAATAATAATAATAATAATAATAATAGATGATGATGATGATGATGATGATGATGATGATGATGATGATGATGATGATGATGATGATGATGATGATGATGATGATGAAGGAGATGATGAATGAAAATAGATTATCAATTGAAAACGTGAAAGTGACGAACGAATTATGAAGAGAAAAAAATCAGTGACAAATTCAAAACTCAATTACTTTTAAAATGTGTGCAAATTCAAAACAAAGATAAAATAGCAGTACTATACAGAAACACTTCTATACAGAATACGCACAAGAAAGGAAACAAAGGAACTGTCAACATAAACTAATAGACGAATAAAACCAGAACAAAACAGTCTAAACAAAACAACCAAATAATCACAACACAAATAACCAACATATCGCAAAGACATGTATGTCAACCCCAACACACATATATATGTATGTATATATATGTGTATATATATATATATATATATATATATATATGTATATATATATATGTATATATATATATATATATATATATATATATATATATATATATATATATATATATATATATATATATGTATATATATATATATATATATATATATATGAAAACAGGGAGAAAGAGAAGATTATGAGGAAGAAAAATTTTTTTTTCCTTTTTTTGTGTGTCTCTCTCTCACTTTTTACTGGGTTAGAAAATGATTAAAACGGAATGTTTTACTTTGTGTGAAGTGTTAAGGTATTAGTTGATTTATTTATTATTTAACAATGGCATTTATTTATCTATTTATATATTTAATTATTGTCTATTACCGGTTTCTGCATTTATATGCATTATCAAATGATAGTGAAATGTATTAGTGTGGTGTCGCACATGTTAAACAGAAGGTACAGAAAGAATAATGTTATATACAAACAAGGTTTAAGAAGTGAAAAGAAAAAAGAAAAAGGAAAAAAAACGTGCATAATGTGGAACGTAAAAAGTCAATGTGGAAGAAAAGTTAATGTTATTTACAAGCACCGTCATTGAAGTTAAGCATATATATATATATAAATATATATATATATATATATATATATATATATATATATATATATACAAAAGTTCTATTTAAATTGTTGGGATACAACAAGCAAATATTTTTATAACTGATATAAAGCACTCGACAAGTATTTGGAGTAGATATACGATATTAATAAATGGAAACTATATTTATAAAACCATATTTATTTCATTATACATATTTCCTGATGTCTTCCAAAAGTAACGGTCGCATTTTGAAAGGGTACGTCAATGTTTATTTATAAAACTGGTATATATTGTATTTTGTCTGATGAAGGCATACCATAATTTAACTTGGTATCCTTGAAATATGTATAATGAAATAAATATGGTTTTATAAATATAGTTTCCATTTGTTAATATCGTATATATATATATATATATATATATATATATATCTAGCACTCTTACATAGACACTTTCACATAGGTCATAAATACCGCTCCATCTTTAACCGACACAAAGTAAAACTAGGATACTGCTGCGCTATGAACATGAAGGCCCACATCACCAACAGCCCTAAGAGCAACACCCCACCAGGGTGCTCTTGCCGTAAACCCGAAGCTTGTCCCCTTCTACAGCAATGCAATACACCCGCTGTAGTTTATGAAGCTGTGGTCACTTCCAACCGACCAAATCAACCACAGGAGGGCAAATCCTATGTGGCTATGGCGGAGGGCCGATTTGAGGAACGCTTCCTGAACCACCAGTCGACCTTTAGGTACCCGGACAGACGTTCATCCACGAAACTTGCAAGCCACGTATGGTCCCTCAAGGCGTCAAGTATAGACTACTCCATTCAATGGAAAGCCATCACTAAGTCCAAGAAGGGGCAATCCGTCGTGTGGACTATGTATTGATGAACAAATAAATATTCTAAAGAGATTACGCAATAGTGATTGCCTAAACACGAGAAATGAATTCTTCACACGTTGTCCACACGTCTGGAAACACCTCTTACATAACTACAAAGCTCCGTATTGAATTACAACAACATCCTAATTTTCTTATCAACTAGAAACACTTCGGACTTTCGCAGTTATCTCCCTTACACCTCTTGCACGCATTTTAGTATTGCCCGTGTGAAGTGATCGTTTCTGCGCATGCGCGTTCGTACGGTTGTCCTTCCTGTTCCGTATAACCATGTCCATTAAGAGCTGAGGATCCGCTAAGGTGAAACAATTGTTCTCGGTATGGTGAACTAACTCTTGTGTAACCACTTATATATATATATATAACGAAGGAGTTGTGGTAAGGAACCAGATGGACTGTAACGCACCAGAGTACTCAATAGTTAGGGTAGTAGAGTGGGTAATAGGAAAAAAAATAGCCGTCGAAACGGCTTGAGCTCTGCCGTCGGGGTCATATTTTTCCTATATATATATATATATATACAGAGAGAGAGAGAGAGAAAGAGAGAGACATATATATGATTATAATTATGCACACGCACACATGTATACACACATATATATATATATATATATATATATATATATATATATATATATATATATAATTTCTATATGCACAAAGAGGTAGAGGGAGAGAGGAGAGAGACAGAGAGACAGATAAAGGAAGCGGGAAGAAGAACGTGTAGGGGAGACAAAGAAACCTAACATCACATTGGAAATAGCACGATCCGATTGACTTAACAGAAAAGTTAAGAAATATGCAGAGCCAAGAACAAAAAATAAGGAAATAATTCTCTGCGTTCCCGATCCAACATACAGTAATAATGATATGATATACTAATTAACTATATGCACACAGAATCCAGACTTTAAAAAATGGCGGAGCTAATAGGTAATAACAACAGTTGGTCGTGAAGAAAAGTATTTAGAAGTATGCAAGATATGCTGATTAGTTAAGGTAAAAAGTACAGAAACAATATATATACAAATATATATATATATGTAATATATTAAATATATTAAATATATATATATATATATACAAACATATATATATATAGAAACACATATATATATATATACAAATACATACATACATATATATACATATATATATATGTGTGTGTGTATGTATTTATATATTTATATATATATATTTATATATGTATGTGTGTATGTGTGCATATATTTATATATATATATATACATATCTATATTTATATATATATATATATATATATATATATATATATATATATATATATATATATATATATATATATATATATGGATGTATATAAATGAAAAAATAAAAGTAACAAGGAACTAATTGCCCCAAGTAAATGGTTTTAAATAAGGAAACAAACTCAACTGAAAAGGTAAAATACATTAAAATGAAAGACGAACTACAAAAGAGTAATGAGAAAAAGAAGCGATAAATCTTTCCCTAGTGAGATTAAACAGAGAGAAAAGCAACTAAACTAATACAAGAATGGCTAAAGATTTGCATTAGAAAAAGGGTAGTTTCATTTCAGTTACGGAAGATAAGTAACGAGTCACGCACAAAAAAATTAACGTTAATATCACTGAATTTAATAAACAGAGAGAAACAACTTACCACATGATTTTCAGTTGGCCATGCTGTGTTAATGGCAAAATTACGAGTCGTAGTCATGTCTGTCTCATGTCTGCTCACTCAATATACAATGTGATGGACAGATAAATATTTTCCGCTCAAAATATTGCCGAGAGAGAAATTGTAAAGCCATAGAAATAAAAGAATGTTGTAATAGAGATAACGAAAATGCCAGGTATATGAGCAAAAAAGTTACCATTAAAAATGTATGCACTGAACATGATCAAAAGAACATGAACAAAAAGAAGCCTACTATACAGAAACCTATAATTTTACAGAAACCAAAAATAGCCTAAGTACACATCATTATATACCAGGTATTTTCAATTGAACAGCACACTGACGTAGAAACTATTTTGTACAATCATCTTTCTGTTGCACTAAGAGTCAAGGCTGAAGACATTCGAGGATTTTAAGCGTGTACGTTTTTCTGCAGAGCTATACTTAAAGGGAGAGGTTGTATGGTGGATGCGACTGAGAATAATGAACACAGACACTTTCCTCATTGGTCAAGCTCTCATCGACATTTTCAAGTTCCACTTGGACAGGAAGGTGAAGATGCAGAACGAAATACTGTCCCAGTAAAATTGTTAAATGTTGCGTAAATGTAGTGAGGATACCTGACATAATGGGCCTATTCTGAGAATGCGATTGTAGGCTGGAGAGTTCAGAAATGAAAAGTGTCACATTCCTTATTTGTTCTTAGTGATGAGGGTGGTTTGGGATTTGTGTGGATCCTAAACTACCCCTGGATGATGCACTCCATATTGGAGAATTATATTATTTTAATATATTGTTATTTTGTTACCTCTTTTTTTTTTGTTTACATGCTTAGTTATATATATAAATCTCCACTGTCCTTGTCCATTTGTTTTGTCTCTTGTTTTAGCGCCCAATAAAGATTGAATTATTTTTACTCATTTTACATAATGATAATAATTTCCTTTATTTAGCTACGCAGTACAATTAATAACATCATCAAACATATATGAAATGCAGAACACATGTGTGGTTAGAATATGTCAAAACTATACAGAAATAAATGTGAGAGCATGGCTGTTATTTAAAGAAGACGTTTTAAATATATGTATGAAAATAGGAAACGGAAACAATCAGTTTTGTAGATGAAAACATTTGAAGTTTCCATCCACATACCGGTGAGAACATACTGGTGGGGACTGGTTAGTGAACCCTCAGGTCTCTGTTCATGAACCACCATTCGTACAGGCAATATATGTTATGTACCCAAA
>OZ024741.1:67021492-67048992 GCA_964016885.1 Eledone cirrhosa | reverse complement strand
TCTTGGAAAACAGCAAAATCTATAAATTCCACATCTGCTTTGCAGCAGTGCAACTGATAATAAAGTAAGGAAAAGGAAAAACATGAGTAAAGAGAAATGTGAATATGCGATGAAAGGGAAATAGAAACGAAGGAAGAATAGCAAGAACTGTAACAGAATGTAATACAACAGAAAAATACAGAAAAATATCTATGCAATATAGACGATAGGGTTAAGTAATGTGAAATAGAATGGACCTCCATCGGTTTCGGCAATGATCGTTTTATGTTTTCGATCATGTAATTAGAGTGTAAGTAGTTTAACTCTCCGCAGACACGTGTACACAAACGTAATTCCGAGGGTGATTCGGCACGACAGCATTTGACAAGGCTGGTTCATTGTACAGTCTTTCCGACGGGATTCTAAATGGATTCGGTTTACCCAGTTTCACTGACAAGGTTTGGATTGATTATATACTTTGGTAAATGACACGTGATCAAGATGTCAAGCAATGGGATTGAAGCCGAGACTTAATGATTGCTAAGCAAACTTCGTAACAATTCGCCCATGTTGCATTCAATAAGTTATGTAGAGAATTGAAGAAAAGTAGATAAAAATGCTGTTGGGTGGAGCAGTAAACATGGAACAGAACAACAGAAAACAACAGAGAAAGCATTATCTAGTGTGAATCTAATTAGATATCAGAAAAACACTTTGAAAGAGAAAACAATTGTCTACACACTCATTCACACACACATACAGGCATGCATATGTTTGCGTTCTCATATCATATATCTGTGTGTATTCTCACCTCATATATCTCTGTGTATGCATGTGTGTGACATTTTTCTTGTTATCAATCATCTCCACTACTGCTGTTGGACCCCCGTCGTTCTTTGTTTGATCAAAGGAAGGGGTGACCTACCCGTGAAATTAACGTGCAGATGGCTGTGCAGCGACAGGTGCATTCTTACTTTAGTTATCAAGAAGATTTAATGTAATGCAGTGCGTGACAAGGCTTTTCCATTGACTTAACAGCGCAACTCGTTCTCCCTATCTCAGTGAACTAGAGTAACGTGAAATATCGCAACACCCAGTCAGGGGCTCGCACTCACCACCTCACAACCATATGTCGAACTCTGGCAACTAATCCCCGCGACTTTAATCATCTCTAAAGCTTGTTATAACATATAGACAGCATCGGTGAGAATATGCTGTGGGGGCCCTTAAGGTTTTAGTTCATATGGCGGTGAGGTTAACTTTGCCTTTCATCCTTCTGTGGTCATTTAATCGAGTTTTCCCCTCCCTCAAATTGCTGCTTTTGTGTCTAAATTAGAAAATATTATTATTAACTAGTAGGTAAGAATTGGTATATCTGTGAAAATCAATTTGAGTGAAAATAAAATCAATGAACTTCAAGATAGGATCGAACTTCAATAGCAAAGCAGATGATACTGTTTATTTGCTCTCAGGTAATTTGTTGATTTTTATTCAATCTCATTATTTTTAGATGAGAAACAAAATGTGCGTGGATATATATATATGTGTGTGTCTGCTTGTGTGTACCTGTGCGTTTCTGTACATATATATATATATATATATATATATATATATATATATATATATATATATATATATATATATATATATATATATATATATATATATATATATATATATATATATATATATATATATATATATATATATATATATATATATATATACGTTTGAATACAGTTAGCAGCCTTTTATCTGATGTAGCTTCAAATTTGCCTCAGGGAATAAATTCTATTAAACGTAAGTTCTCACGTTATCCGATATCTTGATTTTCCATTTAAATTATGATAAACGGTATTTTATTTCGGTCGCAGTAAAAATTGATTTCTGACTTTATTTTATATATTTATTTACTAATTTATAATTGTTTTTATTCTTATTGCTGATGTTGTTATTATCGTTAATAAGGCTGTTGCCGTTCTTGTTTTAATATTGTTTTTGAATTTGCTGACTTGACGATGTAGAAAGCATGTATAGTTCAAAACAAGTTAGGTGAAAATGTCCTGTTCGTTCTATCACATCTTCTCTCTCTCTCTCTCTCTCTCTCTCTCTCTCTCTCCATCTCTCTCTCTCTCTCTCTCTCTCTCTCTCTCTCTCTCTCTCTCTCTCTCTCCATCTCTCTCTCTCTCTCTCTCTCTCTCTATCTATCTATCTCCTTCTCTTTATATATATATATATCATCCTCTTCCTCCATCTGCCCCATTCTCTCCTCCTCTCTCTCCCCTCTCCCTCTCTGCTCTCTCTCTCTCCTTCAGTCTTTCCTTCTATTTCCTTCTCCTCCTCAGTGCTTCTTGCAATTTCTCTTCCTTTAACTTTATTTTTCAGACCTGCTATCATCACCACTACCACTGTCATCACCACAGAAATTACCTCATGTAGCACCATTATCACCATTTCCTTACTCCCACTATCACCTACAAGATCATCATCACCACCTTTCTAACACTATCGCTAACCATCACAACCTCTAGATCACTATCTTCACCTCTACAACCTTATCACCCCAACTATCATAATTATTACTATTTTCAACATCACCACTACTTGTTGCCTGTTCCTGCCACTGTTACAACTATCAGTACTATCTGTAACAACAACTCTACAATACCAACAAATATATCCAGTATCACCCACACAACAACTGACAACCAAGGAGGGGGTGATTGTACCTGATGCTTCGACCTACTAGAAATGATAACCAAATCTCTCTTAAATCACACGTTACCATTTTTAAGATTGGACACAATGTAGTCTTGATTTTCCTACCCATAGTTTAAAATATAGGATGATTCAGGCTGGAGTTCCTTTCTTTGGTCAGATATCTGCTCAATCTTTGTTCATCTTTACATAAACAACAACAACAACAAAATAAAGCAGCATCATCAGCAGTAGAGATAATCACAAAAATGCAACGGCAGCTGCAGCAATAACAAAAACAACTTCGACCCATGGTGGATTGGCAGTATCGGTAGAGGGTCAGATGCCATGCTTTCCAGCATAGTTACGTCCCTTTACGATCTGAGTTCAAATCCCGCCGAGGTTGACTTTGCCTTTCATCCTTACGGGGTCGATAAAATAAAAGTACCAGTAATGCACTGGGTATTTGCTGGCCTTGTGCCTAAAGTAGAAACAATTATTAATCGACCCCGTAAGGATGAAAGGGAAAGTTGACCTCAGTGGGATTTGAACTCAGACCCCTTTATGATCTGAGTTCAAATATTATGATATTATTAGCAGTATCGGTAGAGAATCGGACGCTATGATTTGCAGCATAGAGTTACGGCCCTTTCCAATCTGAGTTTAAATCCCGCTGTGATCAACTTTGCCTTTCATCCTTACGGGGTCGATAAAATAAAGCAACAGTAATGTACTGGGATAATTGCTGGCCTTATGCCAAACATAGAAACAATTATTATCAGTATGCCCACGCTATCAAAAATGCGACTATTACGATAAAGAACTAACGAATTAGTTTTTTGTCGCTGCTTGGCGTTTTCAAACTAACAACCAAATCTCTATCAAAATTAAAAACATGGCTATTGTTTGTGAAAAGTGTAGACACAAGATTCTAACATAACCTAAATGGTTTGCTATCGGAGCGGAGTTGGCCGCCTGCGGGTACCAGCTCCATGAGGAGGAGTGGCTGTGACAGCGCTTCTCCCTCGCAGTCTCTCGGGGCAATGTATTGTCCATCCTTTCGGCTGGGACCCAGAGGTGAAGGTGGAGGATACTCGTTCGCACGTCACTTTCTCTCTATTTCTATATGCAGGAATAGCTTAAATCAATGGTTTAATAAACGAACATCTTACAACCTCACATGGTCTCTACTGAAATCTGTTGTTTTCAACGGCCTGCTAAGTCAGTTCACTTACCTTTTAGTAATCTCTTCAGGCATGTGCAACTTGCTAACGAGGTGAATATTAAAATAGACAAAGCAAAACTAACATTTAGAAGATTGCGTTACATAGTTTTGAAACGTAGTTATATCAGCATTACTACGAGGTTGGATCTCATTAAAACATTCGCGCTTATGCCTAGGAGATATGGAGTGTTTACAACAGTAAATTGATATAAATGATAAACAACTTTAATCAATTTTCAGAACTAATAAAGCCCTCATCAGAAGGCGTGTATATTCCACAAACAACCACAGGAAACGTATTTGGTGGATTTATATACCCATCGCTTTTAATAGTATTCTGGTCCAATTATGTCCGAAAATCGTTTAAAGGTATTTTTTTTGTTTTGTTTTTTATAGGGAAATAATTATTTTCTGGCATGTTTAGATGCCTACATATTAGATATGGGCATATTTATATACACAGTGGAGCAGTCTTGGTTACCTGCTCTGTATGTATAAATTTATATTATATATAACTTTATATATAACTTTATATTATATATATGTGTGTGGGGGGGGGTCAGTATGTGTAATATAGTAATGACTTCTACAGGGCTAGAACTGCTCCATTCGGAGCAAATCATCAGGAAAGTTCCTGATGATTTCCTATGAATTAAACAGTTCTAGTCCTGTAATAGCCATTTCTATATAAAATATTCATACTCTGCTATGTATGGAGTACCTTACTGTGGTTACCCCCGATTGGACCCGGGATAACATATATATATGTGTGTGTGTGTGTGTATATGTGTCCTTAACATTATGGAATCTTTTTAAATGTAAACAAATGCGTAATTATTATATATATATAATCAACAATCAAGGGGCCGTATATATATCCAAAATTAAAATTAAGGGTTGTCATCTCCGAGAGACATGCGCCATATCCACCGATGTCAATCTATTTCTAGTTGATATGTAATGCTCGGATCTAATCTTTGAGCTTATTCTACGGTGGATATGGCGCATGTCTCTCAGACATAACAACCCTTAATTTTAATTTTAGATATACGGCACCTTGATTGTTGAGCTAATTCAGTTGAATAGGCTCGGCTGCTATTTCTGGCTGTCGATGGTCCTATTCACGCCACTGGGATGACGTTGTGCAATGTGTGTATTTTTAAAAAATGCAACACGTGGTTCGAGTCATTCACAGATTTGCATTTGCTTTGTAAACGCAGATAGTTATCTTCTTCTCCTTTGGTGACCATCCGAGAATTTGACTACTGTGATTTACGGATTAATAGGTGAAATGTATTTCTTATTTAAAGAAATATATACAAAGGAGATTAATCAATTTAAAAGGTATCTATATTTGAAGTTCTAGTTAAACTTTAATTAGTTACCTACCTAGCTATGTGTGCTTACATTCTTTACAAATTATTCTCTGTGATTGTTTCATATGTTTATTTTATATATATATATATATATATATATATATGTCAATCTATTTCTAGTTGATATGTAATGCTCGGATCTAATCTTTGAGCTTATTCTACGGTGGATATGGCGCATGTCTCTCAGACATGACAACCCTTAATTTTAATTTTGGATATATATATATATATATATATATATATATATATATAATGTAGGAGGTGAGTAATATTGTACAACAATAACACTATGCATATATCAGATAAGTAGCACTCTAAACAAACTATGACGTCTTATGTCTTTCTCATTTATAAACCTTTCTAGCAATTTCCTTTATTTACTTGTTGATATAAAATAATTGTTTCTACTTTAGGCACAAGGCCAGCAATCACCCAGTGCATTACTGGTACTTTATTTTATCGACCCCGTAAGGATGAAAGGCAAAGTCAACCTCGGCGGGATATAAAATAATAATAGTAATTTTTAATTTTGACATAGATAGACTATTCTTATTTTTATTTTTTATTCTATTCTATCTTTTTTTATTTTATTTTATTTTATTTTAAAAACCCTTTTTTCATAATTATTATAATTATTTTTAATTTTATTTTATTTTATTTTATTTTATTTTATTTTATTTTATTTTATTTTATTTTATTTTATTTTATTTTATTAATACATTTTTACACTTCTTAATTCAATTTTTAGTATTCAAACTCAATATAAAATAATATACCCAGTTTCTACATTCTAAACCTATAATTTTTGTAATATTAGCACATACACCTCATCAATTTATTTATTTATTTTTTTAGCCGTTATTGACATGCTCTTTTTCATTTTTGACAGCGTTCCCGACTAAAAATCTCTCTCTCTCTCTCTCTTTCTCTCTCCTCCTTCTTTCTTTCTTTTTTCCTTTTTTCATCTTTCCATTTCTTTTTCCTTTTTCTTTCTTCTTTCCTTTTCTTCATTTTTCCTATTTTTTCTCTTCTCTTATATTTTTTGTCATATGTAGATTGTACACTTTCTTGTTCACAAGTGTTTTTAGGCCTCATCATCATGTTACCTTATTTTATCTGAGAACACAATTTCTGTCCCAGGATGATGTTGTTTTCGAAATGCGCATAATAAAATATATGGAACTTTTTTAACCATCTTTTAATTTCTTCTTTATATATATATATATATATATATATATATATATATATATAAGTAGAAGTTGTATTTAATTTGTTGGAAGTCCGACAAACATAAATGTTTATAACTGATTTAGAGCAATCAACAATTACTGGAGTAAATATTCAATGATATTAAATAAATGGAAACTATATTTATAAAACCATATTTATTTTATTATATATATTTTAAGGGCAACCAAGACAACATTGGTACGCTTTCATCAGATAAAATACAAAGTTTGTTTTATAAATAGAGACGTTCCCATGAAAATCATACCTTATCGGTTGGAAATTCACTGGATATATATATATATATATATATATATATATATATATATATATATATATATATATATATATATATATAATAAAATAAAAGGGTCTGACAAACCGTTGATTACAGAGTCCGGCTAGATCGATACAGATCGAACATTGAACTGATTGGAGGCGAAACGCGCGTCGCCAACCAATAAACATAATGAAGGAGTAACCACTCGTCCTTGTTTTATTTTATCATACTACATTCTGTCTAGCTCTACACCTCGATACAAACGAGTGCTCACCCGGGTGAACCTACAGTAACTCCGCGTTACACTCTCTGGATATATATATATTTACATATATATATATATAGAAGTGGATGGATACTTCAATAGGTACAATGTACTTGTAGAAATATTCAAGTTGTTTATAATACATGTGGTTCAATGGCACTAATTCGAGATACCAGAACAATATAAAAGTAGCGAAACAAACGGTTATTAAACAATTTTCTAAATAAATTAAAAAATGATTAAATAATCACCTGTTCAGATGCTGTTACCGACGGTTTCATCATTCCGAAAGATTGGAAATCCAACGAATTTCCAATGGAAAGAAATTAATCTTAAGACAGCCCTATTTCCACGCTATAAGGTATCTAGCTTAATAGCAAGTAAATATTATGCTCCCTGCCCAAAGCAAGCGGTCAAGCCGTTAAAGTGACACACACGCAAATCAGGTCGCTGATGAAAACTGGATATTATAAACATGTCGAATTGCCACTAAAATTAGTAGCATTATTCAACGTTTTGTTCTCTACATAAGGAGAATAAATTATAGAAGTGGATGGATACTTCAACAGGTACAATGTACTTGTAGAAATATTCAAGTTGTTTATAATACATGTGGTTCAATGGCACTAATTCGAGATACCAGAACAATATAAAAGTAGCGAAACAAATGGTTATTAAACAATTTTCTAAATAAATTAAAAATGATTAAATATCCAGCTTTTATCAGCGACCTGATTTGCGTGTGTGTCACTTTAACGGCTTGACCGCATGCGTTGGTCAGGGAGCATAATATTTACTTGTTATTAGGCTAGATACCTTATAGCGTGGAAATAGGGCTGTCTGAAGATTCATTTCTTTCCATTGGAAATTCGTTGGATTTCCAATCTTTCGGAATGATGAAACCGTCGGTAACAGCATCTGAACAGGTGATTATTTAATCATTTTTTAATTTATTTAGAAAATTGTTTAATAACCGTTTGTTTCGCTACTTTTATATATATATATATATATATATATATATATTGTTTACAGTGAATACAGAGCTATAAGGGAAAATATTCACCACTCCCTCGTTGTTCTCATTACTCACTCAATGAGAAAAGATTTAAACGAATTATTCGTGCAAAACTGCACTCAAAGTGCTTACCAAGGGTTAATTGCAATGAGTAATGTGCACATTTTCCTGGGCCATGGTTTCCACGATCCAGACTGATCAAATAAGTGCATTTGCAACTCGCTTTTCACAGTGGTTGAAAGTGCAAAATGTAGATGCTATTAACTAAATCGCTTTATCTGGGTGCTAACAGGTGGGGGAAGTAGCCAAATGGCTACCTATTATCACGGACAACTAGTCGTATATGTATGTGTATACACATATGTATATACCCACACATACACATGCATACATATATTTTAAGTCAGCATGAAAGCCCGGAAGTCGTTACTGATAATCTGTGGATATATATATATATATATATATATATATATATATATATATATATATATATATATATATATATATATATATATATATATATATATATCGTCTTCATTAAATCAGGTAAGAAATTCTTAATATTTACTATTTCTCAGATCCTACCTGATTTTGATTGTGTTTAATCTGATAAAGCATTGCATTGTCCGGTCATTAGAATCACACTTAGTAAAACACATACAGTAGTATGGAGGTTTTTACTGCCTTGACCCAGCAAAGTATTAAACTATTGCAAAGAAGATCCTTGAAGTTGAAGCATTGGATGATACTAGCAGAAAAATCACTCTTCGGGTGGTTTTCTGCTAGTATGTGTAGTGTGTATATTGATATTATACGCAAGTATATATACATGTAGATATGATACATCAAATAAAATCGTAATTAACAATAAACACAGAAATTGAAAGAAGTCTGTGTTACATTGTCTTATGTAATCAGTAACGTAATCCATGATGCATTAAAAAAAGACGATATATATAAACTGCATTAGGAGAAAATTAGTGACAGAAAATGAGTATGTTTATTTAAGCGATCGCCACCGGAAATGTTGACATCACACACTCTCTCTTTCTATATATATGGTAGTTGAAGTGGTGGTGGTGGCAACTTTGAAAGAAGTCAATTTTAAATTATTTATTTTTAAGAAATTATTTTTGTTTACGATTTTAGTAGATAAATTATGTAATATTCATTCATTATTTATTCAAAGTAATCCAACTTATTTTACAAACGGGATAAAAAGAATAAACCGTACGCAGTCCCGAAGACCTTCTTTTATTATAGTTTAAGATTATTGTGTTGTTTCCACAAATCAGCAAAGATCAAGTTAAACAGGAATTTTTTTTTTTGTTTTTGCTTTTTTGGTTTTTTTTTGCTTGATGTATTAAAACTATTGCTTAATAATGGGGAGAATATGGGTTCCAGCTCCAACAACTGTAAAATTTGCAGCACTTCCCCATCGTGTGTACTAAGAATTCTGGCATCCAACAGAGTTCATAACCAGGCATATGATTACCTGAGTATCGTTATCCAAGTCCAATTAGAGAGGACGTTTTCAAAGCTAAAGATCATAAAGACAAGGTTAAGAAACTCGCTGTCTGGAAGCACTTGGATTCCTACATATTGCTATTCATTGAAAAGGACTTGGTAGATGATCTCACTCACTCTTCTTCTCCTACTCTCTCTCTCTCTCTCTTTCTCTCTCTCCTACATATATATATATATATATATATATATATATATATATATAGGAGAGGGAGAGAGAGAGAGAGAGAGAGAGAGAGAGAGAGTGAGAGTAGGAGAGGAAGAGTGAGTGAGATCATCTAACAATTCCTTTTCAATGAATAGCAACATATATATATATAGTGAGATCATTAATTTGACGTTGGTAATATGGTGTCCAATAGCACAGCATCATCTGCTCAAGTAGAGTTGATGAGTAGCTATGTACGCAGTTTTCTGACTATATGCCATCCCTACCGGGTAAATGCGCCCAACATTCAGGTATCTCTGCTGCTGTTGCTGATGATGATGATGATGATGATGCTGCTGCTGATGCTGCTGCTGGCAGGATGTTGTTGTAATGTTATGTAAAAGTGTTCATTTTGTATATATGTGGGGAAAAAATGTTTTCAGACCATCACATGCACAAGGATAAATGGAGCTAAGCTTGTTGTGGAGGGACGTCCTGATTCAGGGGCATGAAGTTCGTCAACAAGCACTTTCTTCAGTGATAACAACGCGTTAGTATTGTTTCCTGTTGGAAGATATTGCATATTGTTCGCTGTAATATTCGCAACTTCTGTTAAAACACAAAATCAATTCAAATTTGACTTATCTTTTTTTATTTTCGCATGCTAAATAGATAATCGCATGTACGGCCATAAAGCCATTTGGTATTGCAAAGATATTTCACGGTGTTTTATATATTTATATATATAAATTAAAAAGTGACAAAGGCGCTGTGTGGTTACTGATAAGTATTATTTAGAAAGTATGAGAAAAAAACAAAAACAAAAGCATCAACAGTGCGTTGATAACTAAAAAGGATAGCTATCAGTGATCCACAGATGACAGCCGATGAGCGGGACTTGTCTTTGTGTTTCTCTCTCACACATTCTAAATATATATATAACCATATACATATCATCATCATCATTTAACATTTATTTTCCATACTTACATGGGATTTCAATATATATATATATATATATATATATATATATATATATATATATATATATATATATATATATATATATATATATATATATATATATATATTTATATATATATATATATATATATATATATATAAATAAATGGAACGGGAACAAAACAGAGAGGCAGTACGAACAAAGGTTTATTAGTTTCACGCTCTTGAGAGTGTGGGGGGGGGGTCGGACATAAGCCCTTCTTCAGGCGAAAGAGTTCAGAGTGTGTGTAGGGGAGTGGGGGAGAGACATTTAGAACAAAGGGGGGTAGAGGAAAAGGAGGAAAAAAGGTGGAAGGGGTACAAATAAAAATAAATATAAAAAAAATAGAAATAAAAATAAACATGAGGATAAACAGTTGGTGGAAGGGTGTGGGGCGTGTAGGGGTGGTGGTGGGTGGAGTTGGGAGAGGGAGGCGGGTTTTCCGAGCGGGGAGGGCTGAAGGTGGTGTATGTGTGTAGGTGTACGTGTGTGTGTTTGTGTGTATGTGAATGTGAGAGTCGGGGGAAGAACGAGGTTCCATGTTCAGGAAAAGGTGTATGGGGGTGGGGTGTAGGTCGGTGTATGTGTGCGCGTGTGGATGGGGAGGGGTCAGAGGGCTGGGAGGGGGTGGGATTCCGGAGGGTGAGTGTATATATATGTGAGAGTACGCACGTGTGTGTGGTGTTTATACATATTGTGGAGTAGGTTGCGTGGTTGGAACATTTTTTATTGTGAGTGTATGCCCGTGGGTAAGTTCCTAAGGTAGTTCCGTAGAGGGTGTTGTCAGATGCCGGATATTTTCCTTGTGATATATATATACGATATTAATAAATGGAAACTATATTTATAAAACCATATTTATTTCATTATACATATTTCAGGGATACCAAATTAAAATATGGTATGCTTTCATCAGACAAAATACAATATATAAACAGTTTTATAAATAATTTTGACGTACCCTATTAAATGCAACTATTATTTTTGGAAGCTGTCAGGATAGTGAAATGTTTATATTATTTTATTAGTTATAATGTTAAGCACAATTAGAAAAAGACGGAGAGAAAGAAAGAAAAAAAAGACGGAGAGAGAGAAGGAGAGAGAAAGAAAGAGAGAGAGAGAAAGAAAACCTGGAGAAATATCGGAGAGAGAGAGAAATGTATGTAGAAAAGAAAGAGATAAATAGATAGGAGGAAATAAAAAAGAAAGAAAAAAGGAAGAAATAAGAAAAACAAAGGAAAGCAACAGAGAGATAATAAGTCATCATACAGATAGAAAAACTCAAGAGAGAGAAAATACTATATAGAGAGAGGGGGAGATAGTGACAACTTTACGTCATGTCATTAAGTTGAGTTAACAATTTATATGAAATGAATAATAAAAATATAAATATATTCATGAATGGGACATAGATATATAATATGAGAAAATAACATTGTTCAATAATGACCATATGTTTAGTTTAAAAACTTGAGATCAATATACCAAAATCTGAGTTAAATCTTTCAAAAAGTACCCTATTTATAAAAATCAGGATACAAATATGTATATATATACACACACATATGTACGTCCTGAAAATAGAAATTATGTCTACTCAAGCCAATAATATAGACACACAAAGCGCAAATGATTTCACTTGATCACTGCTATACACTCCTTTTGTTATAAAAAGTTCACAGTATATATACATAAATATACGATTAATATTCATGTCCTCATATATACGATTACCGTTCATGTATTTAATATTATGCATATATGCAACATACATCACATATACACACACACATATATATACATACATATGTATAAATAAATATCTGCGTGAGTCCTCCAGCATCGCTCATGTATATATACAGACATATATACAAACACTTTTATATGCATGTTAATACACACATATGGCATTTGTATAGAGATAATCAAATATCAATATATTAATATAGAAATATCAAAGCATTAAATATCTTTAAAACACTATAGAGTATCTCAAGTTAAAATAATATGTTTTATATATTTAGTATAGAAATTTATCCTACCTATATCTCAAACAAGATATTGAAAGGGTAGACTTATGAAAGTTATTAGAAGCTATCAGAGTCAAAACAAATAAAAAAATAAAAATAATTTAAAAGATTTAGAAGACCTAGTGATTCTACGGATAACCTTATATTTAGTATAGAAATTTATCTTACGTATATTTTATTTAATACATTGGGAACATATACATTTTAGAGTAGTTTATTATATCCTTGTTTATATTTAGGAAGAAAGTTTAAAATGAAAAAGGTGAAGGAATCTAATGATTTATCGACAGGTTTCATATATTAACTAAATTTCTTAATTAATTATACTACATTTTAAATTTATATTTATATTTAAACGTTGAGTTCAATCTATGTCTGCAGCGACTGAATAAATTGCTCCTTAAATTAAGGGAATTTTTGGACTTTAATATAAAGAATATTTCTTCTATACAAAGATCACAATTTTCTGAAGAGGAATTAAAAGGAGTAGCTTATGAAATAATATTCCAATTCATCGAATATTTAATATTATCTCGTTTAAGGTGCCAGAGTAGGCTAGATAGCGAAGTTGAAGATTTTTTGTTTGGATCTGTGAAAGAATTCTTATGATTATTGAAGCGAAGTTTAAATTCTGTCGAGGTGGAACCAACATAGTTGAAAGAATTTAAATTAGTTTTAACATTACAATTGTACACTACATTTTTAGCTAAGCAGTTGTTATTTAACGTACAGTTAGATTTATTTCTACAGTTACAGTTATTTAATTGAATATTGTTTGGGTTATTATTGGTATTTTGGTTAGGTTTTAAATTCCTATTATTAATTCTATTAATATTTTGTGCTAAATTTTTGGTGGACGAGTAATTTAATTTTATAATGTGTCTATTAAAAATTGAGTAATATTTATGTGTTCTCGGGAAGCGTTTGTCAAGAGCATTAAGGAATAGTTTAGCAATATGGGTTTTAATATTTAGTGAGAAAAAAGGGGGCAAACCATAATATATTTCTAGTTCTATTTCTTTTTCGGCTTTTGGAATTATTGTAATGTTTTCTATTATAGTTGTTAAAGTTGTTACCGTAATTGAAATTGTTATTATTTTGGTTAGTTTGCTTATTATTATTATCGATGTATTTAATTTTATCTCTATATCCTGCTCTACCTATTTTCTCGCTCTTGAGTTTTTCTATCTGTATGATGACTTATTATCTCTCTGTTGCTTTCCTTTGTTTTTCTTATTTCTTCCTTTTTTCTTTCTTTTTTATTTCCTCCTATCTATTTATCTCTTTCTTTTCTACATACATTTCTCTCTCTCTCCGATATTTCTCCAGGTTTTCTTTTTCTCTCTCTCCTTCTTTCTCTCTCCTTCTCTCTCTCCGTCTTTTTTTTTCTTTCTTTCTCTCCGTTTTTTCTAATTGTGCTTAACACTATAACTAATAAAATAATATAAACATTTCACTATCCAGACAGCTTCCAAAAATAATAGTTGCATTTAATAGGGTACGTCAAAATTATTTATAAAACTGTTTATATATTGTATTTTGTCTGATGAAGGCATACCATATTTTAATTTGGTATCCCTGAAATATGTATAATGAAATAAATATGGTTTTATAAATATAGTTTCCATTTATTAATATCGTATATCTACTCCAAAAACTTGTCGAGTGCTTTATATCAGTTATAAAATATTTACTTGTTGTATCCCAACAATTTTAAATAGAACTTTTGCATATATATATATATATATATATTCTTTGCTTAAACTTTAATCTGTTAATATAATAAATATATATATATATATATATATATATATATATATATATATATATGTGTGTGTGTGTATATATATACATGTATATGTGTGTGTGTTTATGTATATATATGAAACTGTACTATAAATACACATCACATCAACACCACCACCGCTCATTTTTCAGCAAAACAAAAGAAAAAAGAATAACAAAAGCTTCAATAATTCTTTAACTCTCAACATTAACATTAAACCAACTAATATCTAGCACTACCCACAAACTACCACAATTAGCACCAAGCTTTTAACCAGACACAACTTTCACAACCGTCTCAACACACTCTCATTACTATCACCAAGTAAACTGCAACATTTTGCAGACAGTGTGATAACAGTAATCAATTGGAGAAGTTTCCCAGCTTGGAATATTGAGTAGAAAACAAAAACAACATAAACTAAAAAATATGTATATTAGATAAATAACATGAATAAATTGAAGAACGTCAGTATAGATTTTCTGGTCTACTCCAGATAAATAATTAATAATTATTTTATTTACTCGATAATATTTATTCCATATCTTCTTTTTGCGTATATTTATTTTATGGAGAATCCGGGTTGGGCGTAGGCTAAAAGTGGGTGCACTGCAATAGTATAATATATATATATATATACATACTTTTGCCTATGAATATATTCCAGTATTATTTCTACTAATTTCCATTATTGGACTGTAGTCATACTCAGGCAGTTCCTATAAGGTTTTTTAGTTGATTAACCGCATTACGTATAATTTCAGTCTGGTATTTTATCGATTTCTATTCGTCGAGCAACTAATTTACGAGACACAAATGGACAAAACATAAATAACAGACACACACACAGACGCACATACACACACACACACACACACACACACAGACATACTAACAGAGACACATACACACACACACACACACACACACACACACACACACACACACACACACACACACACACACACACACACATGGAAACGACCTCTGAAAAGTTTTCGCCTAATAAATTTACTAATTTAGTATTCGCCAACCTGGGGCTCGTTCTTTTTTTTTCGACCATTTTGATTCTTCAACATTTATTCCTTTCTTGATAGCTGAGCGCCATTTTTCACGATTGGTCATTGACTTCTCCCATGTAGTATCAATCATGCCACCCACTTCATTGTGATATCGTTTGGAAACATCCTTATAATGGGATTATAAACAGCCTTTGCAACGGCTTCCAAACTTAATGTCTCTTTAGATCACTGCTTTACGGATCACTGTATCATCCATACGAATCATCTATTCCAATCCGAAGTAGCTACGATTCAAGCAGAATGGGGTTAACACGTAGTACATTTGAACGCTGCAGAACCACCTAGTTGGATATTGTGGTCTCGGATGGAAAATCATCGCTATCGATATTAAATGATGCACTTGTCAGTTCATCAGATTTATATGTGCCGAAGATGAAATGTGTAAGTTTCATCTAATACAACAGACAATATAATTTAACAGCTTGGTTAACTTTGTTAACAGTTTTAGGGACACGTTATTTCCATAGTCTTTTGCTAAGCTTACTGAAAGTGATCGCCGTTGATGTGGTGACTCACTTCTACATCCAGGCGGTTATCAACTGATATCGTACTGCCCAAATACGCAAGATTAAAAGGTGGTTGATGTTCCAGTCTTTTTTACATTAATTGAAAGAGTTAAAGCTGTTGTCGCATATTCAAGATGATGTTTAATTAATTTTCTAAATACGATGTTAGTGTGGGTGGTACTAGTGGTGTAATCAATAGCATTCTCTATTACTTTTGTCTTCCACCCTCTGGGGGTCGATAAAATATAGTAGCAGTAAAGAGACAATTACTCAGATCGATATAATTTGCTGTTCCACTTCTCCACTATAAATTCTGGCTTTCAGCCTATGCTAGAGGGTAATTTTCTCATTATTCTTTTAAAGGATTGTAATTTGTTAATGGAATCATAGGGGCGCTTTGTGTCTTGCGTATCTTAAACACGGCGGAGCCCATCTACTCCAGTTCTGACGACAGTCAATTTCTTCCTACAAAGAGAGAGGGGCGTGACAAGAAGAAGAAGAAGAAGAAGAAGAAGAAGAAGAAGAAGAAGAAGAAGAAGAAGAAGAAGAAGAAGAATTTTGAACTTTATTAATGGAGAGTAGGTAAATATATACTGAGGCAAATGAGGGTAAGGGTTGGGGCTAGGGTGAGGAGATAGGGGCCATTATAGCTTTGTTATTATTCTACGAAATTATAGGAGAGTTGCTATACTCTCTGTTAATGTCTAATCACCTATTTTGTCTTCCCCTTCATTCCGTCGTCTTCGCCATCTCCACCTCCTCCTATTATCTACACAGCCGAATCTTTCTTCATAAAACTCCCTCACACCTCTCAACATCCATCTCAATGACATCTTTAAATAATGAATCTGACCAATTTTATCTGACGTTCCTGGTGATTTCATATGAAGAAAACAGTGTTAGGCATATAGAAGTCCGCTCTCTCTCTCTATATATATATATATATATATATCATATATATATATATATATATTTATATATATATATATATATATATATATATATATATATATATATATATATATATATATATATATATATATATATATGATTAGGAGACGAAGCAAGTCGAATAGAACGGACATAGCTTCGGCCGTTTTCTCACTCACTCCATGGAAAACTAAGTTCGTATAAATTTGAGCCCAGCTGACCGGAGTGCACATTTTCGTTAGATACTTACTTATATAGAGGTGTGTCAGAAAAGTATAAGGTCTTAGTGCGATGTGTGAGCTATTAGTAGGGTAGGGATTAGTGGCTTACGTAACCGTGAGACGAAATATCTGGGAAGTACCTAATTGCGATCTCAACTGTCTGCAGCCATTATATGTTTCTTCACAGAAGATTTGAACAAGAAGATGTTGCCAGAGCTGCGGAGTGATGACCAGAAGGAACGGCGCATGCAGATATGTTAGGAGATCCTCGAGTGTCTTCAATCCGAACCAGACTTACTGGGGCGAGTCATCAACGGTGGTGAGTCATGGATTCTTGAGGACAACCCGGAGACCAAGTGCCAGAGCCTTCGTTGGATGAGTCCGGAATCGCCAAGGTGGAATAAAGCAAGACAGTCGAAGTCCAAAGTCAAACACATATTGATCGTGATCTTTAATGTGAGGGACATCGTCCACATAGAGTTCCTGCTACAAGGCCTGGTGATCAACCAGGGTGTCTACAAAGAAATCGTGCCACAGTTCCTTTTGTTTAGTGCGCGAGGAGATGCGAGAGTTGTGTTAGGACAATTTTATTCTTATGTAAATCCATTGCTCAACATTTTTTTAGTTGTTCTTTTCTTCTTGTAAGCTTGCTTATAGCTGTGTATATTGTTTACTTACATTCTTCCTTATATGCTAAATAACTCAACTCCTCTTTCTACCGTTTCTTCTGATGAAATGCAGATCTTTTCTGGTGGATTTATTGATTATATGTACTGGTACCACACTTATCTCTATAGGAACAGTTGTTGAAATTAAAGATAACTTTGTCTTCAACTATAAATACCCTAAACCATCGGAGTACACTTTTGATCCTTCTTGGATAACACTATGCTGTCGACTCTAATAACGAATTGAGCTGTACCCACCTTACCAAAAGTAACAGTTGATTACTCCTGTATAATTATTGCTCTCTCTCTCTCTCTATATATATATATATATATATATATATATATATATATTAGAAAGTGAGGTTTTTTTTACAAATTGAAAAATAACCGAGGTGTCCTACACGAGTGAAAGTATAAGGAAAAAGAGATGAAATCGAAAATGCAACTGGAGTCTTATTTTTTTTTTAAATATATATATTTATTTGGTTCCTTTACCGGTTTCGCAGTTCTTCTGCTTTTCAAAAGTAGAGTTGAGATGGAGGGTCTGTGGTTTTTCTCACATCTGGTTGGTCTCTGAATGTTACTTCTTTTATATGGAAAAAGTGGCTCGAAATGCCAGGTTTTTCGAGAAGTAATTTGATTGGTTGGTCAATAATTATAATAAATTTCGCGCCAGTTTGCGTTACAATAGTTCTTCAAATAAGAGGGAGGGTTGTCACAGGTTGTTTTTTCATATATGAGGGCTTGAATTTCTTTTTACTTGAAACAAGGGGCTCACGAAGGCTTTTTTTTTTTTTTTTGGTTGGTTATAAATGAAATTATGGCTGTCACGTGAACAAGTTTTCATTAAATTTTCGCGCCCTTATTTGGAAATCCATTCTGCAGCCTTTTTAGAGAATTTTATGATAAGTGAAAGATAATGGTCAAGAGAAATGGGATGGGAGAATTGTTCTGGTTCAGTGAATATGGTTAGTTCGCTGGGGTGTCAGAATTCAGATTTTCTATTGAATAAAGAAAGTAAAGATATGTATGTTTATTTGTGTGCTTGTGTGTGTGTGTGTGTGTGTGTGTGTTGTGTGTGGGTGTGTGTTGTGTGTGTGTGTTTGAATTTCTTTACTTAAAACAAAGGTGACTCACGAAGGCTTTTTTTTAATAAACGTGATTTGATTCGTTATAAATGAAATTTGGCTGTCACATGAACAAGTTTTCATTACATTTTCGCGCCCTTATTTGGAAATCTATTCTGTAGCCTTTATAGAGAATGTTATGACAAGGAAAAGATAGTGGTCAAGAGAAATGGGATGGGAGAATTGTTCTGGTTCAGTGAATATGGTTAGTTCGCTGGGGTGTCAGAGTTCAGATTTTCTATTGAAGTAAAGATATGTATGTTTATTTGTGTGCTTGTGTGTGTGTGTGTGTGTGTCTGTGTGTGTGTGTGTGTATGTGTGTATTGGAAGATGATTCTATTAGTAGAAATGGGGGAGGGAGTTGTGTGTGTATATGGGTGTTATGTGTGTGTGTGCGAGTATGTTAAGATGGAGAGAATATGTATTTTATGTGTGTGTATATATGTATGTAGGAAAGTGGTTCTATTAGTAGAAATGGGGAGGGAGTTGTGGGTGTGGGGGTTGTTATGTGTTTGTATGGGTGTTATGTGTGTGGGAGTATGGTTAGCATGTTAAGATGAAGAGAATATATATATATATATATATATATTGTGTGTGTGTGTGTGTAGGAAAATGATTCCTTTAGTAGGAATATTTTTGAATGAACATATTTTCCTTACTTATTCGTATTTGTTCTGTTGTATTGTCAGTGCAAACGTATGTTAAGGTTTATTTAGTTCGGGATTTTATTTTCTAAAGTAGAAGGTGTTTTAAACTGGCGCGGAATTTATTATAATTATTGACCAACCAATCAAATTACTTCTCGAAAATCCTGGCATTTCGAGCCACTTTTCCATATAAAAGAAGTAACATTCAGAGACCAACCAGATGTGAGAAAAACCACAGACCCTCCATCTCAACTCTACTTTTGAAAAGCAGAAGAACTGCGAAACCGGTAAAGGAACCAAATAAATATATATATTTAAAAAAAAAATAAGACTCCAGTTGCATTTTCGATTTCATCTCTTTTTCTTTATACTTTCACTCGTGTAGGACACCTCGGTTATTTTTCAATTTGTAAAAAAAAACCTCACTTTCTAATATATACCCACCACACGAAGACCGAAAATGCCACCAAAGTCTCAACAAAACAACAACTCACTGAACCAGGACATCTTAAATGAACTCAAAGAGATTTCCTCTAAACTCTCAATTTTGACCAACAAAGTGGACCAAATACACATCTATAAAAAAGGACCCCACGAAGAAACAGAAAATACCCAAAAGACGAATATTACTCCAGTATTAACTAAGCTAATTGAAACCATTGAAACAGCAATGCTCCAAAAGCTGGAACAACCGTTAGAACCCAATCTACGAGATGTCCACTCAGTGAAAAACACTCTAATCAACATATGGACTCAAAAGCTCACAGCCCGCAACTTCGCCCTTTGGAATCTCCTAAAAAATAATGGCAAGGCAGACATATATGAAAAGTGGCTAAACTCTACCCCAATCATCCTCCCCAAAAAACTCCAAATAAAATCCATCCCGAATGAACCAGAAAACCAACAAAGACTTAGGGAAAAGATGACGTTGGAAAAATTTAAAACAGAAATAGAACTGTTGCGATTAAGAGCCAACTCCAACGAAGAAAAATTCAAGTCACTCGACCAACAGATGGACACAGAAATCTCAAAGCACTGTGAAGGCCTACTCTACAAAAAAACCCTAAAACTTTGGAAAGAAAACTGTGAGGATGAAGAACTAACATCCCTCCAGCGATGGGAAAAAAAGGCCACCTGGTTCAACAACTACGAAATGGACTTCAAAAATGAACAACATACAGGTAACCCATTTTTAAAACAAACTAAAACTCACACACCACAAATAACAAAAAAAGTAACAAAACGTCCAACATACCCCCAGCAAAACTATAACGATAATCCCAGAAACCATAGACAAAACTATAACCCTACTAACAAAAACCAAAGATCCCCGAACACAAGGCAGGACCTTATCCGCAGATCACAACCCACACAAAACCTATTCCAAAACCGTAGACCCCTGCCCACACAGAGCCTGTTCCAAAACCGTAGATCCCAACCCACACAAAGGAACAAAATCTACAACCCGGACTATCAACAAACCGAACCTCAATACGTCCGAAACTTCTATACAAGACCACACAACAACAGGAGAAATACCATTAGATATAATAATACCATTGAAAAAACATTCCAGAAAAATCATTTTTTAGACCAAGGCTACAGGACTCACGACACCCGGTGGCACAAACCGATTTTGAAAAACCGAAAATAATTAACCTTTCAAATACAAACCTCTCAGCCCAACAAGTAAAAATTCTCTCCAAAGGACTGAAATTCACACCAACACCACAATACTCTAACCCCAATGAGATAAATGACGAAATCTCACACTTCTGTAGAAAATTACGTCTCACAGAGGAATTCTTTGACAAGGAGAATAACGATGAATCAATTGTACGGAATAAAAGCAGCTACAACCCAACAAAAGGTAGAAACAGAGTTCTGGACAAATTTTGTGACCACATAGCTACCTTCCCATACCATGAACTACCGCAACCTAAACCCAACACGAGTCGAAGGGAATGGGAGATTATCCATGAACTAAAAAACAATACGGACATTATAATTAAGGAAGCGGACAAGGGAAGTACTGTTGTCATTATGGAGGCTGAAAAATATAAAAATTCTATGTTCTCTCTCTTACAAAATACTAATTACTATGAAAGAGTAAAAAACTACCAGCAATCAAAAATAATGACCAGATTAAACACACTGATTTATCGATACCAGGAAGACCTAACTAAAAAGGAACGCGATTATTTAACAAATTTTGAATACAAAACCAGCAACCTTTACGGACTTCCGAAGATCCACAAGTGTAAAATAATCAACGATGCCTGTAAACAATCCACCTCAGCCTGCGTGAACACACAATACCCCCACAGACCTTAAATTAAGACCAATTGTAGCGGGCCCACAATGTGAAACACACAGACTGAGCAACTTTATAGACATACTACTGAAACCAATTCTCAAACACATACCAAGCCTTGTAAGAGACGATCTGGACTTCTTAAACCACCTCCCCAAACATGTCAACAACGGCACTATTATTGTGTCTTTCGATGTAGTGAATCTCTACACAACGATCCTACACCAATACGGACTAGAAGCAATAGGATTCTGGCTAGAGAAATATCCCAATGAGATACCTGACAGAATAGAAAAAAGCTTCATCACCGAGGGATTAAAATTCATCTTACAGAACAACTTTTTATTTCGATGGCAATACTTATAAGCAAATATCGGGGACTGCGATGGGTACAAAAGCCGCTCCAACGTATCCCAACTTAGTCATGGCATACTTAGAAGTCCAGATATATGAACAGTCCAAATCAAAATACGGATTGAACTTCCACAAATATTTATCAGAGAATTGGAAGCGCTACTTGGATGATTGTCTCATTCTTTGGTCCCACACACTCGACCAACTGAAGGATTTCAAAAACTTAATAAACGGCATCAATAACCACATCCAATTCACAACTGTATACAGCCAAGATCAACTCCCATTTCTGGACATCTTAATCTTTAAAAAAGACACCAATATCGAATCTGACATACACTACAAACCAACAGATTCCAAACAATATCTGCTATTCACCTCCAACCATCCAAAGCACACGAAGACGAACATTCCTTTTAACCTAGAAAGAAGAATTTGCACAATTGTCTCCAATTATGAAACGCGAAATAAAGACTTCAAGAATTAAAGGAAATTCTACTGGAGAGAGAGTACGCACTATTACTAATAAATAATGGAATAGGCATTGATGAATTACGGAAACAGAAACAAATTCAAGGTACGTCCAATATTCTATCATATATCTCAACACACAACCCAAGAAATGCGGAAGCTACAACACTATTCACAAGAACATCCCACTACTAAAACAAAACCCAAGAATGAAAAAAGCCCGTGAAACACACAAAATAATCAAAAGCAAAAGACAACCAAAATCACTGAAAACATTACTCACCAATGCAAAATTACCTACCACAAACCCACAACCAACTATTAAAAAATGTGGTCGCTCTAATTGTGGAACCTGCACTCACCTCATTGAAGGCAACACGTATACATTTAAAATCAGGACAACATTTTACTGTAAAAAATCACTTCACTTGCTCATCAAAAAATCTACTTTATGCCATTAAATGTAAAGGATGCAATGAAGATTATATAGGACAAACTAAACTCACACTCAGAAACAGAATGACAGTTCATCGCCAACAATTACGAGATCCAACCACGAGACAGATACCACTAAGTGCACATCTAGACATTTGCACAAATTCCAATTCTTCCCATTTTACGTTTGCGCTAACAATACAACAGTACAAATACGAATAAATAAGGAAAATATGTTTATTCAAAAATATAGACCAGCATTAAATATGGTTTAATATACATTATGTCAACACCATAATATGACATACACACACATAACACCTTCTACTTTAGAAAATAAAAACCCGAACTAAATAAACCTTAAAATACGTTTGCACTGACAATACAACAGAACAAATACGAATAAGTAAGGAAAATATGTTCATTCAAAAATATTTCTACTAAAGGAATCATTTTCCTACACACACACACACACACACACACACACACACACACACACACACACACACACACACAATATATATATATATATATTCTCTTCATCTTAACATGCTAACCATACTCCCACACACATAAAACCCATACACACACATAACAACCCCCACACCCACAACTCCCTCCCCATTTCTACTAATAGAACCACTTTCCTACACACATATATACACACACACAAAATATATATTCTCTCCATCTTAACATACTCGCACGCACACACATAACACCCATATACACACACACACAACTCCCTCCCCTATTTCTACTAATAGAATCATCTTCCAATACACACATACACACACACACACAAGCACACAAATAAACATACATATCTTTACTTCAATAGAAAATCTGAACTCTGACACCCCAGCGAACTAACTATATTCACTGAACCAGAACAATTCTCCCATCCCATTTCTCTTAACCACTATATTTTCCTTGTCATAACATTCTCTATAAAGGCTACAGAATAGATTTCCAAATAAGGGCGCGAAAATGTAATGAAAACTTGTTCACGTGACAGCCAAATTTCATTTATAACGAATCAAATCACGTTTATTAAAAAAAACCCTTCGTGAGCCACCTTTGTTTTAAGTAACGAAATTCAAACACACACACACAATACACACACACACACACGCACACACACACAAGCACACAAATAAACATACATATCTTTACTTTCTTTATTCAATAGAAAATCTGAATTCTGACACCCCAGCGAACTAACCATATTCACTGACCCAGAACAATTCTCCCATCCCATTTCTCTTGACCATTATTTTTCACTTATCATAAAATTCTCTAAAAAGGCTGCAGAATGGATTTCCAAATAAGGGCGCGAAAATTTAATGAAAACTTGTTCACGTGACAGCCATAATTTCATTTATAACCAACCAAAAAAAAGAAAACAAAAAAAAGCCTTCGTGAGTCCCTTTTTACAAGTAAAAAGAAATTCAAACATTCATATATGAAAAAAACAACCTGTGACAACCCCCCTCTTATTTGAAGAACTATTGTAACGCGAACTGGAGCGAAATTTATTATAATTATTGACCAACCAATCAAATTACTTCTCGAAAAACCTGGCATTTCGAGCCACTTTTTCCATATAAAAGAAGTAACATTCAGAGACCAACCAGATGTGAGAAAAACCACAGACCCTCCATCTCAACTCTACTTTTGAAAAGCAGAAGAACTGCGAAACCGGTAAAGGAACCAAATAAATATATATATTTTTTTTTAAAATAAGACTCCAGTTGCATTTTCGATTTCATCTCTTTTTCTTTATATATATATATAGTGACTGGGGATTCCTTCTTTGTTTCTGTGCCTTTCCTTTCTTCTATCCTACGCCATTTTGTTTCTGTGTGTGTGTTGTGTGCTCAGTTTGCGCATGCGCCACATCCGGGTGTCTGTGTGTGTTTGTGTTCATTTATCTATTTGTTTATTTATTTATTTATTTATTGTTGGTTGGTTGTTTGTTCTATGCGTGTGTGTGTTTTCATTTTGTCCTGTGTGTGTTTTGGCAATGAACAAAAAAAACGAAGATAATACGTCATATGTGGAACGTGGAGAACAATAGCACGCAAAGACAAAACCACGTAAATGGTATAGCAGAAGTCGTAGCCTAAAATTCTAACTAGGAGACCGAATGAATCTCCGCTACAGAGTTAAGAACAAAGTAAATAAATACAATATAGAAGTAATAGAAATAAATAAATACATACACGCAAACAAATACGTACATACACAAGCATACGCAAAACACTTACCATAGGTATACAAAACCACGCACATATAAATATGTGTGTGTGTGTATGCGTGTATACAAATAAATAAATAATTATATAAACGTATATAAATAAATAAATACGTATATAACAAGCACACCCACATACCTACATGTAAATACACGAATGTTCGGAGACGTAAGTCAACCAAAACATGAAGTACACATATACACACACCCTACATACGTACGAACCAGCATACTCACACAGACGCAAAACTTCCGTATACACAAAGCCAAACCATATGTACCAGAATATATAAAATTATACGCCAAAACATAAACAATCAAATATACGTACGAGAAGGTAAACGTACCTTCACAAAACATACGGGTAATATATACTTACCTATGCAAATAAGTAATGGTATAAACAAAACATATACTTAGCTCCCACATCAAGACGTAAAATATCCACGTATAGATCGTACTATCCGTTAGGGTATAACGTGGGGCTGTAATACAGGAAAGTTTTGTGCAATTTATGTTTACAAGCCGAAATTGCCTCAGATTTTTTGTTTAAGATGTGGTCTGTGGCGTAGAGTATTTCCAGGGCCTATTTCTCCCCACTTTACCCTGAAGGATCACAAATCCAATTTTCCGAACAACCCCTCTATTCGGCTTATTAACCCTACGAAGTCCGATTTAGGCAGACTTAGTAAAACGATT
Organism: Eledone cirrhosa; assembly: GCA_964016885.1. NCBI lineage: Eukaryota > Metazoa > Mollusca > Cephalopoda > Octopoda > Eledonidae > Eledone > Eledone cirrhosa. The sequence continues at coordinate 67,022,726 of OZ024741.1, read as the reverse complement.
CTTGATAGAATTATACCTGAAATTAGAAGTTTGGACCCTCTTGCACTGTGGAACAATTCTTTCGCGGTGATTGATTGGTTCAACGGCATATGTAACAAGGAACATTGCTGTTTTATCCAATTCGACATCAACAATTACTACTCCTCCATCACTTCACCACTTCTCCTTTGAGCTATCAATTTCGCTATAACACTCACAGTGGTTAAGGATTTCGAAGTTGATGTCATCCTCAATGGCCGAAAGTCGGTGATTAATTTCGACGACTCTATTTGGATTAAAAAATCCAATAGTACCCCATTCGACGTGAGTATGGGCGCCAGTGATTCTGCGGAGGTTACTGATCTTATCGGCCTTTTCCTTCTTTTCTCTATCAAGGATGAATTCCCCAACGCGGGCGGTGGTTTGTACCGTGACGATGGTCTTTTGACCATGACTAAGTGCGGACCTCGTGCTTGCGACAGGTTCAGAAAAGAACTCACAGCCTTCTTTAGAGTCTTCAACCTCTCTATACAGCATAACCAAGAACCTGGTAAGAAATGTTTCGTTGAGGCTTTCCCGTCTTTCCACCAACGAGCGTATTTTCAACGACCATTCCACTTATTACAATGAAGCTCTTGCTCGAAGTGGATTTGTCGATAAGGTAGCATATATTGAGTACGAAAATAGACCTAGAAGAAATAGATCCCGTCGCATATAATATGGAGGTGGCCACACCATTAGCTAAGATCTTTCTTTCCCTTATTACGAAGCATTTTCCCCCTACACATACATATAGTAAAATTTTTAATAGAAATACTATTAAAATGTCTTACTCTACGACTCCTAACCTTGCACATAACTTCACAGCTTCAAATTTAGCTAAACTACCTAGCCGTAAAAACACGTGCAACCCTGTAGTTAGTACTAACTGTATTTGTAGGAATCAGTTTGATTGCCCCCTATCCGAGAAATGCCTCTCTAGTAACATCGTCTACAAATGTAAGGTTGTAACACCCACGTCCCGTAGGGCCTACATAGGGTTAACCGCCAATAGATTCAAGCAGCGTCTTTACATGCATACCCATTCTTTTCGTTACCCTCTAAGAAGGAATATGACGACACTTTCAGCTTATATCTGGAGTCTAAAAGACAACCACACCCAATATAAGTTACACTGGGAGATCCTAGCTAGGGCTAAATCGTATAACAGAAATAAAAGACCATGTGACCTCTGCGCCGCTGAGGCCCTGGAAAT
>OZ024741.1:67008992-67016492 GCA_964016885.1 Eledone cirrhosa | reverse complement strand
AATCATGTGTAATCTTGATGGCTACAGCGGAAGGACCAGCTTGAACATAACACTTACCGTTTCTCTTCATTTATCGTTAGTGAATAGAAGTTATAGTGCTCTTAATGTCTACTTGTATTTGGATTTTAGTGAAAGCAGTTTTTTAGTGATGTAGAACGTGTTAGTGGAATCTTGTTGCAGCAACAATGCTGTAACACTGTCATATTCTGGTAGGATTTTGTTTTCAGTAATATTGTTTCAGTGTGAATGTTTTCTGAGTACAATGGATAAGACTCAATCAGGAGTGACGGGTGCAATGACATGGCATGTTTGTATATCTGTAATATGTATATATATATATATATATATGTGTGTGTGTGTGTGTGTGTGTGTGTGTGTGTGTGTGTGTGTGGAATAGCGGGAATCCCAAACACAGAAATCAACTGTAACAGCAGTTGATCACTATAAATAATAGCTTAAAAATTTGGTAAAATAACCTTGGAGATGGAAAAGTGTCCAGCAGAGCCGTCTCTCTCTCTCTCTCTCTCTATATATATATATATATATATATATATATATATTTATATATATTATATATGTGTGTGTGTGTGTGTGTGTGTGTAGTAATAATGGTTTCTTATATTTGTTCTTTTTTAATGGTTTCTTATTGTGTTTAGTAATAATTGTTTCTACTTTAGGCACAAGGCCAGCAATTACCCAGTGCATTACTGGTACTTTATTTTATCGACCCCGTAAGGATGAAAGGCAAAGTCAACCTCGGCCGGATTTGAACTCAGATCGTAAAGGGACGTAACTATGCTGGAAAGCATGGCGTCCGACCCTCTACCGATACTGCCAATCCACCGCCCTTTGTGTTTAGTAATAATAATAATAAATGGGAACAAAGAATCAGTATTGCACCATATACATATTTAATTACATATTACATATGTTTCACTGCAGATCTGCTTGAGGAACGATTGATTAATGTTTGATCCAGACTCTGGAATCGGGAGCTCCTCAAATATGTGTTCTCACATGTAGACTCACGTCCAATACACACACACACACACACACACACACACACAAATAATTGTATATTGCCGGTGTATATATATATACATATATATATATATATGTATATTGCATATATATTGCCGGTGTATATACAAATCCCGCCGAGGTTAACTTTGCCTTTCATCCTTACGGGGTCGATAAAATAAAGTACCAGTAATACACTGGGTAATTGCTGGCCTTGTGCCTAACGTAGAAACAATTATTATATATATATATACACAGACACACACACACACACACGCAGACACACACACACACACACACACACACACACACACACACACACACACACACACACACACACACACACACACACACACACACACACACATATATATATATATATATATATATATATATATAAGCAATATACATTAATTCATAGCGAGGGACCAGTTCTTCGACGATATTTTGTCGCAGGTTGCTGTGGAAACACTTGACACCCAGTATTAACTGACACTCCACGTTAAATATAATGTATTGATAGTAGACTTTTGTAATTTATTCTGCAAACCAAATGATTGTACTTGTGATTGTTGAAAGTATGATCATGCTTTATATTATTTTTCTTTATTCTACTCTATGAGTGTTGTAAATATTTAGAGGAATTGTATATAACTCCTGGTATTTATTTCTTTTATACATATCTAGCTTTTGCAATTATTAATTGTCGTTTGCATTTGATGATCCCTGGTGCTATTTTAAGAAGGGTGTGCAGATGTAGACTTTGTGTACAGTGATTCAATCGGTGTATATTTCCGATTTGGAACTTTTAGCTCACCTCATTGCTTTGGGGTGTCTGATGGAAGGAAGGGTTCAGAATTGTGGTTTATATGAAAGATTCACATTTCTCTTTTCGAGTTCATGGCTTGCTTTTTTGTCGCTGGTTTTCAAGAAATGTTAGATAAGAGTGATTGATAGTTACTACAATATGATAGTTATTTTATGTGCGTGCATGGAGGTGGATTGGCAAAATTGATTCTTCATCGAACAAAATGTTTTGCAGCATTTAGTTACGCCTCTTTGCATTCTGATTTCAAATCCCGGCGAGGTCAATGTTGCCTTTCATCCCTTTGGTGTCTATAAAATATAGCATCAATAAATTACTGTGAGTATATAACCCTCTTTCCCCTCCCTTAAAATCGGTGGCTTTGTGCCTATGTTAGAAACTATTGTGGTGTTAACGTTGTATGGTGGTGCTAATTCTTCTAAAAACTGTTTTGCTGTTTTATTGGAAAAATTGGCAACATGACCTTCCCTAATCATAACAATGTTTTACTGTTAACTTTTACAGTTATGTTAGATATAGATATCTCCTATCGATTATTACTTTCTTTATCTATCTATGTTTGCTGTTTAGTTTTATTTCGATTGTGTTTAATTTTAATTCATTGTATTTAAAGTTGTCTCTGGTTTTTATGAGGCTGGTTATTTCTAGACTTAAACTGGAGATGCTGGGGGGGGGGGTTACTGTTTATGCTGGATTGTGAAATATGGGTTATTTAATTAAATATGCCTTTATAACTGGAATGTTTATGTTGCAGACTATGGTGTAGTTGAATTCAGACAATCTCCATTCTGATTCTTTGTGGCATTTATTCCATTGGGATTTTATATTTCATTTGTTATTTTTTTAAGTTTGTAAAAGTACTTTTGCATTTTCATTGATGTCCCACACTTTTGGTGATATCGGTTGTAGTATATTTTTTTTTTCCAGTTAATCCTAAGAGAGTAATGGAATCAGAGTCCTAAGAGAGCTTTCAGATGGTCATATCGGAAGCAACCCTTACTAAATGAGCCGGCAGGATCACTGGGCGAGGCCAATCAAGCTCAGGGATGTTCCCAAACCTTCTCTCTCCTCGTCTGCTTTTGCGTATCAATCCGTTTTCTTTGCTCATAAAGTCTTCCCTGTCTTTCCTTTGACATTCTAACAAAATGTCCGTTTTACCGAAGCTGGTGTCACCGGTTGGGAAGAAGTAGCGGCTTTACTTGGAGCAACTCACTAGTCTCCGAGTTACACAACCTATCGAATGACGTTACACAAGAGACCTTTAAGAGGAATGCTATTTCGGCCGATTGTATTTCTGATCGTATTCTGCCGGTCATTACCCCAGATTCATAGCCTTCGGTAAGGGTTGTCTCGACTGTCGAACTAGAGATATGAATTTGACTTTTCGACTTACTTCCCTTCTTCTGATGACGGAGTGCTGAAGCTGACGCATCATTGCACCAGCCCCAGCATACTTATTTTTAATTCAGTCTCCTGCATTCCTTCATTCGTAAAAAGGCCTCGAAATACATGATTTCTAAACCTGTTTCAATGAAACTCAACTCACATGCAAAGAACAGGCTTTCTGGGGAGGATGAATGTCTCAGTCTTCGCAGCACTGATTTTCATTCTTACCTTGCAGCACTCGCCAGCAAACCTATCCAGGGCATGTCAGTGGTCACCCTCTGAAGAATTAAGTAGCATCATCCTAAAGATTATGAGTATGAGTCAGATCTGTTAGACAAGGCGTCACATGTGGAGGATAGCGATACGGCCACAAGATATGGTAGATACTTGAGATGTAAATGGCCTCCTATCTGACGAATATGCAACCCCAAACGAAATAGTGGTAATTATTAGGAAAGATGTGGAAATAGGTGACATTGTTGGCTCCCAGGAAAACACTCACAAGCCATCGATGTAGTTACGATGCGGCGAGTAAAAGCCAATTAAAAAACAAAATACGCTTCACTGGTCTGCGAAGATTACCAAATTGGAGACTGGCTCCAATAAGAACACCAACAACTGCAGTATCGCAGTTTGAATAAACGCAGTTTGATAATCACGTTGCCAATTAAATATAAACAGCCAAGTTTGAAGCCCATGTCTCCCATTTGCTGTATGCAAATGAGAATCTTCAGCAAATGATTCTCACGCAAAATTTAGATAGGCTTTAGTTTATTTTCATCTCAGTACCGGTTGAGTGAATGTCACTGATGAGATATTAATGAACTTTGAAACAGATAACTTGCACTCCCAGTGGCTACTGAAGTAACCATGACATGTTCACTGAGATAAAGTGAGAAAAAAATTTTTTTTTCATATCGAAAAATATTTTTTCTTTGATAGTGAGGCGCCTTTATCTTTATTGTATAGAAACATAGTATACTCTTTCATATAGACCTCTATTGTGCTACTGCCAATATATATGTGTATACGTGTGTGTGTGCATGTGTGTATGTATGTATATGTATGTACATATATATATATGTGTGTGTGTGCGTGTATGTGTGTGTGAGTGTGTGTGTTTGTGTATGTGTGCGTGTGTGTATGTTATAAGCCAACGTCCGTTGGGGAAAGCCAGTAAAATCGTCTGATTTGTTTATAATTCTAGATGGTGAATGTTTTTGTGTTTTGGTAAGAATGTTTTCTGAATTATTACTATATGAATGTCCTGAGTAACGATAAAATCTTTAATCCCATAAAAGAGTTTTTATTGCCGTTTGGGTATTGAAGAATTTTTAGATTGGTTTCGTCACGTTTATAAAGTTTATTTGTGTGCATGTGAATTGTTTTGTATGAATTTTGGATGAAATTCTGATGTTTGTAAGGAAGATAACAATAGCAATAAGTCGTGTTTTTCTTAATCATTGTGGCTATTGGCAATGCTATTTTTGTAATCTGGATTATTCGATATGCTGAAGATCGCAAGCTGCTGAAGTATGAGTTGCTTTCCGATAGATTTGTCGTTGAATCTACAGCGGTAGAGTCTTCAGACGTTGGCCCCCGAACCATATCCCTATTCACTGCCATCGGGACAATGTAGGCTACACGAAGGAATGAGCTCCACGTGTTGTAAAGACTATTTCAATGCGTCTGCTTTACTATTCTCCAGAGTAACACTCTCTATTCTGTCTGCTGTGAAAATAAGGTGGCTTTACCCTGAGGTTCTTCATACCAGAGAGCGTTCTCCAACATTAAGCAGGCATGTGTCACAAGAGTGGCAATGGTATAGGTTGCTGATATTTACACAGGCAGTTCTAAGATATAATAATCTAACAGCGGTGACCATTCAATTTATATTTCATCATCTAGATTATTTGTTTATGTTGTTATTTTGTGGTGTTTGTGTAAGTATTTTGTAGAATTCGTAAGATACTAACATTTATAAGTATTTCAGGGTGCATTTTCTGATTATTGGTAGCCACGGTGTTTCTTCTTTGATGACATACGGATATGTCAGAAGTATTTCCGTGTGTTGAGCAGATATTTGCGATAATGGCAGTGATAATGGTCGTGGTTGGGATTTTTATCGTTTAGCTTAGATGAAGCATTAATGATCAAAAGCCATTCCAGCCATGATAAAGCCAAGTTTTTGGCTTTCATAATGTATTTTTTATCAAATCATTCAATCAGTTATTTACGTGTTTAAGTTGGTAAGATGAGGTTTGGCGGCAAAATTTAGACGCTCAAGCGACCATATAGAGGCATCAGACTTATGATGTCCTTTAGTTCCAAGGCAAGTCCGACTTAGACCTTTGGTTATAAACATTCCATCTATGATCCCCCACTCTTTACAGTAGTAGCAAAAGACATTATCTAGTGTGTCTTTTCTATATTTAAGAGGCTTGTATGTAATCTGAAGGATATTTGGTTCCCATTTCTAGCAGTATGAACGACTACGTTTCTGCTGTTTGTATCAACAAACATTTTTTTGTGTGGGGGGGGGGTGATTTGCGTGGGCTGCTAGTTATTGTAATGATTATGCTGATAGTAGTGGTCATGCTGGCGGTAACAGTGGTTAACTGTGATGATGATATTGCTGTTTATATTGGTGGTTTTATCACTGTTGCTGGCTTTTTTTGTTTCTGGTTGTGGCTATGTTGCAAGTGTTGGTGGTGAGGGTTAAAGTAGTTATGTTTATGTTGGTGATAATTTTGATTGTGATAATCCCATTGAATACTATATTAGTAGCATTGCTAATGGAAGTGATGTTGTTGTTGTTGTTGTTGATGGTGGTGGTGGGGATGTAAAGTTGTTGATAGTAGTGGTTGTGTCTATGCTGGTAGTAAGAAGAGCGTATATATCAGACAAATCTTAAGTGCTTCAGAAAAGAATCAATAGATACAATATTTGAATCACGTTATCTGGAAAGTTATAAATTGAATGCTTCTGGTAAATACGCCCTTGCTGGATAAGCACAAATATATACATATATCTACATATATATTTGTAGTCAGTCTCATACATGTGATATATATATATAGAAATGTGTGTTTGTTTGTGCATATCCATGTGTGTATAAAGTTAAAATTACATTGACATGAGCGGCCTGAAATATAAAAAGGCCGCCCACGGCAGTTGAACTACATCTCTGACGTATTTCAGACAACCACGGTACCGATGAAAACAGCGCGGTTTTGAAAGACTCCACCAACAAATTAGGGGCTCTTTGTGGTGGTTAATCTAAAATAATTAACCCCATCATCCTTCATGAGGATCCCAAGTATGTATGAATCCTGCAGTTGAACTTGGTGATGACATGGTTAGGGATGGATGTCAGAGAAAAGGGACGGTCTCATGTATCTGATGAGAACCATCATAGACTGTACTATAGTTTTGAATTCTTTACATAAGAGTACTAAGAGCCATTTGAATTTGGCTTAGATCTTCCGAGATGACGATGACTCGAGAAATGTATATTTGTATCTACCCGTAACTCCTGATGGAGTCGTAGGGGCACCGCCGGGGCATACGGAGTGTATTGGGCACTTTAAAACTGGCAAAGCCCATCCTTTCTGATGGTCTTAACGCAGCCGATTTCTCCCAGAGAAGGAGAGGGAGTGAGTGTGCGAGAGAGGAAGTGCGAAAGTGATATAGATGAACAACCGACCCCACTACTGGAGTGGCACTTTTTTATCGACCACAAATGGATGAAAGGCAAAGTTGACATCTGCAGGATTGAACTTATAGAGCACAGAGAGCCTGGATGATTACCGAAAAACATTCTACGTTTTAACAACTCTGCCAATTCGTCGCCTATGACTCGGAGAATACCGCCGGAGTTGTTTTGTATTGCACAATACGCTTATTTTAAAACTTAAAGAATAGGCTCTTCATAGATGTAAAAGAAAACGAAATTCAAATATATAGTTATACTGTATTATCATGAATAATAATTTGTTCTACTTTAGGCACAAGGCCAGCAATTACCCAGTGCATTACTGGTACTTTATTTTATCGACCCCGTAAGGATGAAAGGCAAAGTCAACCTCGGCGGGATTTGAACTCAGATCGTAAAGGGACGTAACTATGCTGGAAAGCATGGCGTCCGACCCTCTACCGATACTGCCAATCCACAATGAATTGGTGAATTGGCAGCATCGGTAGATCATCAGACACCATGCTTTACAGCATAGTTATGGCCCTTTACGTTCTGAGTTCAAATCCCGCCG
>OZ024741.1:66988992-67003992 GCA_964016885.1 Eledone cirrhosa | reverse complement strand
GCGGGAAAAACATAGACGTGTTGTCTATCTCGTTACTAAAAATAGCAGCTAAATAGAAACAACAGATTTGTTCTCAACATAACGGAGAGTAATAGAAGAAGTTAATATGCCCGTGGGTACTAAGTACCCCCGGAAATACAAAGGTTGTCTATGATTTAAGTTTGTTCTATGGTATCAATTTGACATACCAGAACTATAATATTAATATAAGCAGAACAAGCAAAATTCAACCAATTTTTTAAAATAAATTAAAAAATATACTTTAAATATTTACCTATTCATTCGGCCCTTACCGATCGGTTTCGCCTTGTAAAACACTAGAGATCCAATGGATTTCTAATGGAAAATCAAGGCTCATCAGAGAAGCATTTTCCTTTCCTAGGGTTAAAGACCCAGGAACGATAAAATATATTGTTATCTGCCAGCTAGCACAGATCCAATTTGATTTTCCATTAGAAATCCATTGGATCTCTAGTGTTTTACAAGGCGAAACCGATCGGTAAGGGCCAAATGAATAGGTAAATATTTAAATTATATTTTTTAATTCATTTAAAAAAATTGGTTGAATTTTGCTTGTTCTGCTTATATTAATATTATAGTTCTGGTATGTCAAATTGATACCATAGAACAACCTTAAATCATAGACAACCTATGTATTTCCGGGGGTACTTAGTACCCACGGGCATATTAACTTCTTCTATTACCCTCCGTTATGTTGAGAACAAATCTGTTGTTTCTATTTAGCTGCTATTTTTAGTAACGAGATAGACAACACGTCTATGTTTTTCCCGCTTTCACCTCGGGTAGTTCACGTACAGGTCATTTTTCGGCCTTTTGGATATGTGCTAGCTGGCAGATAACAATATATTTTATCGTTCCTGGGTCTTTAGCCCTAGGAAAGGAAAATGCTTCTCTGATGAGCCTTGATTTTCGATTAGAAATCCATTGGATCTCTAGTGTTTTACAAGGCGAAACCGATCGGTAAGGGCCAAATGAATAGGTAAATATTTAAATTATATTTTTTAATTTATTTAAAAAAATTGGTTGAATTTTGCTTCTTCTGCTTATATTAATATTATAGTTCTGGTATGTCAAATTGATACCATAGAACAACCTTAAATCATAGACAACCTATGTATTTCCGGGGGTACTTAGTACCCACGGGCATATTAACTTCTTCTATATATATATATATATATATATATATATATATATATATATATATATATATATATATATATATATATATATATATATATATATATTTTAGAAATGACTTCTACAAGACTAGACCTGTTTTATTCGTATTAAGGCATCAGAGCATTCCTAATGATTTCATGTATATCTATCAAACAATATGCCTAACTCGTCAGCTGTTCAAATCACCTATTCCTTTGTCTGTATACTATATATATTTGCTCCTGCGTCTGTCTATGAATGTATCCAACTATGTGCCCAAAATACACAAAGGTAGTTGATTGACAGAATCGTCAGAGCGTCTGACAAAATGCTATTCACCATTTAATTAGAGTCTTTTACGTTCTGAGTTCAAATTCCGCCTAAGTCAACTTTGCCTTTTATCCTTCCAGAGGGAATAAAATAAAGTACCGGTCATATACCAGAGTAGATGTAATCGACTTTCCCCTTCTTACAAATCGTCTGCCATGTATCTAAATTAACATCATTAGATATATGTCTGGTTATCAAGGTATATTTATCTCTGTGAAGTTTATTCTATTTGAATGTTTAGAATTTCTTGGTGTTCAGCAACTGTCTATGCCCAAAGACGATTTAGCTATGACAATGCATTGTCTTTATGTTTATGACAATTTTCTCGGGCATATGGCTCTTGTTTCTAGCATGGTGCGCATACATTTAGAGACTTCCAAGTTGATTATCCGCTTGTCTCTCTGCTTGTCTAATATATTAGTTTAATTATTTTCTGCTTGTTTTCATGACAAGATGCCTCTTCGATTTTCGATATACTCTGTCTAAATGTTAGACTGCCCATATATCCATCATCCTGTCTAAATGACCGTTGTACCCATCTGCCTTACGAATTTCTTTTTGAGTGCCTCACTGCATATTCAGCTGACTGTTTGTCTAGCACTCTTAAAATTATAACTCCTAGGGTCGATATGATCGACAAAATTAACGTGATGCCCCAGCAAGGTTGCAGACTGATGACTGGAACCACCGAAAACTTTGATTGTTTTCCTCCTTAGCATAGATCGTCTCTTTATTGAGGATGGTCTAATTTAATCATCAATGACAGCAGAGCTAACGAATGCTGTAACATCCTCTAATTGATTGCTACCATAAGTATTTGTCCGGGACAAAAGCAATAATAACGAATTTCGTGTATACGTCTGATGTTTTGCGATTGCTGATTTTGGTTTTCCATTATATATACTATATATACATATATACACACACACATACATGCACATCACATATATATATATGTGTGTGTGTGTGTGTGTGTGTGTGTGTGTGTGTGTGTGTGTATGCGCGTAGGGGGAGAGATAGAGAATGAGAAACAGAAGGAGGAAATTAATTTGCTTTCTCTATAATTAGCAATCTGTTCATCCTTGCCTCTGTTGACAATTAATGAATAATGGCGAGTCAACATCACAGAATTTTAATATTCCTCTCTATTTCTTGTTTTCTTTTTAGACTTTAAAAAATAACGAAAAATAGAAATTTTACTTCATCATTGTACTTTTTAACATTTTTGTTCAATCTAATTGGTATGTTTGCAATTCTATACAAAATAATGTTGGAATTGAAAACGAAATCTATCAGAATGAAGGTTTATAATTACTTGAAATTTCTTCTTAGATTTAACTTTCATCCGCGAGAATTTCAGAAACCAAATGAGAGTTGAAATTCGTTTTTTTTTTTTTTTTAAATCATAATTTTCACATTTGAAGTTGCTGTTTGGGGATCAATCCGGATCAATTGAAGACGGTTACTCCTGACAAAACAGAACCCACTGGAAGGAGTGTTTGAGGACTCTTCCCACGAATAAATGGCCAGAGAAGAAGAACAACAACTAATTGTCGGCTGAATGACAAGTTGCCACTCTCTAATACGCCTTCCCGATTTTAACATGTCTCCAGCTGACATGCATCTTTATTTTTATTCGTATTGGCTGAGTGATGTTTTTCGGACGTGATTATAATAGTGCGAGGTATTGTATAAGTATGTGGTTTTGGATGGGATTTCTCATGTAGTGGCAGAGAGACCGTGTGGGTTGAAGCTTGCTGTGGAAAGAAATTGCGTCACACGCATGTACATATAACTTTTCATCTTGAGTATTTTCGTTTAGTTGTATAGGCTTTCAGTGGCGGTGGTCTGTATACAATAATCTATAATGCGTAGAGCACTGATTCTGTGGTTGATTGTAATTTATTGTGGTTTATTGTCGAGAGAGAATGATAGCCCAAATAAGACTCATTGACAAAGTAAATAATTGATCTAAAGCGTTGCTTATTGTTCCTTTCTGATGATATAAATGTTCTAAATATATTTACGTGTCATTTCTTTACTAAGTTTTCTCTGTGTGTTTTGAATGTGGATTTGTATGTAACTTCTAGATTTTTATCTTTTCAGTTATATGCTGAATATTTAAGGCTTTCGGAAGTTTTTGGTAAAAAGGATTCTGCGTATTTAGTGGGTGCAAATCTAAGTTTGTTGTACTGGGTTCGATGTAATTCCTGTACGAATAGAGTAGTTATACAGTAGTTATATTAAACGTTCTAGCTATGACTAGTATATTTCTATGTCCTTCTTTATTTAAAACAGTAATGCGTAATTTAGGGGAAGATTTTGTTTTCTGCTACTAAGAAGATCAAGTGATCAAATAAGGGAAATTTATGTAGCGTCTACAAAAGTAAACTGAAAAATATATGCAATTTTCAATTGTTTAGAGGATGGTTTCCTTCGTTGCATCCTCAGTTTCTGGCACTGGCTGAATTCTATAGATGTATCTGACAAAAGCTATGCACTCAATATTATTAAATAATTCCTACATATCTTACACTTGGGATTTTGAAAGTCAATATCTGTCTATCTTACCTATATATAGATTCAAAATGTAAAATTATTCATTTAAAATGTATAACGGTTTAATCTGGCGTCCTACAATTAATTGCTATTTCACCGTCTTATGGTTATGCAAAACGTATAATCAAAATCGATAGCCAGCATTTTTGAACGTTCACAGAAATATACATTTAGGAAAGAAGATAAAAAAATAGAACGTTTACATCTTTTTGAGGAATATTAGCTAGGATTACCGCTTCAAACGATAATCAAAGCAGTTTCGTACCGTCGGAGCTCTGCTTGTTAAAGAGTACAAATGAGTAAATCTATGATTCATGTTTTTTTTCACCAGTCATATTTTTCAATTAATTACATTGTAGTATATTTTCGATAAACTAAATGAGGGAATGATTACTTTAGATTACTGTTTTAAACGAATCAACATACTTTCAATGTGAAACTAACTGTTGCTAGATGCTTAATCAAAAACACAGTAACAGTAGGTCTCGCCTAGTTGTTTGGCTGAGTGTGTGTCGGCAATTGAGCTACTCATTTATAGAATGTATAATACCGATGTATTTTCATTTGAAATAATATTGTAGAAGGGAATTAGAAGCTGTAACGTTCGTTCATTTTAAAAATTTGTTTTTGAATCAAGAATAGAAGCAATGTAGCGAGTGTGACTGATAAAGCTTCCCTCTTATTCTACAACCATCAACATGTATTTGTCATTATTTAAATGCGTTCTTGTGTTTCTCAGAGGCTGTATTGATTTAAATAAAATGTTATGGTTCCGATCTCTTGGGAGCTAGATTCACTGAGATAACAACCTTTTTCCTTTCTACGGAACTTAACAAGCATTTCAAATATTTTGAAATAACATTTGGGGAAGCTTAATCTTTCAACTGTTCCGAAATTAAAAAAAGGAAGAAACATAACAATACGAATATCAACTATTTTTGATAAAAATACGAATAAAATATGATATTTTCAAACAGTAAAATATTAAATGCGGATATATTTTAAAATTTATTTGCCAAAATTCTGTCATATATATTTTTTACATAATTTCCGGCGATTTCCGTCATCTATAGAATATTTGATTCTTTCCCTTGAATTCCAACAAGCATTCACTAATTTTCGATACTTTTCAACGTTTTGCTTTATTTTTATTTAAGAATATATTCTTTCAAATTTTCTATTTGATATCGTCTTTTTTATTTTCGTCAACTTTCGGAAAATTATTCAATGATTTAAATTTTCCATTTATTTTTATTTTTTTAAATAAAATTTGAATTCACAAGTTTTCAAACAAAGAATCACGCTAAGAGCAAGCGTCATTGCTGATCAATTAGGAATATTCGTATAATTCTCCATATATGTTAAACTAGGGGTTCCCAACCCTTTTTGCGTCAACGCCCACTTTCTTCTTCTTCTTCTTCTTCTTCTGTGTAACCTACAGTTGCACCACTCAACCACCGTAATAGTTCTATTTTTTAAATGTTTTTCATATTTATCTTTGAATTCTTTATGGACTTGCGTGTTTCATACCTACGTACGGATTTGCTTAAATATATATTGTCCTTCGATACACGGTTCATTCATTTTATCAATTATGAGAGAGTAATTTTACTATATTTATTTATTTATTTTCATATTTTGCTGTGTAAATAATTAAATATATATACAGGGTGTCCCCAAAAATTTATACACACTCACTTCAACAGCATTCTAATAAAAGTCTGTATACATTTTGGGGGCATCCTGTATATATATATATATATATATATATATATATATATATATATATATATATGTATATATATATATATATATATATATATATATATAGAGAGAGAGAGAGAGAGAGAGAGAGAGAGAGAGAGAGAGAGAGGTTATCACATACATAAAATTAAATTAAATTAAATCAAGGATACATATATGTGTTGCAACTGTTCACTTTTAAGCTCAATGAAGAATTAATAAATTAAAATAAAAAAAACAGAGCATTATATCATAACTCATGTCTATAGAATTAATCAGATATTAAAATATATACTATTTCTTCTTCTAATCAGCATAATTAACCATATACATAATCAAATCTAGCAAGCTTTAAGAATAAATTTTCTAACGGGGAAATCTCCGACAAATAACTGACCGCAGCTAGTTCGCGTTAACTCCGTTCACCATTTATCAAACATTTCGGCAGCATGAGGAATCCGATCAAATACACCGTCAACCGCACGTAATTAGTAGTAAAATTAAACTTAGAAGAAATGCGCACATACCGTAATTATATCTCTACCATGGTTTCTTCCTAGTTTAGGACATCCAAATAATATGGATATGCGATATATGGCTGCGCTTTCTAGCAGCATGCCTACCCGCCGTAAGCGACCAATCACACGCTTTCTCTCTGGCTGGTACACAGCTACATAGCGATCTTAGCCATTTTTGAATCTAAATTTGGCGCGGTCTGTCTGAGAAATTAAATGTCTATTTCTGAGTTTGTCTCCTGAAGATTCCTGACTCAAAAAAGCATATCCATATTATTTGGATGTCCTAAACTAGGAAGAAACCATGGTAGAGATATAATTACGGTATGTGCGCATTTCTTCTAAGTTTAATTTTACTACTAATTACGTGCGGTTGACGGTGTATTTGATCGGATTCTGCATGCTGCCGAAATGTTTGATAAATGGTGAACGGAGTTAACGCGAACTAGCTGCGGTCAGTTATTTGTCGGAGATTTCCCCGTTAGAAAATGTATTCTTAAAGCTTGCTAGATTTGATTATGTATATGGTTAATTATGCTGATTAGAAGAAGAAATAGTATATATTTTAATATCTGATTAATTCTATAGACATGAGTTATGATATATATATATATATATATATATATATATATATATATATATATATACACACAATCTTTAAGTGGTAGAAAAGCCAGGAACTACCATAAAATCTCTGATCGGCAAAACATACCCTTTTAAGAAAACCCACTGTACTAATAAGAAATGTGTTATATGTAAAGTTAACTCCCAGATAAACTGTAAAACTAGAAATGTAGTCTATAGCATAAGATGTAGAGAGGGTACTTGCAGAAACATGACAACGACAAACATAGGTGAGACAGCTCGAAGCATAGGAAAGATAATAGACCAACACTGGGGGGAATTAAAAGGACAAAAAAAACGGTTTAGTACTATTCGAACACGCCAGACAACAACATGACGGTAACATAGACAACATAGAAATTAAAATAATATCTAAACATAGAAATGACTCAACAGGTAGGCAAATCAGAGAAGCAAGTGAAATAGAGCTTAGAAAGCCAAAACTAAACAGAAAAAATGAATGGAATAACAACGACACCCAAACAAACAATACTGACTTAAGACAAATATAAATAAATAAATATATACACAAGCACAATAACAACAAACACATATAAGCACACACTAATAAACTAAGATAGAATTCAATAACCAAAACACAGTCCCCCAAACGCGAACACACAAATCAAACACTATACACACACGCAAACGCATGCGCAGAGACGAAGACAAAAATAAAATAAATAAATAAATAGATAAAATAAAAATGGCGTGGAAATTACAATACATACAATACAGCAGGCGAAACATGAGAATAGTACCACTGATGATGTTGCAGATGTGCAGCGAAAGAACTTTGTTAGACTATATATATGTGTTTATATCTGTATTTTTGACCGTTGGTCAGTTAGTGATAAACATTGATGGCCAAATGAATTAATTATGGAGATATAAAAGATACAGAAGTGAAAACCAACCAATCAGTGAGTGTGTTCTGTTATTATTTCTGGGGCAATGGATTGGCAGTATCGGTAGAGAGTCGGCCACCATGCTTTGAAGCATAGAGTTACGTCCCTTTATGATCTGACTTCAAATCCCGCCGAGGTTAACTTTGCCTTTCATCCTTACAGGGTCGATAAAATAAAGTACCAGTAATATACTGGGTAATTGCTGGCCTTGTGCCTAAAATAGAAACAATTATTTCTGGGGCAATATTATTCCAACAATATGACCCTCCCCGAGTATAACAATATATATATATATATATATATATATATATATATATATATATATATATATATAGTAATAATAATAAATTTGAAGACTAAAATCCAAAGAGGGCTCGATTATATATATATATATATATATTATATATATACGTATAATTTAATATCTACGTTATATGTAAGATTACACATCTCTTTCATATGAAACATATTTTATCATATTTCTTCATACATATATTAAACGGTATAGTGTTGTACATACACTTATATTTTTGATTATTTAATTGCCATTTATTTTCTTTCAACTAGTGAAGTGGGCGTAAAATGAATAAATGAATTTACCCCTCATTTATCTTTGGTTCAATATCATTTAAATTGCTAATGCTCTGTGAAGTTACATTCATAGAATTTATTGGACTTTACTTTGTGGATTATACCTCAGATGTATTTGGTCTTTTTAATTGCTGATTATGTAAACATATTCAGCTTTGCATCCTCTTGTAATACCATAATTACTTTGATATCCCGACTTGCCAAACTTGTTTATATATATATATCCAGGGAATGTAACGCGAAGTTACCACCCAGGCGATCACTCGGTGTTTAGGTTCACGTCAGTGGTGAGGTGTAGAGCTAGACAGAGTGTAATATAATATTACAAGGACGATTAATTAAGCCTTCATTAAGTTCACTGGGTGGTGACGCGCGTTTCGTTATTGCTCAGCTCATGGTAGTAATTACTGCAACAAAGATCCGACGAGCTTTTGATTCCAGAGTCGAGCCAGATCAGTACAGATCAATAGCGAAACGCGCGTCACCAACCAATAAACGTAATGAAGGCTTAACCAAACGGCCTTGTACTATTATATATATATATATATATATATATACTTATGTATAATGGTAGCTATGGTGCTTCCATAGGAGGTATGCCAAAATTATCACTCAATATTCATCAGAGTAGAGTGTAGATATTATAAAGTAAACGAATAATCACTGATGCATCTGGACTCAATTTATTGCGTGTTACAATTGTTTCGCCGGCAGGTAGCTCGAGATATGGTCCTTGTATGGATATGGCTGATTCTATAGCTGCAGGTTCCTTCAGACACGGGTAGTTCGTTCGGAGCAAATTTTATCACTGGGGTGTTATCATCAAAAAACACCCTCAATAAACCTCTTCCACTCTTGTCAAGCCATTGGCTGTTGTTACTCCACGTCATCTTAAGTTCTAGTCACTATTTACAGCTACACGGGTCATCAGTCATTTTCCGTCCGACACACTTCAATGGAGTGATGCTGGGTTCGGTATCTCACACGTCTGTTCACACTCCAGAGTATGTACCTACACACACAAATACACACATATATGTATATATATATATATATATATATATATATATATATATATATATATATAGAAGGATTTTAATGAATACAGTTTAGTTAAGAAGGAATTTATTGACACGTGTTTCTATAACAGTTACATAACCTGAAAACAGCTGCTATCTACAAAGTATTAGTTATGCAGCCATTCAATATTTCAATGTTATTATCAACTGTCATTTCATCGGAATAATTTTACTGAGGACCTGTTTGGTTTTTATAGAGAATATTAGGAGGGAGGGGTGAAGTTGTTAGAAGAATAGTTGAGGGAGTGGTTTTTTGATAGCAGTGAGAATATTTGGTGGCAGTGAGTAATTAGATTCCCATCTGTTGTTTTGACATTTTTATAGAATATTTTATTGGTTATTTTTCTAAATCTATAGAAGGATTAGAGATAGTATAGATATGCGTGGTTGGTTTTGTGTTTGCACTAAATTAACATTCAGACTTAAATTTTTCTTTCAAGTGTACGTATCCTTTCGCCCACGCATTCACACACAAACATATATGCACACCTCTACAAAATACATATACTCACATACACATACTTACATGCTCATACTTACATACATATACACATGCATACATATATATATACACATATATACAAGTACATACATACGCGTTCATGTGTATACATTTTCATACTCAACTTATCTTTATATACACACGTATAGACACACACATATATACACACATACTCCAGTCTATGTGTATATATATATATATAAACACTTTAATACATGATTGCACTTACATCTAACTATACACATCAAACATATATATATATTTACTTATTTATATACATTTTCACATCTATATACATACTTATGGTCGCTTTTAGATACATTCATTATAGCATATTTGCACCTATTCTCATCAGCATATATTTCCATTATTAGTGTGGTAATTTAAGGTTATTAATATACATATATATGTTGAGAAGAGATTGTTTTTATATTTTTCTAACTAGATTGAGGTTTATATAGTTGGGGGGTTGTCCCTCTTTTATGTAATATTCAGCTTGTAGTGGGAAAAAAGGGTTTTAGTTCGGTGACGGCAGAATAATGTTCGTTCAATTCTGTTATTCAGCAATTTCCTCTTGTGTGTGATTATGTAATAGATCTCAAGATTACACAATTTGCAGAAATTGTGGCTCCTGGAAAAGCTTTGGGTTTTAGCTAATTACTCCCATTTTAGGGTAAACTTTTGATCGCTATCCCTGAGCGTCCAAGCTTTTTCTGCTAAAGTTGTTACATTTCTTTGGCTCTGGTGTTTTATTGAGTAAGAATGCCTATATAATCGAGATTTAAACGATGTTGCCGTTGATCCCACATAATGCCACTCGTCGCCTCCGGATTTAATGGTACACTTATAAATAATATTTTTTTTCTGGGCAGTTATTGCCGAGGGGGCAGTTGTCAGGATAGGTGCAGTTACAGTTGTGTACGTTGGGTTTTCTCTGGAGTAGTATTGTGGACGAACTTAGGTGTGGTTTATTTATGTTCTGTAGTGTATTGTCTACTGTTTTTTTGTGTTCTTTGTACTTAAGTTTTTAGTGTTTTCGTTTAACCTTCTAGTATTGATCTTTTTTATGTGTTGTTCAAGGTTTAACGCTGTAGAGTATGACAGTCTTATAGTGGTAGGGTTTAGGATTTTGTGGTATTTGTGTGATGTAGGAAAATGTCTCTTAATTATTTTAAAGAAGAGTACTGGTAAATTTGTACTAATGGAACTATTGTATTCAGGGTTATACCATAAGTACTCTTTGCATCGCTTTCTATTAGTTTTGTTTGTTGGTTTACTGGTGTGTATACTATGGTAGTAAGTGTGGTTTGGTGTTGCGTTATTATATCTACCTATGTGGGATTTATTTTGGGTGTTTTGATTGTTCTCATCTATATATTCTATTTTGTTGAGGTAGCCTGCTTTACTAAGGGCGTTATCGTAGTACTCGGCGTGTTCCTTAAATACTTGTATGTTAGAAAATAGACCCGAGATTCTAAGGGAAATATTTTTAGGGATAGATTTAATTATAGAGATGGGGTGGTTAGACCCAACATTTACGTACTTGAGATTTTCATTCAATTTATGAAACGGTTTAATCAGACCAGAGTTTAAATTGAGTGTGACATCCAGGAAGTTAACTACTTTAAGGTTGTATTCATATGTTATAGTTAGTCCTATTTCGAGTAGTAGTTTTCTTATATCTTTGCGTAGCTTTTCTAGTTTTTGGTTATTTAGGTTTTTAACTAGGAGGAGAACATCGTTGCGGTATATTCCGCCGTGGAGATTGCTGAATTTTTCCTGGAGTCTAAAGGCGATAAATAACCCCACAATATCAGTTATTTCCGCCGAATCGTTAGAGCCCATTGTTATGTCAAAGTTAGAGGGTCTATCTTTACGTACCCAATATATATATATATATATATATATATATATATATATATATATAGAGAGAGAGAGAGAGAGAGAGAGAGAGAGAGAGAGAGAGAGAGAGAGAGAGTGGGCAAACCCTTAAGCCTTATTTGAATATACATATATATATATATACATATATATACATATATATATGTATATATATGGTGGGGGTGTAAGTGCGTGTGCGCATGTATATAGTGTATATTCAAATAACGCTTAAGGGTCTGCTCACTTTCTCTCTCTCTCTCTCTCTCTCTCTCTCTCTCTCTCTCTCTCTATGTATGTATATATATATATATATATATATATTTCGTTTTTGAATTTGTTTAGCAAGATACTTTATCTGAAAACGTGTGTTGAAACCGATATTGTTATACTTTGGAAGGGTCATGTTGTCAATAAGAAACACACGCACCAGTTGCTTTCACTTCAATTTATTATAATAAATTTATAAATTTAAGAATTTATAAATTTCCGGTTGGTTGGTTGGTTCCACAACCAGATGGTTGTTTATATATTTTCAAAGTTCTTTCGTCACGCATTCTGTGACCTCTTCAGTGACTGAGGGTTCTTTTCTTTGTTTTTTGTGCCTCTCATTTGTTCTGTCCTACGCCATCTTGTTTTTGTGTGTGTGTTGTGTGCTTAGTTTTCGCATGTGTTACATCCGGATGTCTGTGTGTGTTTATATTCGTTTATTTATTTGTTTATTTACATGTTACTGGTTGGTTGTTTGTTCTATGTGCGTGTGTTTTTTCATTTTGTCCTTAATTGTAAGTTGTGATGTTGCTGTTCCACTCATGTTTTCTATTTAATTTTGGTTGTAATTCATTTATGTTTATTGCCTCTGCGATTTGTCTAAAAATTGCGTCTTTTCTGTGTGTAGATTCTATTTTTATTTCTATGTTCTATAATTTACCCTTATGTTCTATTTTAGCATGTTGGTAGAGTACAGATGATTCTTTACTATCTTGAAGGTCTCGCCAGTGTTCATTTATCCGTTCCCCTATACTACGAGCTGTCTCACCTATGTACACTATATTTTTATCTCAACATTGTCCTTCAGTACATCTTATGCTATATACTACATTTCTAGTTTTACAGTTAATATGGGGCTTAATTTACAGATTATACATTTCTTATCTATACAGGGAGGTCTTTGAAAAGGGTATGTCTTGCTAATAAGTGTTTTTATGGAGGTACCTGGTCTTTCTACTATCTTAATATTGAGTTTATATTTATCTAGGGCCCTTCTAAATTTGTAAGCTAATTCACCTCTAGGGGCTCTATCGATGAACATTACATTCTGGTATTAATTGCTATCATACCATGAGTTTATTCTATTAGCCTTATTCCTAGTTCTTTCTATTATATTCCAAAATTTGCTCCTATACAAGGGGCAGGTCCTACTTGTGTCATTATTTACCATTTTTCCCATTTGGTTCTGGCTCCTCTATACACTCTGATTTTATCTCTCTGATTGTAACCAGAGAACTGCATACGGTGGATGAAGTGTTGTATGTGTCTCTCTAGTTCTTTGGGGTTGCACATGTGGGACACGTTTCTCATCACCCGTACCAAATCCGCAATCAGTATGTTGATTTTGGTATGGTCCGAAACAGCTGAGTTTCGGTGGATCAGATATTTGGAAGTCATGGGTTTGGCATAATGGGAATGGAGGATTTGTTTTTTGTTATTAATGGTATCTACCCAGAATTCTGTGTCTAGTACAGGTAATCGATGGTTGGAGTGTTTGCTTGGGTAGTCTATAGTAACTCTAATACTCTGGTGGATGGAGTTAGCTATTTGCTGGATGCTTTCCATTGTGTTTTTCTCTAATTCCTGACTATTCTCTAGTGGGGGTGTTTTAACTACGATGTTTATATCATCAACGTAGCGGGAGTACATTATCAGGGTTAAGGCGTCTTCTAATTGTTCTTTAAGTTTAAGTTTAAGTCTACTGTCCCACCATACCATGAATAGGTTAGCTATGTCGCCTGCAATGCTAACACCAATGGCTGCTCCCTCCTCTTGGGCATATGTTTTTCCATTAAATTTGAACATATGTTCCTTAAGGGTTAATTGAATGCTGGCCCCCACCGCATGTGCAATCATTTTCTTTAGTTCATCGTGGTTTTCGGGTGTCCGTATGGCTCTGGTCCACCCGTTCCATCTATCTGTGTGGGTTTTCTTGGCCATTGAAGTAATGGTAGGTGGTCTGCTTGCTTCTTGCTGGTCTTGTAGGGCAAAGGTTGCTAAGGACATATGTGTCTAGAAAATTATTACTATAGGTAAGTTTAAGTAGGAGTCCCAGCTCACTGGTATCAATCCCACGGAATTCAACATTGCTCTCACTGATCATTTCTACGCATTTCTCCACAGCAAAATCCGCGTCAATAGATGAATACAGGGACACAACATCCATACTACCTATTATGCAGTTTGTTAGGTCCCTAGATCGGTTACTCTCGCCGATTCTGCTGAAGAGGTCCTCCGTGCTGTCACATACATCTGGGGACATTTCAATGATGGGGCGTATGATCAGGGAGAGGAAGTAGGACAGTCTGTAGTTACTAGCAATGTTAGCTCCACAGACTGGCCGTGTTGGTGGTCCCGTGACAGGGTCACTGCTCGTTTTATGGTCCTTTCGAAGCCCATACAACGCTGGCACGTCATTGTTCCAGGCCTGGAAGTTATTGGCAGTCCTTTTGTTGGGCTGCATTATATTTGTCCACATCACCATATGGGTATTGAGGGCTTTTTCTCTATCCTCATGGTCTTGTGGTGTTACTTCTCTTGTGTTAGTGATGTGGGGTTGCATTGCCTGGATGTAGTTTGGCAGACTGTCAACCGACATTCTGCCAGACTTGTCTGTTGGAAAGCATGCTATCTCTCCATTACGCGAGCGCTGCATGAGCTTACGCAAGCCATTTGCAGATTTTTCTCCCAGTTGCTGGGTTTCCATTCTATTATGCTTCTTGCTATACTGTTCTATATTTCTAAGTTTAGATCTAGCTATACTAAATTGTGCTTCTGTTTGTTCATCGACCTGCGATGGCAATTGCGTGCGTTTGTTAAAA
>OZ024741.1:66903992-66983992 GCA_964016885.1 Eledone cirrhosa | reverse complement strand
ATTCTCGCTAATTTATATTTATATATATATCGGAGTCCTGACGGCAGAGCTCAAGCCACTACACTCTACTACACTAAGTATTGAGTACTTTGGTGCGTTATGGTCCATCTGGTTCCTTACCACAATTTCCTCGTTATATATATATATATATATATATATATAAACGGAAAAAATGAAACGAAATTTCATTTCCCACGTTGCTCGTTTGTTCAACACTGACAAAGGAACGCTGTACTAGTTTCAAGCTTGTTAGCTATCGTCAGCAACGTATACCTTCCTGCCAGATAGTTGAACCTCCGAAAGTATATACTTTCCTTATGCATATTAACGGCTGAGTAGCCCAATTTGCATATCGAGTGGGTTAATCGGCCGGGGTACCGAAAACGATAAACGGAAAAAATGAAACGAAATTTCATTTCCCACTCTTAGTACGGCAGTTACTTAAATATAAGTATGTATACGTACGTACATATATGTATACAGACGTACAGTAGTATGTATATATATACATACATGCACACATATATGCACACAGGAGATGCCTGTGTCTGTTTCTATTGCTGCTGTAGGGCTATCATATGTTTGGTTTAAGAGATTTATGTATCTCTTGTTAATAACTGTCTTATCAAACAGTTTCTATTGTACTTACGAGTGCCTTCCTGCAACTGCCTATATATATATATATATATATATATATATATATATATATATACAGATATATACAGATATGTGCATATACGTATGTATATGTGTGTATATATATTTAAGTAAGTGCCGTATATAGTACGGCACTTACTTAAATGTAAGTATGTATGTATGTATACAGACATACATACTTACATTTAAGTAAGTGCCGTGCTATATACGGCACTTACTTAAATATATATACATACGTATATGCACATATCTGTATATATCTGTATATATATATATATATATATATATATATATATATATATATATATATATATATATATATATATATATATATATATAAGACACAGAAGCGAAAACCGAAAACCAACCAAACAGTGAGTGTGTTCTGTTATTAATTCTGGCAATATTACACAAATATGACCCTCCCTAAGTATAACAATATTTGTTTCGACACACGATTTCATATAAAATACCTGGCAAAACTAATATATATATATATATATATATATATATATATATATATATATATATATATATATAGATACATTTGCCCTAATTTTTTATAATTACGCACAATTTCTAACTATACATTTACATGTGCATATATACATATATGCATATCTGTGAGCGTATATACATACACATACACACACCTAACTATTTTTCTTGATAGATTTTTATATATTTCAATTTCTATTTCATTTATCTATATATTTTTTTTGATTTTCTTGATGTGTTTTTCTAAGTATTTGCCCATGTTTTATATTGCCTCGTCTGACGAACGAATGAAGTCGTTTATTTCGTATTCGCCTCATTCGGGAAACCTCTGGTAATGAGGTAATTGTATTGATTTTATACATTAAATTTTGCTCTGATATTTACATAGAGCACTCTTCATTTCTATGACCTTTTCTGTTTCCAACGGAAATTTCAATACTTATAAAGCTCCCAATGGAATGATCGTAGCATATTCTACATCGTTATGAGATTGGCACCTTCCAGCCCTCTTTAAGTCGAGCACTCTTCAGTCATAGGATTTTAAACCAATACCGAATATGGACAAATACCCTTTGGACTACTCCGTAAAGAATATCCCAACACCTTCTAACACTCTCTACACGAAAATACTGATAGACAAAGTAGAGAAGGTTGTTAAAAGAATGAGATGGAAAGCTTTGATTCTCGGTGGTCAATTTAACACGGATTCTACGGAATATTTTGACATCAAAACTTACAAATACCCGCAAAGAGTAAAAGATATGACCGCCTTTGAATTAGACCTAGTTAACCTTATCAACAACATCAATTTTCGTAAGTACTCTAACCCCTTTCAATCCAAATTATCTAATGATATTTCTACTTTCAAATCTTCTAATAATAAGTTCATCTTCTCAGATAAAACTAAAAACCTATATGAAGTTAATAATAATTTACACGACCAACTATTAATAGATAATATCACCTCTAAATACCAAATAGCTAATATAAATACGTACCATAATATAAATAAGGAAGCTAAAGAATTAGCTGTTTCTTTAAAAATAGATAATAGGATAGAAAAACTTGCTAAACGTTCTGCCTACATCACCCTTAAAGATCATAAACCCGACTTTATTAATCGCCCTAGTTGTAGATTAATCAACCCTGCTAAGACTGATATTGGTCTTGCCAGTAAAAAAATTTTAAATAAATTAAATACACACATTAGAAGTAAGTCTAAATTACTCCAATGGATAAATAGCTCTTCCGTAGTACATTGGTTTAATAATATTAAAAACAAAATCAGTTCTAGATTCACCCAATTCGATATCGTTGATTTCTACCCATCTATCACTCAGACCCTTTTAGTGAAAGCTTTAAATTTCGCTAGAGGGTTTACTAATATCTCCGATATTGAAGAGGATGTAATCTTGCATGCTAGGAACACTCTACTTTTTAATGATAATGACACTTGGGTAAAAATATCTAACCCAGAGAACCCATTCGATGTCTCAATGGGCTCTTATGACAGTGCCGAGGTTTGTGATCTGGTCGGCCTATTCCTCTTACATACACTTAAAGAAAAATTTCCTAACCATGTTTTTGGGCTTTATCGCGATGATGGTCTAATACTTTCCCATACCACCATAGGCCATAACTTAGATAGATTAAGGAAAGACTTAATAAAAACCTTTGCTAGTTTTAATCTTAAAATTACTATTGATACTAACCTTTCCAACGTAGATTTCCTAGATATAAACTTAGATTTGCCTACTGCTTCTTATAAACCATACCATAAACCTAATGAAAACTTAAAATATATAAATAAAGGATCTTGCCATCCACCTATAGTTTTTAAAAACCTTATCCCTAATATTAGCCATAGGATCTCTACCCTCTCTTCATCAGAAGCTATTTTCAATAAGGCACCCCCCTACTATAATAAAGCCCTCCAAAATAGAGGCTTTAGCGAACCGATTAAATACATACCTAACTACACTAACTCTATTAAACATAAAAATAGGAAAAGAAAAATAATCTGGTTCACACCCCCCCTACTCTCTAGCAGTTAAAACTAATGTAGGCAAAAAATTCCTAGAACTCCTAGATAAACATTTCCCTAGAACACATAGATACTATAAGATCTTTAACAGAAACTGTGTTAAAATTAGCTATTCCTGCGGTCCCCCATTAAGTCCTATATCCTCAACAAAACAACACCTAGAGAAAATCAAACTTGCTCCTGTAGAATCAAAAGTGAATGCCCATTACAAGGTAAATGCAACACCAAAGCCATTGTATATGCGGCTAATGTGACAACCACCAACAACAACCATCCAGTCACCAGTGAACGATATGTGGGTATGACGCAAGACAGATTCAAAACGCGTTATTACTCACATGTCGCATCCTTTCGACATCCAGAAAAAAGATTTACAACAGCTCTGGCTAGCAGAATCTGGGATTTGAAAGACCAAGGCATCCAATATAAACTAGATTGGTCAATTTTGAACCAATCTAAAAAATATGCTAGAGGATCAAGAAAATGCACGCTCTGCATAAATGAAAAATTTTGGATATTGCAAAATCTTAAATCACCGAAGACCTGCCTGAACACAAAGACGGAAATTTTTACCAGTTGCCCACACATGAAATCACACCTGCTTTCCAGCTCATATAAACTTAACACACTTTCAGATACTTATCCTCCATAAACTCTTATTATTCTCTTTTTAATTACCCTTTCTGACTTACTTTCATTCTTTTCCTTGTCAATAATTTCATTTATTTTCACTTTTATTTATTTTTACTTCACCCCCCCCCCTTATTCTCCGATCCACTCCCTATTTTCTATTTTTTACTTCCCCTTCTTTTACTTCCCTTTTTCCTCCACTAACTGATTATACTTGTCGTTTGTGTTTTTCAATCCAGATATATTTTTCATTTTTATTTTTATTTTATTTTTGCGCAGCCTATCTTACAATTTTATATTTGTACTTATTTATCCACATTTCAATATGGCTGAACGCCTTAATGTGTGTATACTTTTTATATTTGTATATGAGTGACTACGTATGTGCGCGCGCGTGCCTGTATGTATATGTATATATATATATATGTGCGTGTATGTATGTGTGTGTGTACAGGTGTTTGTGCGTGTGCGTATGTATATATTATGCGTATATGTAAGTGTCTTTATATCCGTGTTTTTGACATTTCGGTTTTATGTTTTGGTTCCTTTTTTCTTCTCCCCCCCCCTTCATTCCCCCTTTTGTTATTTACTCAGTTTCATACGTGGGCATGCATACAGGTTTATATGCGCGAGTATAAGTATGTGTGTGTGTGTGTGTGTATGTACGTATCGAACGTATGGAAGTGTAAGTGCGTGTGTGTATATAAGCATAATTATTTTTACATTTCTTTTGTGAGACACGCGTGTCTGTGTATGTATGTACCCCCTCTTTTTTTGTTTTCTTTAATTTTTTCTTTCTATCTTTTCTTTCTAATTTATCGTTACTATATTTTTATAAATATATCGAGACAGATACTTTTCTTTTAATTATTATACTATCTTTACCTCCTTTCTTTCCACATCTAAGTGTACGAGTGTCCAGGCGTTTTTATGCGCGCGACTTTATATTCTTATATTTACGATGTAACCATTTCTGTCTGTATAATACAGACATATAGATACATTTGCCCTAATTTTTTATAATTACGCACACTTTCTAACTATACATTTACATGTGCATATATACATATATGCATATCTGTGAGCGTATATACATACACATACACACACCTAACTATTTTTCTTGATAGATTTCTATATATTTCAATTTCTATTTCATTTATCTATATATTTTTTTTGATTTTCTTGATGTGTTTTTCTAAGTATTTGCCCATGTTTTATATTGCCTCGTCTGACGAACGAATGAAGTCGTTTATTTCGTATTCGCCTCATTCGGGAAACCTCTGGTAATGAGGTAATTGTATTGATTTTATACATTAAATTTTGCTCTGATTCTTACATAGAGCACTCTTCATTTCTATGACCTTTTCTGTTTCCAACGGAAATTTCAATACTTATATATATATATATTATAACACCAGAGGTCCGACAGGATTTTGATTCCAGAGTCGGGCCAGATCGATACAGATCGAACCTTGAGCTGATCAATAGCGAAACGTGAGTCACCAATCAATAAACGTAATGAAGGCATAACAAATAGTCCTTGTATTATATTGTTATATGTATATATATATATATATATATATATATATATATATATATATATATATATATATATATGTACGTATGTATGTATACATACATATATATGTGTGTGTGTGTGTTTGTATGTATATATATATATATAGGCAGTTGCAGGAAGGCACCCGTAAGTAGAATAGAAACTGTTTGATAAGACAGTTATTAACAAGAGATACATAAATCTCTTAAACCAAACATATGATAGCCCTACAGCAGCAATAGAAACAGACACAGGCATCTCCTGGCGTGTCAATATCTTTAAAGTTGTAAAATATTTTCAGCTTTACTCCACTGCATTGTTATAGCAAACATAATCTTGAAAACAGAAGTAAATGCAAATCAAGTTTATCCATCGGTGGACAGCTACTGTCAAATTTTAGCTACGCCTGTGATATTGCCAATGTAAACAGTTCTATTCGATATCTGTAAAAGTACATTGATGTTCTTGCTAGACATGCAGCCGTAATTGTACTATTTGTAAAGGTCTCGAAAATTAATATCTGTCAACAGATAAGAATCATAAACCTCAAAACTTTTACAATATATGCTTAACTCATAAAACCAATTTGAGAATTTGTCTATCTATTCCATAACCTGTTGAAAGCAAATGATGGTTCTGTTGCAGTTCGTCACAGAAGAGGTTTAGACTGGGCAGCTTTTCAGGAAAATGATAAATTGCTATGCAAAATCTATAAATTATACATCCTACATGTCTCCCTTTATGGTCTTGAATGTGTGAACTGGCCATCATCCTCAATAAGTAAAATCGAGACCTTTTAAAACCATATTATGAAGTTCCTGACAAATCGCAAATTGTTCAGCCATATAAAACGTGTGGGTGTACTAGAAACTGCTAAACTAGTTCCTATAATGGGTATCATCAAATGCAAATCCCTGAAGTTCTTTAGTCAGGAAAAACGTTCACAAAACGGTCTTTCTAAAACATGTAAGGATAGTATTATTCAGAGCAAAAGAAATAGTCGGCCACCGAGGGGCTAGCGAGACATTGTCTTGTATAAATATATATGAATTAAATAAGATCATGCAAAATATGAAACATTGGGAGGAACTACATCATGTTAGTGCCCAATCTGACGTAGGCGGAGACAGTGAATATGATATATATATAAACGTATATATATATATATTTAGTTATATATATATTTATATAAAAAACAATTTTCTTCGCTCTACATGGCTGAATACAATAAATGTAATCTGAGTTTTTCGAATATTAATAATAACATTCGATTCGTTTGCAATTATGCAAACAAGCCTCATTTTTAAAGCCATGTCAGTAGAATGAACCCTTCATTCTTGCTTTTGTGTTGGCATGTAAACAGAACTGCAGACGCTAATGTTTCTGGGTATCACCCTTCATCGTATAAAATTTTGTTTTTTATTTGAATGTGTCAAAACCGGCCATTTATCGCTCGTATACAGGAAACGGACTGTCCAGTCTGCTGATATGCAA
The DNA here is from genome assembly GCA_964016885.1 of Eledone cirrhosa. NCBI lineage: Eukaryota > Metazoa > Mollusca > Cephalopoda > Octopoda > Eledonidae > Eledone > Eledone cirrhosa. Next base: position 66,977,108 of record OZ024741.1, on the reverse strand, counting down.
ATCTGGCTGATCAGTGGATCTGCTAATATGCAGATCTGACTGATCAGCCATCTGACTGATATGCAAATCAGGTGACCAGTGCGCTGTACTGATGAAGGGTGATACCGAGAAACATTAGCGTTTGCAGTTCTTTTTACATGCCAACACAAGAGCAAGAATGAAGGGTACATTCTACTGACATGGCTTTAAAAATGAGGCTTCTTTGCATAATTGCAAACGAATCGAATGTTATTATTAATATTCGAAAAAACTCAGATTACATTTATTATATATACATATATATATATATAAATGAAAATAGAGAAATTAATGTGAGCAAGAAGCCAACAGTAATTTATACATATAAGTGACTATTACGTCAACATGGAAAATATTTAACGTTAGATATGGGAAAATAATTCAATCCCAATTCAAAAAAAGTCAAGACAGAAATTTTATCCACAGATTTTGTGTAATTCAGGGAAAAAACCAATAGAATCTTAACTCAGAATAAAATTAAAGTAAATACTTATCCTTCAATTTGGAAAAATCTACAAATATATATATATATATTTATGGCGGAGTATGTTTTATGCAATAGAAACTTACTCGCAATATGAAATATGCAGAGAAAGAGATAAGTACTAGAAATAGGTCGAAAAGAAAGTCGAGTTGACAAAATGTAATCAATATAAGTATTGTTGTGTTTCCTGGGAAAGTTAAGGAAAGTTATTCAGAAATCATGTTCCAAGACTGAGTGAAAGCAATTTATTCTAATCTACCCCAATGATATGTTAAAAGACTTACACTTAAATAAACAGAGACCAGCCAAATATCTTTTGAAAATATGTTGGTTTAATGTCAGCTCTTACATATAAGATTTTAACTAGGAAAAATAGTCGAACAATGGAAATATAAACCCCTAAAGATGGAAAAGGAGGAGGGTATCCTATTGGCGATACTGTGCATTATATGCACTACATGTTTGAGTATATTTTTCATAGTGAAAATACCTGCGTTGAAGCAGCTTACATTACGCTTACATATTTTCCAAACTTGAAAATTTGCCTCGCGCTTCTTGAAAACGATTGATTTAATTTGATTTATATCCAAATATTTGTTTCTGGAAATAGATATCAACAATGAAGGGTTGGAAAATAGTGTTATCTCCATACTTGAAAAGATATTGAGAATGGTAAAAGGCGATGCAGACAATTATTTAAACAAATGTCAATACTTTCAATTATAACCACAAAATATGACTATAACATTACTAATCATTACAGAGATTGCAGCACATTGTCAGAATCGTTAGAATATCAGATGGATTACTTTGCGGTATTCAATGCCGCTCTCTACGTTCTCTGAGATCAAATCCCACCGAGATCAACTTTGCCCTTCATCCTTTCAAGGTCGTCGATAAAAATAAAAATCTATCCAGTACTGGAGACGATTCTTCCTCTACATCTATTTCTGAACTCTCTCTCTTTCTTTCTCTTTATCTCTCTCTCTCTCTCTCTTTCTTTCTCTTTATCTCTCTCTCTTTCTTTCTCTTTATCTCTCTCTCGCTCTCTCTTTCTCTCTGTCTCCTTCCCTTTCTATCTCTCTCTCACACACACACACTCTCTCCCCCTCTTTCTCTTTCTCTCTCTCCCTCTCTCTCTCACACATACACTTTCCCTCTCCACCACTCTCTCTCTCTCTATATATATATATATATATGTATATATATCCCTCTTTCTCATCTTACAGATATCGGCTGTATTTAGACATGGAGAGATGACAAACTCTACCAGGATTAAAGTAGCCAAGACACTACGCCAGGAGTTATGGACCCATACATACACTACATAACTTCTACGGACTTACTCGTCCTACAACAACTAGGAGTCATATGTCCCTTAAGCCACATCAATAGAAAAAGAGGCATATAATAGTGTGAAACTACATACTTTATGTCTAGAAAATAAAAGCAAAGACATGATGGGCACGACAAGAAGTATTTTCAACGTAAATCTGCTTTGTCAGAGCTGACCTGGGGCTACAGAGGAACAAGATCGTCAAAAACAAGACGTATAGAATATTCTTTCTAAAATCTATTTTTAAAAATATGAAGGAAAATCTATATGATACTCTATACACGGAGCCACGCTCAATTATGCAATAACAATCGGCTTATCGATAACAGTACGCCTACTAGAGTAGTATTAATATACTATTTGTTTATACCTGATTGCAGTACATAAAATCTATAGTTCGGAGTGATATGGCGCCCGATATTCAATTGATATCACAAGTGTGATATATAATGCTATAAACATATCAAGCTACATGAAAAATACTGAAGATAATGGTTGCAGTGTCCTATTTTAGATACATGAGTCGTGTAGTTGTCTAGACGTATTTTCTGTACAAAGTTACATATATTAAGTGAAACAATCGTACAAACACAAGCATATAAACACACTTCCACACACACACATACATATATATATTCATATATATATACATACATAAATACACCCACCCACACACACACATATATATATATATATATATGAATATTATATATATATATATATATATTTCGTTTCTGAATTTGTTTAGCAAGATTCTTTATCTGAAAACGTGTGTTGAAACCGATATTGTTATACTTTGGGAGGGTCATGTTGCCAATAAGAAACACACGCACCACGTGCGTCACTTCAATTTATTATAATAAATTTATAAATTTAGGAATTTATAAATTTATATTGCCTCTGCGATTTGTCTAAACGCAATGTTTAGACAAATCACAGAGGCAATAAACATAAATGAATTACAACGAAAATTAAATAGAAAACGTGAGTGGAACAGCAACATCACAACTTACAATTAAGGACAAAATGAAAACACACACGCACATAGAACAAACAACCAACCAGTAACATGTACATAAACAAATAAATAAACGAATATAAACACACACAGACACCCGGATGTAACACATGCGCAAACTAAGCACACAACACACACACAAAAACAAGATGGCGTAGGACAGAACAAAGGAGAGGCACAAAAAACAAAGAAAAGAATCCCCAGTCACTAAAGAGGTCACAGAATGTGTTGCGAAAGAACTTTGACAATATATAAACAACCATCTGGTTGTGGAACCAACCAACCAACCGGAAATTTATAAATTCCTAAATTTATAAATTTATTATAATAAATTGAAGTGAAAGCAATTGGTGCGTGTTTCTTATTGGCAACATGACTCTCCCAAAGTATAACAAAATATATATATATATATATTTATATATATTTATATATATATATATATATATAGTTTTAATATAGATGAGATTCTACAGGACTAGAACTGTTTCATTCTTTAGAAATCATCAGAAATCATCAGAGATTCCTGGTGATTTCTAAAGAATGAAACAGTTCTAGTCCTGTTGAATCTCATCTATATTAAAACTGTTATACTCTGCAATGTATTGAGTACCTTACTTACTGTGGTTACCTCCGATTCAACCCGGAATAACGTACCATATATATATATATATATATATATATATATGTATATAAATCAATATTCTAAACTAATTAACTCTCTTAATCATTGTATCAGATAGGATTTCATGCAATTGTGTATGTACATACATACATGCATACATGCATACATACATACATGCATACATACATACATACATACATACATACAGACACAGTTGCACAAATGTTTGCGTGATTTGACTTCTCAGTGAGTATGTACAGTTATATATATATATAGAGAGAGAGAGAAAGAGAGATAGATAGATAGAGAGAGAGAGAGCGGGAGGGGGGAGAGAGAGAGAGAGAGAGAGAGAGAGAGAGAGAGAGAGAGAGAGAGAGAGAGAGAGAGAGATATGTGCGTGTATGTGTGTAGTATAAAGAGTTGTGTGCTCATGCTAAACATAGATTATAATATAGGGTGAAAACTGAAAGAGATGTTGCTATCGGGTACTAGCAGGAATCGAACCTCTTAGTAACTCCCACTCCTAGTAACTCCCAGATACCGTCTAGGAGATACGAGGTTCGAACCCTCGTAGCAGTTGATGGTTACTTCTCTTTTTGTTTTTAAGACTCTTCATTCAATTTTATAACATCTCCGCGCATGAGCATACCACCCTTTTATTGAACATTATCCCAAGAGCGCTTCGTAAAAATCAGGGAAATCGTGTAACACACTTAAATTAGAATGTTATTGAAGTTCGAAGGAAATCATCAGAAGAAACAGTTCTAGTCCTGTAGGAGCCATTTCTATATTTAATTTGTTGTATTCACTCTACTAATGTGTATTGAGTACCTTACTTACTATGGTTACCCCCGATTAAACTCGAGATTCATATATATATATATATATATATATATATATATATATATATATTTATTCAGGTTTGAGGTTCACCACTGTATAGAGCTGGTCTATTCCGTATGGTCAATCGTAATGCAATAATATAGAGAGTACTCAACGTAAAGCAGTTCAACCGTCTTTGTTTTTGTAGTTGGTGGTGCTATTACGGAGTTAAATATTATAATGAAATGACAGGAGGCTGGATTTGTGTAAATGAAATGATCATAGTATAATAAACCTTTCAAGGATTTACACAAATCCAGCCTCCTGTCATTTCATTATAATATATATATATATATATATATATTCGGGTTTGAAGGTTGACCACTGGATAGAGCTGTGGCTAAAGTGGAAGATGCTAGATGGTCGGTCGTCCTCCTGTCTTTGATTTTTGATTTTCAGCCCCATGGATTTTACCTATTACATTCATTTATTGTATTTCGAATACCTGATGATATCACCGGATTCATACGGAACCCGGTCATTGAAATGATCATAGTATAATAAACCTTTCAAGGATTTACACAAGTCCTGCCTCCTGTCATTTTATTATATATATATATATATATATATATATATCGAAGGAAATGTGGTAAGGAACCAGGTGGACCATAACGCACCAAAGTACTCAATACTTAGGGTAGTAGAGTGGGTAATAGGAACAAATAAGACCCCGACGGCTGAGCTCAAGCCGTTTCGACGGCTAATTCCAGAATTAGCCGTCGAAACGGCTTGAGCTCAGCCGTCGGGGTCTTACTTGTTCATATATATATATATGTATATATATATATATATATACACACACACACATATATATATATATATATATATATATATATATATATATATATATATATATATATATATATATATATATATATATATATATATATATATATATATATAAATATATATACACATATATATCTATAGCGGCTGTCTACTATGAATTTATGACGCAAGTAATCGTTCAGTTTAGTTTATCACGTATAATGTAGTATATTTCTAATATAAGACATGATAGTCACGGCTGGCATGTCTGCTCCATTATTGTTTTTATTGATATTAATTATTATCACTTGGATATTGTATTTCATTGTAGCTGCTTGTATCTGTTGTTCCTGTTGTTGTGATGTTCTTGTTATTGTGATGTTCTTGTTCTTGTTGTTGTGATGTATTTTTTGTCAGTCGTGATGATACTCATTTATTGTCTGGTTGTGAAAGAACAGGCTATTATATATTACTTCATCAAAATCATTTCCTGATAATGTATGAAGTTTCCAGGAGAGTTGTTCTTGTCAAAGTAAATTAAGTGGAAATTTTCCATTTATATTCTCTCAACACACACGAGAGCAAAAACTGATATCTCTAATTATAAACATTACATATATACCATACTGATATACAAATATACAAATGACATGATGCGATGCGCATCATATATTTACACTCTAATTTATCTTCTCCTCACCAAAGATAAATACTTCCGATATATATGTTATGTATACATGTATGTATGTTTGTATGTATGTATTCATGTTTGTATGTATATATATATATGGATATGTGTATGTATGCATGTATGTATGTGTATATGTATGTATGCATGTATTATGTATTATGTATGTATGTCAGGTCGCTCCTGGGTGTTGTTGGTAACATGTAACCCAGTACAAGCAATCGCATGATCGCGTCGTCCACGAATAAACCCGCAACTCCACCAAGCTTGTTTGATTAGGAGGAGGATTTTGGCCACCCTGCGAGATGCAAAACAAAGAGAGGGTTTCATCGCTTCCTACAATATACCCTAAACGATCCGATGGTAGAACATGAAGTCGAATCTACGAAAGCATTCCTCAACCACCTCCAACAACAACAAATCTCAGTCTAACGGCCCCAATTGCGAAAGAGGTTCAGAATCTCGTTAAGACAGCATACTCAGACTCTGCTACGGGCCTGGGTGCTGATCCTATATAATTTACGTGTGCTTATGGTAGATACTTATGGAAGATATTAAAGGTGATCCGATGAAGAGTGAGAGTGGCTCAGCAATAGAAGTTTGGACCACAAAGAAGAAACTTCTACGAGTGCCAATCAGTTTCGATCACATGAAACTGGCGGTGGTTAATTGCCATGTTAAAAATAACAGTTATATCATCTGAAAATTCACATTTTCTGTTTGGAATATTGAATGAGCATATTGAATGAGCATATTGAATCATATACTCCTGCTTATCCACTAAAAAACGTTAATGTCTGGAACATTTGCTATCATATATATGCCCAAGCAGTGTTGATCTTCCTTCCCTCTCATGCCATCATCATATCTGAGGGTCGGTGGTCATGGACGTATGGACCAGCACTCTCCATCTTTTCCTGTCTCTTGCCATTTGTGTGTCGATCTAAAGGTAAATAAAAACAACAACAGTAATAACCTCCTTCAGTTTTACTCAGAGAAAATATCAGATTTTGTATATAAAAGAAAATTTAAGATGTATTCACCTTTGTATGAACGATGATTTAACTCAACTATACTAACATGTGGCAATAGACATGTAGTTAAGGCATTGGCTTCTTCCCGTGTGCTTCGTGGTTCGATTCCAAAGAGAGGCAGTTTGGCGGAGTGTCTCTACTGTAGTGCCAGCTAACCAATGTTTTGTGAGTGGTATCTGTACAGAATCAAAACGTATGTATATATGCGTGTGTGTGAGTGTGAGAGAGAGTGTGTGTTCGTGTGTATATGTCTGTGTGTGTGAGAGAGATGAGAGAGAGGGTGAGAGAATGTGTGTGTACTTCTTTGAATGTGCATGCCTGGTGGTGAAAATCTAGGTTAAACGGTAAAATACTTGTTATATAGGGGAATAAATGAAAAGAAAGAACCTTTTATGGGGGTGTTCTGGCATGACTAAAAATGGTGGTCGGTTCAGACTATGAATATTTAAATTAATTCGATTAACGGAACAACTTGCCCCTGAAATTAACGTACAAGAAGCTGAGCATTACACAAAAACGTTTCCTCGTAACTTAATTCTCAGGGAGAGTCAGCGTAACACAGAATATGAGAAAGCTGACTCTTTGAATTTCAGACACACGACGTATTTTAACCATTTGAGTGACATGGATTATCCAGTAATATAATAAACGAATGTATCCTGAGAATTATCGTACGTATACTAGAGTCGGCTGAAAATTCATAAGCTAACCAAGATCCTCTCATGCAATAATCAAGTGGGTTTTATTTTTCGACATAGTTCACTAGAAAGAAACAATGCAGTTATTGATAAGAAGAGTTGAAATTAATACATGTAAGATTTCACAGCTCTAACACCAATCCTTCATAGGCTGACCGAGACACTATCATGGAATAACCAAATGAGGTTTGTTTTTCAACACAGTCCCTAGAAAGAAACAATTCAGTTATCAATAAGAAGATTTGAAATGAATACATAGAAGATTTCACAGCTCTAACATCACTCTTTCGTAGACTGACCGAGACACTATCATGGAATGACCAAATGAGGTATATTTTTCAACACAGTCCCTAGAAAGAAACAATGCAGTTATTGATAAGAAGAGTTGAAATTAATACATGCAAGATTTCACAGCTCTAACATCCCTCCTTCATAGGCTGACCAAAATACTATCATGAAATGACCAAATGAGGTTTATTTTTCAACATAGTCCCTAGAAAGAGACAATGCAGTTATTAATAAGTTAATAATAAGAGTTTAAATTAATATCTGCAAGATTTCACAGCTCCTTCATAGTCAGCCTATGAACGTTTCAGCCTAACCTCATATTTTATTTTTTGTCTCATTCACTCACAAAATTTGGTTTTAAATGAAAGCAATTTCAACAAAAATGTTCAGTCGTTCTCATAGAGATGTACAAACATGTTATGTTGAAATTAGCCAACTTAAAAGATATTCAGTCAACTATACATAAAGCGAGAATGTTTTTACATATCGTTCAGCCTATGCTGCACTTTAATTACAAGCAATATATCAACAGTTTTTCTAACCTTTGCTTAACATTTTCACATTTACAAGAAAGTTTATTGAAGTATATGTTGATTAGAAGATACACACAGAAGCATATGCATTTGTGTGTGTGTATGTGTGTGTGTGTGCGTGCGTGTGTGTGTGCGCGTGTGTGAATGTATATATATATATATATATATATATATAATAGAGAGAGAGTGAGAGAGAGAGAGAGAGAGAGAGAGAGAGAGAGAGAGAGAGAGAGAGAGAGAGAGAGAGAGAGAGAGAGAGAGACAGAAACAGAGACAGGGAGAGAGAAAGTGGAATTGGAAATAACACGAAATGTATATTTAAAGGATCTGTTTTTCTTGTTTCTTCTTTGATTCGTAATTGAAAAGAAATGAGAGGAATAATTTAGGTAGTTGTGTTTTTCACACAGAACAAAATTATTTTTAGAGAGAGGGAAATTTTCTGTAAATACGTGTGTGTATCTCAATTGTGTCAATGGACTGGTCAAGAGTGTAAATACGTGTGTGTATCTCAATTGTGTCAATGGACTGGTCAAGGGTGCAGAGGGGAAATGTGAGCTAGAGACAAATTGTAGGTGTGAGAGAGGTAAATGGGATTGGCAAAATTAGGGTTGGAAAAGAAATACTCTTTTTGGAATATAGTTTTAGAGAGTATGAGTGTGTATGAGTGAGAGTGTATATATAAATACACACACATGTGTGCACGCGTACGCGTGTGTGCATGCGCGCGTGTGTGTGTAGGTACATACGCACATATATGTGTAGTGTGTGTATGTGTGCTTGTCTTATTGGTCAGAGAAATATTTTGGGGGAAAAGAAACAAAAAACAATTTGGCACATATGCATAGGTTCAATTAATACCAATTATTTCAAAATAATATATGGGTTTAAAATAATTAATTCATTCACGTAAATTCGCATGCTACATATAGATTTACGCGCATACATGCACACATATATATTTTAAACAAATACACACATACAACACATACAAACACACACATACCCACATACAAAGACACACACATGCGCAAATATTCACACAAACATGTTTATCTAGATATATGAAAGAATCTTTTCGTATATCGGTTAAATCGGTATATATATATATATATATATATAAACATAAATTATCGAGATTCGCATTTCGGCCCACGAAATAACGATAAACAACCTCCGAGATGTGCGGCAAGTGCTCAATAATTCAGATGAACCAGAGCTATAACAAACGTTAAAGGCCAAACACACTGAGACGATGGTTAAACAATCATTCGCATAGCCAAAAAAACGATCAAGTAATTCGGGTATTGAAAATTTACCCGGACCCCTGGAAGGTTGGTAAAATCCAGTATATGGGTTTCTACGGCTCCTAAATCAAGTACCGTCCGCTTACATAAATAATGTCAGGCTTCTGGTAAGATGATTGAACAAGGAAGCCACTTTCTCAACAGGTTTTAGTTCAATGTTAATACAAGGACTGACTATTGCTGACCTCACGTGGGGATCGGCAAGGGAGGCAACCCCTATATCAGGCGAATGAATTCAGTTGTGTATATTTTTGCAAGAATGCAAAAACATCACAAATCGAATAGAGTTCTCAACAGAAGGGTTAAAATTAACATAAGCTATTCATCAGTCAATAGAATCAACTATTAAATCAAGAAAATTAACTGGTCAATAGCTAGAGTCTGGAGAGTAATACAAACATAAATTATCGAGATTCGCATTTCGGCCCACGAAATAACGAAAAGCAACCTCCGAGATGTGCGGCAAGTGCTCAATGATTCAGATGAACCAGAGCTATAACAAACGTTAAAGGCCAAACACACTGAAACAATCATTCGCATAGCCCAAAAAAACGATTTGACCACTGCATCACGTGTTAACCTCTCCCTCCACCTATCGATAATTTCTAACTTCTACGAACGAATCAGGAAATAGTCCTCTTTTGATCACTGTATCACGTGTTGATTTCTCACTCGGCCTCTCGAGAATTTCTCACTTGCTACGAAGGCGTCTAGAAGAATCCCTTTTTTTAGGGGTCACTTGATAGGTCCTATCAACCTCACGGTGATTATGCACTTTATATCACTGTAAACGATTTCGGGGATATTGCAGCCGGGATCTGAAAAAGAAAATAGGTATAATTTTGTGTATTATTTCATCGTATTTTTTATTATATATATATATATATATATATATATATATATATAAATATATATATATATACATACATACATCCATACATACATACATATATATATACAATATGTTGAAAAGGTAACACACTAGAGAGAGATACAGTGCGCTATCAATAGAACAGGGAAAAAACCACCAGTGTATGGAATCTATAACCTATGAAAGGCAGACTATAGACACGATAATTAAAAATATAAATTAAAGCGTAAATAAATACCTCTATAACTATATAACACACGTACAAATCCAAAGAGATCTGTTTCGCCAGTAAGTTGTTGACAGAAATGCTTGGCAACCCACCCACCCCCACCACCACCACTACCACGAGAACTGGTGGCAAGATAGATGCCAACACACACAGATCTTTCTAAAATCAGTAGCAGCTGGAATTAAGCTGACTCCAGCACCAACACCACTACCAACATAAGGATAGAGGTCAGATGTACTTAACAATAACAAGAACAACCACTACAGATTGCCTCGCCTCAGAACGAATTTCTATAGACTTTTGACTGAGGAATGTTCTCACAACTGACCAATGGGAGGAGAGGATGTCCTTTGACGCTGAAATTCGTTTGTTTAAATTCATATGATTCCAGTTCCTCAGTGAAATAACAACCCAACCAGGAACTGGGCATATCAGAGTATTGACAAAGTTAAACACCTCAACAACATGTGTACTCGTCTCTACCACACTAATTCGGACTGCCTGAAGAGGTCACAGCCAAAGATGGCTGTCACCGAAATATATATAGCAGTAATAAACGAAGCCGAATTTTAAATATTTGACTTATTTATTTTAGTTTATTTTACATTACTCCGGAGTACCCAAACCAACCTGCGCACTTCGTCGAGTGCTCCACTCTGCTTATTGAGGTGTTGGTATACAACCAACATATACTCAAAAGAAAAAATATATATATATATATATATATTTTTTTTTTTTTTTTTTTTTAATACATTAACAGAGAAAGCTTTAAGCAATACTCCGACCGGCTTCCGTCTCACTCAACAAACATTAGGATATACCTTAGTATAATCCCAATTATACGTTTGGGGGTGCTAACTATACGTATTTTGCGGATAGCCAGTTGTATTATTTTATATGAGACATAATTATATATATATATATATATATATATATATATATATATATATATATATATATATATATATATATATATATATATATATAACAAACGAAATAAGATACACACACGTAGACACAATATATATATATATATATATATATATATATATATATATATATATATATATATATATATATATATATATTGTGCCTATGTGTGTGTATCTTATTTCGTTTGTTATTATTTAATTAACACATTTTCACCTTTTATGCTCTGGTAGAACAAATTCGTGATCGACGGTTTTTCAGCCACCACTACCACTAACTCTTCATTTTTATTTATTTTTATTTAAGTATGTACTTACTGAAGGTGCGCCGGAGTACACGTGATCTCGGAACGACATTGCTACAAAGCCAAATTCTTGACCTTACCTTGTCTCCCTACACTTGTAATAATTGTTTCTAGTTTAGGCACAAGGCCAGCAATTATTTCAGTGTATTACTGGTACTTTATTACACTTGTAATAATTGTTTCTACTTTTGACACCACGACAGCAATTACCCCAATGTATTACTCGTACCTTATTTTATCGACCCCGTAAGGATAAAAGGCAAAGTTAACCTCGGCGGGATTTGAACTCAGACCAAAAAGGGCCGTAATCTTTGCAGCAAAGCATGGCGTCCGAAACCTCTACCGATACTGCCAAATAATAATCGATGGATAGATAGATAGATGGTTTCGACGATGGCTGTTCAGTTGTTCGATCAACAGAATAGCCTCCTCGGGAATTTATCGTGTAAGTGGCTGAGCATTCCACAGACACGTGCATATTTACTGTAATTCTCAGGGAAATTCAAATTGACACTGTATGTCAAGGCTAGCCATCTGAATAACAGGGACAACCTGTTCGATGGGCTTCCAAACAGTTACCGTGTACCCAATGTTGTTGACAAGGACGTGGTTCGACCCGAGGCTTTGATCAATAACATTTGATCGAGCAATAACAATTAGATCGAGCCTGCGACCTAATGATTGTAGTAGCAGTAGTAGTAGTAGTAGTAGTAGTAGTAGTAGTAGTAGTAGTAGTAGTAGTAGTAGTAGTAGTAGTATAGTAGTAGTAGTATAGTAGCAGATGGTGTAGTAGTACTAGTAGTAGGAGTAATAGTAGTACTAGTAGCAGCAGCAGCAGCAGCAGCAGTAGCGGCAGATGTAGTAGTAGTAGTAGTAGTTGTAGTAGTAGTAGTAGTTGTAGTAGTAGTAGTAGTAGTAGTAGTAGTAGCAGAAGCAGCAGCAGCATAAATAGTTCTAGGAGCAGCAGCAGCAGCAGTAGTAGTAGTAGTAGTAGTAGTAGTAGTAGTAGTAGTAGTAGTAGTAGTAGTAGTAGTAGTAGCAGCAGCAGTAGTGGTAGTTCTAAAGAAACACTACTAATCCGAGATAATTCAATTTAAATCAATCAAGCAGTACCTGAGGGATTAGTTGTTGCAAGTGATAGAAAGACTTTTTCTGAAGTATACTGACATCTTCTAATGATGTTGAGACTCTAGCAACATTTCTCATCACCATCACCATCATCATCACCCATCATCATTATCATCACCACCATCACCATCACCTTCATTATTATTGTCATCACCACCATCATCATCACCATCATCATCATCACCATCACCACCATCATCATCATCACCATCACCTTCATTATTATTGTCATCACCATCAGCAGCATCATTAACGTCAACATAATCATCATTAGTACCAATAATGCAGTGAATAATTGCTGGCCTTGGGCCAAACGTAGAAACAGTTATCCCCTTTTATCATCATCATCATCATCAACATGGCCGTAACCCTAATTATCTACCACTAATGCTACTACTACTACTAAGCCTAATTATCACCACCATTACTACAACCACCACCACCACAACCACCTCCACTACCAACACCACCACCCGACCAACAACACGACAATGACCACCACCACCACCACTACCAGCACCACAACCACCACCAGCACCACAACCACCATCACCACCATCACCACCACCAACACCACCACGCCACCATCATCACCACCACCACCATCACACCACCACCACCCCACCATCACCAACACCACCACCCCACCAGCATCACACCACCACCACCCCACCATCACCAACACCTCACCACCAACACCACCACCAACACCACCACGCCGCCATTACCACCACCACCACCACCCCGCCACCACCACCACCACATCCACCACCACAACCACCACGACCACCGCTACCACCACCACCACCACCACTACTACCACCACCACCAACACCACCCCGCCATCACCACAACCACCAACAACACTGCCACCACCACCACTCACCACCACCACCAACCACAACCACCACCAACACCACCCTCCGCCAACACCACAACCACCACAAACACCACCAACACCACCACCTACACCACCACTCCGCCAACACCACAACCACCACAACCACCACCAACACCACCACCACCACCACCCCGCCAACACCACAACCACCACAAACCCCCCCGCCATCACCACGACCACCACCACTACCACCACCATCAACACCACCAACACCACCACCCCGCCAACACCACAACCACCACAAACACCACCAACACCACCACCACCACCACCCCGCCAACACCACAACCACTACAACCCCCCCCCCCCCCCCCGCCATCACCACAACCACCACCACTACCACCATCACCACCACCACCACCACAAACAACACCACCACCACCACTCACCACCAACCACAACCACAACCAACACCCGCACCAACACCACCACCCCGCCATCACCCCCCCCCCCCCCCCCCCCCCCGCCATCACCACCACCACCACCACTACCACCACTACCACCACCACCAACACCACCACCCCGCCAACACCACAACCACCACAACCACCACCAACACCACCACCACCACCCCGCCAACACCACAACCCCCCCCCCCCGCCATCACCACAACCACCACCACTACCACCATCACCACCACCGCCACCACAAACAACACCACCACCACCAGTCACCACCAACCACAACCACAACCAACACCCGCACCAACACCACCACCCCGCCATCACCCCCCCCCCCCGCCATCGCCACGACCACCACAACCACCACCAACACCACCACCAACACCACCACCACCACCCCGCCAACACCACAACCCCCCCCCCCCCCGCCATCACCACAACGACCACAACCCCCCCCCGCCATCACCACAACCACCACCACTACCACCATCACCACCACCACCACCACAAACAACACCACCACCACCACTCACCACCAACCACAACCACAACCAACACCCGCACCAACACCACCACCCCGCCATCACCACAACCACAACCACCACCACCACCAACACCACCACCACACCAACACCACCACCACCACCACTACCACCACCAACACCACCACCAACACCACCACCACTACCACCACCCCCGCCAACACCACAACCACCACCACCAACACCACCACTCCACCATCACCACCACCGCCACCACCATCACCACCACCACCACCACCATCATCGTCAGTCTCATCACTCCCTGATAACACACAGGCACATCATCATCATCACCATAGTTACTGTCACCATAATCCTCACTAATATTAAAATGCTCACTCTCATCGTTAGCTTCCCCACCGCCAACCTCCTCCCCCTACTCATCATCATCATCATCATCATCATCATCTTCATCATATTCATCATTATTAACATAATCACTTTCATCATAATCATCACCATCATCATATTTATCATCCTCAACGTAATCTCTTTCATCATCATCATCATTATCAACATAATCGCCATCATCATATCCATCATCAACATCATCATCATCATCATCAGCAGCAGCAGCAGCATCAACATCAACATCACCATCAACATCACCATCATCACCATCACCACCACCATCATCATCACCATCACCATCATCACCATCACCATCACTATCATCACCATCATCATCATTATCACCATCATCACCATCATCACCATCATCACCATCAACATCACCATCATCACCATCACCACCACCATCATCATCACCATCACCATCATCACCATCACCATCACTATCATCACCATCATCATCATTATCACCATCATCACCATCATCACCATCATCACCATCATCATCACCATCACCATCATCACCACCATCACCATCATCACCATCATCACCATCACCATCACCCTCACCATCATCACCATCATCACCATCATCACCATCATCATCACCATCACCATCATCACCACCATCACCATCATCACCATCATCACCATCACCATCATCACCATCATCACCATCACCATCATCACCATCATCACCATCACCATCATCATCACCATCACCATCATCACCATCATAGTCCACCAATATCCCCACCGTAGTCATTATGTACATAATTACCAAAATTCACCATATTTTCCAGTTCCAGTTCCTCCATACCAAGTGTTTCTTTTTAACTAAATCCCTCCCGACATTAAATCTGTTTTCTACCACGCATCTCCTTTACCATCCTCCGGGGACACGCCTTCTCCATTCTGTCCGCCGGGGCTGTGGGGAGGCCAGCACGTGGAACCTTATTTGCTCACCATACGCAGAGATGGGAGGGGGGCGATGACAGTGGGAGTTCGGTTCTTCCTCGTTCGGACCATATCTTTGTGGTTGTGTTCATCAGCTCAAGTGCAGTAATGGTATTGAGATAAATCATGTTTATGTTGTAATGCTGGGTTATTTATGTATCGCTTATTTTGGACTATTGGTGGAAGGTAAGATAAGCACAAATAGTTCCATCTTTTTTTTCCCGTAAAATATTATGTAATTGTGGTTACGAGTTCATTGCTACTGCGCAGCATTTTGGACATGTCAATTATATATTTTTGAAAATAGCCCAGCTGTGAACAAAATATTTTGAATGTAATTATATATAGATAGATAGATAGATAGATAGATAGATAGATAGATAGATAGATAGATAGATTTCTATATTTACCATAAAGGCATAAAAAGAAGGGACAAATACAAAGAGGGGGTTTACATAAAACCGAGTAAAAAGGGTATAAAATGAAAATAATCGAAAACAACCTCAAAAGGGAGGGGACGTGATGGGGGCCCCGAAAAAGTGTGCAATCCTTTGCCCGGGGAGCACATGGAGAAGGTGCTCCCCTCTCATTCACTTCTTTACTTACAGGATGGTATACAGAGAAGGCCCATTTACACGAGCCATTCTCGCCACTATCACCCACCTTTCATAAAACTGCCTGTGGCCAAGCACCTCTCTCTCCATGCTTATCCATCTTCCGAAGTGATATCGGAAGAAGTAGACCAGACTATGGCCAGAGAGGAAGTTGCCTGACCTCAGACCTTTCAATCTTGTCCACCAAATAACCTCTTTCAACATGGCTATTACGCGCAGAAAAACCGCCTTTGCTTCCTTTGTGAAAAGGGGAGGCGGCTTGATTGTCATCACGGACTCGGCGGTCAATCGAATCGGCGCCACCCGCGACAGCAGTCGTTCGGCGTAGCACAACAGATCAGCCACGCCCGGACATTGCACCAATGCGTGCGCAACGGTTACTTCGTGACGCACGCATCTAGGGCAAATCTTTTTCGAGGGATCCCTGCCCGGGCGCCCGTGTCTGTAGAGCTTTTCTCGAACGGGTAGAGCCTCCCGGTAGCACTGCCAGGCCAGTGACTTCTGGAAGTTGTCCATTGGTCCCGGGCCGAAAGTCCTGCCGAACAGGCTGGCTAGTTCGTCCTCTTCCATGTCCAAGGATTCTCCAAGGGTGTCATCGCCCCTGCTAACCACCAGCCCTCTATAGAATGACGAGGTGGATTCTCCACCGATGGCCGGGTCCTCTTGCCAGAGAGCCCTGAGCACCTGGGCACACTCAGTGTACCAGTCGCCCAGTTTTCCGGATCTTTGCTTGACCCAGGACTGCAGCTCGGTGAGCGAGACGAGGTCGGAAAAGCTCGTCTCACGAACGGAGCTCACACCGGTTGACCAGTGAGGAATACCTGTAGGTGCCGTAGCCTTAATGCGTGCCTACGCATCATCAACCACGGCATGCCCAGCCCTCCTTTCGAAGGTCGTTGGCAGCAGATGGATCTTCTCACCATAGGAGGGCGCTTTTTCCAAAGAAATTGAAAGAGCATGCGTTCCATGGTGGTGAGTGTTTCCTTAGGGCAAGGCACGACAGTCAGGCGGTAGTAGGTGACGGACGCTATGTAAATGTTCGCCACCTCCGCCTGACCTTTCAGGGACAGCTTACACTTGGCCCATTTCTGGGTCAGTGCAAACACCTTGCTCGTAACCTCGCCCCAGTTCTTTTCCACCTGGAGGTCCGGTCCAAACCAGACCCCAAGCAACTTCACCGGGCCCTCCGTCCAGTGTCCGACGACACCGTCGGGAGGCATCGGTCTACCTCTCCACGTTCCGAGTTGCAGCCCGATGGATTTTTCCCGGTTCAGTTTCGCTCCTGACAACCTTTCGTATTCCTCCAGTAAGGTGCCGATCGCCTCGATCTCCGAGTCGGTCGATACCATTACTGTTACGTCATCGGCGTAGGTCGACACCGATTTGCTCAATCCTGGTTCCAGAGGGATACCCTGCAACAACTCCAACTTCCTCAGTAAAGGCTCGAGAGTCAATACGTACAGAAGGGAGGAGAGAGGGTGCCCCTGTCGAATGGATTGTGTGATTTCGAACGGCTTCGAAAGGTAGCCGTTCACCTTGATCCTAGAACAGATGTGGTTGCTATGTAAGGCAGGGATCCAGCCTCTGAAAACAGGGCCGAACCCAGCCGCCGCTAGCACCGCATCCAGGTAACCATGGTCGACCCTATCGAACGCCTTAGACTGATCCAAGTTGATCAGAGCCCCACCGAAGCCGGGTTTGTTGCCAACCCTCTCTATGATGTAGCGCATGAGGTGGAGGTTGTAGTGAATGGACCTGGATGGGATAGCACATGTCTACGCATCTCCCACCAGGCTACCCACTTCAAGCGCCAACCTCTTTGCTAACACCTTGGCCAAAATCTTTAACTCTGTGTTTAGCAGGGTTATGGGCCGAAAATTATTTATACTATCCCCCTTGTTCTCGTCCTTCCTCACCAGCGAGAATACGCCCTTGGCTACAGAACAAGGAATTCTCCCGTTCTTCTGCCAATTGCAGTAGACTGCTTCGAGGAGTTCGGAGAAGATCGGCATTTCCAAATAAAGTTCGTAAGGTATACCATCGAGACCTGGAGATTTGCGTTTGCTGCATTGGCTCAGCGCATCCCCGATCTCATCAGCCGAGATTGGTCCCTCGCAGGATTCTGCCTCTTCGTTCGAGAGACGCGGCAGGCCGTTGAGGTATGGACAGAAATCCACGTCCACGCCCGAACCCCCGCCTCCCCCGAACAATCGGGCAAAGTGCCTTTGAAAGGCCTCGCACATCTGCTTAGGCTCCCGGATCACCCGCCCATCCTCGTCTTGCAAAGACCGGATGGTGGATCGATTTCCACTCTTAGCTTCTGTCACGCGGGCCCAGCCAACGGCTTTGGCCCCCTCATTACCTAGAGCACGTATTTTACTTCGAATGATGCAGCCTTCGTGCTTTACATCGAAAAACTGGCTCAAGGCCGTCCTCGATGCCAGCACTCTGGCCACATCTTCGCTCTTGATTGCCTCTTCTAATTTACCTGTTAATTCTTTCTCGTTCCTATTCCTATCGGCAGCTAACATCTTGCTATAACTTATTGATTCTGTTCTAATCTCTCTTTTGAGAGCTGCCCACCATCGGTTGTTGACGATTGCACCCGTCAACCTCTCCTTAACTAATCTGCTAATTCGGTCTCTGTAAGCCTCTTTTGCCGGTAAAGACAAATTAAGTTTCCAGTAACCGGGACCCTGTCTATGTGTTCTCTCAAGGTTGACTACGCAGGTCACTAATTTGTGATCTGTATAGCCAACCGTGAGCATTTCTGGACAGCTTAATATGTCCCTATCCTTACTTCTAACTAAGAATCTATCTAAGTACGATCTAGATTGACCACTATGGTTCGTCCAAGTCCAGGTTGGCACAGTTGGAAAATCTAGTCGATATCTATCGACCAAGTTAAAACGGTCGAGTAACCCCTTGAGGCTGTTACACCCCCTCTATTAGGACCTGCTCCTGCATAGTCCCAACGTGCATCTAGGATGTCATTCCAGTCCCCGCTAGAAGCAGGGAACGCGACGTTCCCAGAAAAGTCTCCAGACACTGGAAGAAGTCGGGTCGTTCAGCTCCGGAAGGGGAGTAGACGGCGACCAGTCTCAAGGCCGCACCTCCACTACTGCCAACGCCTAGCACCAATAAACGACCTTCCGGGTCCGAGTGAACAACCTGTACGGCGAGACCCAGGTGTTTTTCCAGCAGTACGACAACCCCACCCCCACCTCCAGGTTGACAGAGAGATGCGTGCACCTCAAAGTCATCGAAGGTAGGGTTCAGCTGCCGCACGACGCTGATCCGAGTCTCACAGATAACCATTACATTTATACCACGTGACCTGAGGTCATTTAGAAGCTTTGCTTGCTTCCAAGTTGAGCCCAGGCCACGTGCATTCAAACATCCTACTCTTAACACATCCATGTGGGCGGCAAAGCCAAAGGACAGTGTAGAGACTTACCTTTCTGCTTCTCGAGGTTCGGGTCGCACGACTTCCATGGGGTCGGGGGTGTTGGGTGAAGGGGTGTCTTGTGGTGGTGTAGGGTCGTCAGTGTGTGGTGGGGTTGGGGTGTTTGGAGTTGTGTTGGGGAGGGGAGGGGGAGGGGGAAAGCTTTTTAGGAGGACGCGGTTTATGGGTTTGACAGAGGGTGGTCCTACGTCCTCCTTAAAATCCTTTTTTAGTTTTTGGTAGAGGTTCATTGGGATCTTTATTAATTTTAAATGTGGGTAGTTTTCTGAAGAAACAAAGTTTACCCCTTCGGTTTGTACCGAAGGGTTATTGTTTATGAGTTCATTTAATTTATTGTTTTTTCTGTTGATGTAAGTATAGTGTAATGTCTTTTTTTCGGATGGTGTGAGTGTTTCCAAGAGGGGAGGGGCAGGTTTGGTTTTGTTTGTTGCTGGAGGGGTGTTTTGTGTTTTGTTGGATTGTGTTGACATTTGGGTAGGGGTTGTTTGGCCTTGTGTGTTTTGCACATGTTTTCTTTTTTTCCTTTTGATCTGTCTGAAGGACTCCGTTTCTTCCTCCTAATTCGTTGGGTTATCTTCAGTGTTGGAGGGAAGAGGTATGTTTGCTGGTAATGTTTCCGTGTTGGTTTTCTTTGTGGGGGAGATGGATGTCACTATGTTAGACTGTGTTGTGTGTTGTGGCTGCGGTGGTTGTGTTGTTTTATTGAGTGAGGGGTTGGGTGGGACTGTGTTTTGTTTTTGGGTAATGTGTTGTGTCTGTTTGTGTTGTGGTGGTGGTGTAGTTTTACTGAGGGACGGGTTGGGTGGGACTGAGTTTTGTTGTTTGTTTATCTGTTGTGGTGGTGGTGGAGCTGGTGTTGGTAGCAGGGTTTTCTTCTTGTTGATTTGGGGACAAGCCGCCTTCAGGTGCCCTCTGCCTGCACAGATATGACAGGACGGCCTTCTCCCCTCCACGCTAATGTTTATATACCCGTGGCCCTCTAATAGGATTCTGTCGGGTATCTGGGCAATGCGTTCAGGCTTCATTTGCACTACAAGTTCTATACCTGTTCCACTGAACACATTGCCTGTGGTTTTCCCAATGGAAATCACGTTGTCATTCGCTGGATCGATGAAGCCAGCTATGAGCCAGCAGTAGTCCACATCTGGCATCATCGCATCCAGCCATATGCGCTGAGTTCTTTTACCCATATAAGATGGATAAAAGGTAAAATTTGTCGAACGAATTGGCGACAAAGCATATTTTTTTGCCGCTGATTCGTTCTTCATAATAATCGCTAGGCTTCCATACAGCCTGTCTCTTCTTATGAAAGTGGCTTCATTAAGTACTTCTGTAAGTACTGCTTTAATTTCTGCTTGTGTTGGTTGTTGAGGTTTTTTTTGAGATGTTGTTGATGGTGCGGAAAACGACCGTCCGACTTTCAATATCTTTGGTGAGTTCTTGGGGCATTTTTACCGATAAGATTCCATTTTCCCCCTGAGTTATGTATTGTTTGGCGTTTTTTATTCTTTGTGTCACATCTGAAATATTTTCAGGTATATATGTTAAAGATTTCTTTGTTGTTTGTGCAATGAAATATTATTGGTGTTGACTTTGTCGTCTGCTATGCTTTGTGTTATGATGTTGTTTTCAAATGTTATTTTTGTGTTTGTTGTTTCTTTGTTTGTGGTATTAATATTGTCATGCAATTCTTTCAAATTTTTTTTGTTGTTGGACATAATCTCCAGATTTGTGTTTTCGTCATTTTTCTCCGCACATTCGTCTGTTTTTATTTTATTTTTTCTTTCCTTCTCTATGACGTTAGTTGGGAAGGAAGGGGGGACTAAAGCGTGCGAGCTTACAACTCTTACCGCTGTCCCCCCACCACTATTTTCGTTAGCTTCGTTTAACATTTCTGCCAGACGATTGAAATTTTATGCCACAAAATTTTTAAAAACAGGTTTTTCACCGCTGGGAGGGGCGAAGATGAGCTGACCCACCGCCTGACAGTTCAGAGGGGGGGGGGTCAAGCTACACAATAGTATCAAAATTAAAATTAAACTTACAAAATTTCCGCAATAAATTGGAACAAAACTTCTGCGCGAAGTGAATTACGTCTACGCTGTAGAACAGACGACAGCAAGATCGTTTAGATAGATAGATAGATAGATAGATAGATAGATAGATAGATAGATAGATAGATAGATAGATAGATAGATACAAGGCGGTGGATTGGCAGAATAGGTAGAGCGTTGGACACCATGCTTTGTAGCATAGAGTTATGTCCCTTTACGTTCTGAGTTCAAATCCCGCCGATGTTAACTTTGCCTTTCATCCTTGCGGGGTAGATAAAATAAAGTACTAGTAATATACTGGGGTAATTGCTGGCCTTTTGCCAAAAGTAGAAACAATTATATACAGTATATATATATATGTGTGTGTGTGTGTGTGTGTGTGTGTGTGTGTGTGTGTGTGTGTGTGTGTGTGTGTGTCTGTGTGTGTGTGTGTTTGTGTATCAGTATGCGTTTGTTTGTGTGTGCGAAAAAGTAAAAATGGAAAAACACATTTAAAGATTCTATTTTCTTTAATCCGATAGAATAAATATTTTTATAATTGTCAAATTAAATTAATTTAAATTTTATCAAATATTACTGGTTTCGATTAGTATGTTAATCTTATTAAAGCTTTTCTCTACCACCTGTTATAGATTCAAAAGATGTATTCAGAGTGAATCAGATCAGTGCACTATATGTAAGTGTTGCAGTAGGTTGACTGATAAAATGACAAGTCAGTCAATATTATTGATAGCCGCCCCACAGCCCTGGCGGACAGAATGGAGAAGGCGTTTCCCCGAAGACGGCAAGGGAGACGCGCTGGAAGAGCCATTCCAACTCGAGAGGCTCACACCTGCGGCTGGCCAGCTCAGCGCCTATGGTGGTCAGTAGGGCGGTAGCCCTAGGGCCGAGGACACCAGAAGTCTCCACTGCGAAGGGTACGACCGCAAACCTATCGGAGAGCGACCGGTATTTGGAGAGTTTGGCCTCCTCAGCCTGACGTGCAGCAGAACCTGGGTTAGTCGCTGACTGCACCAGGTTGCGGCTGGAAAAAGTGATGATGATGATGATGATAACATTATTTGATTTACTGATATGAAGATGATGCGACTAATTGCACCGCATCTGAAACAAAACAAAACAAAACGATCCTTAAGTCACATCGTTCAAATATTTACAGTCGGTTTCTTTGTTTTTGGTTTTGGGTTTTCTTATCTCTCATTAAAATGTCGGAAACAGTACTAAATATACGTTCAACTAAATATGTTGTGAACACAGTTAATGACGTCTTCACAACGACATATAATCCAGGATAAAGATTAGTTAATTTAGGGAGTCCGTTGTTAGATTTAAGCTTCATTTCTACATAAGTTTTACACTAGAATAATTTCAAATTATTTCTAGATATCAGCCAAATGGCCTGAGCGTCATAAAATTATAGGACTATCTTGTCTTACTGAGGCAGAAACTTATAAAATTCTATACTTCGCAAGTTTAATTTAAATAAAATATGCTTTGGAGGAGTAAAAGTACACGTAACAGTCTTCGTTTTAATGATACTTGGCTCAGCTCCTTGTAGCTACAGATTTACTGAAATTAATTTGAAATATAAATTTGACATAAACTATGACACTTGAAATTCTTTCTTGGTTCAAGATCATTTTATTTCGTGTTTTAGTATCCGTCAGTCTAATATATTTTTGCTCCATCTGATATCACCAGTTCATTAATTAACCCTCTCATTAAAATAGCCCACGTGTTTTTTTACCATAGTAATGTATAATTTTTCATTCCGTTTGTTTTGGTGGAACTAGACTTCTTTATTTAGGTTTATAGGTTTAGATTGTAGTAAGAGGTAGGAGTGTTGGAAAATCGATTTGTAATGTGTGTGTATATATGTGTATGTGTTTATGTGTGCTTGTGTGTGTGTGTTTATATGTTTATATACGTTTTATTTGTATTTGAAATATAATACATAGATAGCTAGCTAGAGGATAGATAGATAGATATATAATTATATATATTGATAGGTAGATAAATAGATAGATTTCTTTATTTACCATAAAGGCATAAAAAGAAGGGACAAATACAAAGGGGGAGTTTACATATAATCGAGTAAAAAGGGTGTAACATGAAAATAATCGAAAATAACCTCAAAAGGGAGGGGACGTGATGGGGGTTGCACACACCCCCGAAAAAGTGTGCAATCCTTTGCCCGGGGAGCACATGGAGAAGGTGCTCCCCTCTCCTTTACTTCTTTACCTACAGGATGGTATACAGAGAAGGCCCATTTACACGAGCCATTCTCGCCACTATCACCCACCTTTCATAAAACTGCCTGTGGCCAAGCACCTCTCTCTCCATTCTTATCCTTCTTCCGAAGTGATATCGGAAGAAGTAGACCAGACTATGGCCAGAGAGGAAGTTGCCTGACCTCAGACCTTTCAATCGTGTCCACCAAACAACCTCTTTCAACATGGCTATTACGCACAGAAAAACCGCCTTTGCTTCCTTTGTGAAGAGGGGAGGCGGTTTGATTGTCATCACGGACTCGGCGGTCAATTTAATCGGCGCCACCCGCGACAGCAGTTGTTCGGCGTAGCCCCACAGATCAGCCACGCCCGGACATTGCACCAATGCGTGCGCTACGGTTTCTTCGTGACGCACGCATCTAGGGCAAATCTTTTTTGAGGGATCCCTGCCCGGGCGCCCGTGTCTGTAGAGCCTCTCTCGAACGGGTAGAGCCCCTCGGTAGCACTGCCAGGCCAGTGACTTCTGGAAGTTGTCCATTGGTCCTGGGCCGAAAGTCCTACCGAACAGGCTGGCCAGTTCGTCTTCTTCCATGTCCAGCGACTCTCCAAGGGTGTCATCGCCCCTGCTAGTCACCAGCCCTCTATAGAATGATGAGGTGGATTCTCCACCGATGGTCCGGCCCGCTTGCCAGAGAGCCCTGAGCGCCTGAGCACACTCAGTGTGCCAGTCTCCCAGTTTTCCGGATCTTTGCTTGACCCAGGACTGTAGCCCGGTGAGTGAGACGAGTCTCGGAAAGGCTCGTTTCACGAACGGAGCCCACACCGGTTGACCAGTGAGGAATACCTGTAGGTGCCGTAGCCTTAATGCGTGCCTACGCATCATCAACCACGGCATCCCCAGCCCTCCTTTCGAAGGTCGTTGGCAGCAGATGGATCTTCTCACCATAGGAGGACGCTTCTTCCAAAGAAATTGGAAGAGCATGCGTTCCATGGTGGTGAGTGTTTCCTTAGGGCAAGGCACGACAGTCAGGCGGTAGTAAGTGACGGACGCTATGTAAATGTTCGCCACCTCCGCCCGGCCTTTTAGGGACAGCTTACACTTGGCCCATTTCTGGGTTAGTGCAAACACCTTGTTCGTAACCTCGTTCCAGTTCTTTTCCACCTGGAGGTCCGGTCCAAACCAGACCCCAAGCAACTTTACCGGGCCCTCCGTCCAGTGTCCGACGACACCGTCAGGAGGCATCGGTTTGCCTCTCCACGTTCCGAGTTGCAGCCCGATGGATTTTTCCCGGTTCAGTTTCGCTCCTGACAACCTTTCGTACTCCTCCAGTAAGGTACCGATCGCCTCGATCTCCGAGTCGGTTGATACCATTACTGTTACGTCATCGGCGTAGGCCGACACCGCTTTGCTCAATCCTGGTTCCAGGGGGATACCCTGCAACAACTCCAACTTCCTCAGTAAAGGCTCGAGAGTCAATACGTACAGAAGGGAGGAGAGAGGGCACCCCTGTCGAATGGATCGTGTGATTTCGAACGGCTTTGAAAGGTAGCCGTTCACCTTGATCCTAGAACAGATGTGGTTGCTATGTAGGGCAGTGATCCAGCCTCTGAAAACAGGACCGAACCCAGCCGCCGCTAGCACCGCATCCAGGTAACCATGGTCGACCCTATCGAAGGCCTTAGACTGATCCAAGTTGATCAGGGCCCCACCGAAGCCGGGTTTGTTGCCAACCCTCTCTATGATGTATCGCATGAGGTGGAGGTTATCGTGAATGGACCTGGATGGGATAGCACATGTCTGCGCATCTCCCACCAGGCCACCCACGACAAGCGCCAACCTCTTTGCTAACACCTTGGCCAAAATCTTTAACTCTGTGTTTAGCAGGGTTATGGGCCGAAAATTATTTATACTATCCCCCTTTTTCTCGTCCTTCCTCACCAGCGTGACTACGCCCTTGGCTACAGAACAAGGAATTCTCCCGTTCTGCTGCCAATTGCAGTAGACCGCTTCGAGGAGTTCGGAGAAGAAGACCGGCATTGCTAAATAAAGTTCGTAAGGTATACCATCGAGACCTGGAGATTTGCGTCTGCTGCATTGGCTCAGCGCATCTCCGATCTCATCAGCCGAGATTGGTCCCTCGCAGGACTCTGCCTCTTTGCTCGAGAGACGCGGCAGGCCGTCGAGGTATGGACCGAAATCCACGCCCCGGCCCGGACCCTCGCCTCCCCCGAACAATCGGGCAAAGTGCTTTTGAAAGGCCTCGCACATCTGCTTAGGCTCCCGGATCACTCGTCCATCTTCGTCTTGCAACGACCGGATGGTGGATCGATTTCCACTTTTAGCTTCTGTCACGCGGGCCCATCCAACGGCTTTGGCCCCCTCATTACCTAGAGCACGTATTTTACTTCGAATGACGCAGCCTTCATGCTTTGCATCGAAAAACTGGTTCAAGGCCGTCCTCGATGCCAGCACTCTGGCCACATCTTCGCTCTTGATTGCCTCTTCTAATTTACCTGTTAATTCTTTCTCGTTTCTATTCCTATTGGCAGCTAACATCTTGCTATAACTTATTGATTCTGTTCTAATCTCTCTTTTGAGAGATGCCCACCATCGGTTGTTGACGATTGCACCCGTCAACCTCTCCTTAACTAATCTGCTAATCCGGTTTCTGTAAGTCTCTTTTGCCGGTAAAGACAAATTAAGTTTCCAGTAACCGGGACCCTGTCTATGTGTTTTCTCGAGATTGACCACGCAGGTCACTAATTTGTGATCCGTGTAGCCAACCGTGCGCATTTCTGGACAGCTTAATATGTCCCTATCCTTACTTCTAACTAAGAATCTATCTAAGTACGATCTAGATTGACCACTGTGGTTTCTCCAAGTCCAGGTAGGCACAGTTGGAAAATCTAGTCGATATCTATCGACCAAGTTAAAACGGTCGAGTAACCCCTTGAGGCTGTTACACCCCCCTCTATTAGGACATGCTCCTGCATAGTCCCAACGTGCATCTAGGATGTCATTCCAATCCCCCGCTAGAAGCAGGGAACGCGACGTTCCCAGAAAAGTCTCCAAACGCTGGAAGAAGTCGGGCCGTTCAGCTCCGAAAGGGGAGTAGACGGCGACCAGTCTCAAGGCCGCACTTTCACTACTGCCAACGTCTAGCACCAACAAACGACCCTCCGGGTCCGAGTGCACAACCTGTACGGCAAGACCCAGGTGTTTTTGCAGCAGCACGACAACCCCACCCCCACCTCCAGGTTGACAGAGAGATGCATGCACCTCAAAGTCATCGAAGGTGGGGGCCAGCTGCCGCATGACGCTGATTCGAGTCTCACAGATAACCATTACATTTATACTACATGACCTGAGGTCATTTAGAAGCTTTGCTTGCTTCCAAGTTGAGCCCAGGCCACGTGCATTCAAACATCCTACTCTTAACACATCCATGTGGGCGGCAGAGCCAAAGGAGAGTGTAGAGACCTACCTTTCCGCTTCCCGGGGTTCGGGTTGCACGACTTCCATGGGGTCGGGGGTGTTGGGTGAAGGGGTGTCTTGTGGTGGTGTGGGGTCGTCGGTGTGTGGTGGGGTTGGGGTGTTTGGAGTTGTGTTGGGGAGGGGAAGGGGAGGGGGAAAGCTTTTTAGTAGGACGCGGTTTATGGGTTTGACAGAGGGTGGTCCTACGTCCTCCTTAAAATCCTTTTTTAGTTTTTGGTAGAGGTTCATTGGGATTTTTATTAGTTTTAAATGTGGGTGGTTTTCTGATGAAACAAAGTTTACACCTTCGGTTTGTACCGAAGGATTATTGTATATGAGTTCATTTAATTTATTATTGTTTCTGTTGATGTAAGTATAGTGTAATGTCTTTTTTTCCGATGGTGTGAGTGTTTCGAAGAGGGGAGGGGCAGGTTTGGTTTTGTTTGTTGCTGGAGGGGTGTTTTCTGTTTTGTTAGATTGTGTTGCGATTTGGGTGGGGGTTGTTTGTCCTTGTGTGTTTTGCACATGTTTTCTTTTTTTCCTTTTAATCTGTCTGAAGGACTCCGTTTCTTCCTCCGAATTCGTTGGGTTATCTTCAGTGTTGGAGGGAAGAGGTATGTTTGCTGGTAATGTTTCCGTGTTGGTTTTCTTTGTGGGGGAGATGGATGTCACTATGTTAGACTGTGTTGTGTGTTGTGTCTGCGGTGGTTGTGTTGTTTTATTGAGTGAGAGGTTGGGTGGGCCTGTATTTTGTTTTGGGGTAATGTGTTGTGACTGTTTGTGTTGTGGTGGTGTTGTGGTGTTACTGAGGGACGGGTTGGGTGGGACTGAGTTTTGTTGTTTGTTTATCTGTTGTGGTGGTGGTGGTGGAGCTGGTGTTGGTAGCAGGGTTTTCTTTTTGTTGAGTTGGGGACAAGCGGCCTTCAGGTGCCCTCTGCCTGCACAGATATGGCAGGACGGCCTTCTCCCCTCCACGCTAATGTTTATATACCCGTGGTCCTCTAATAGGATTCTGTCGGGTATTTGGGCGATGCGTTCAGGCTTCATTTGTACTACCAGCTCTATACCTGTTCCACTGAACGCATTGCCTGTGGTTTTCCCAATGGAAATCACGTTGTCATTCACTGGATCGATGAAGCCAGCTATGAGCCAGCAGTAGTCCACATCTGGCATCATTGCATCCAGCCATATGCGTTGAGTTTTTTTTCCCATATAAGATGGATAAAAGGTGAAATTTTTCGAACGAATCGGTGACAAAGCACATTTTTTTGCCGCCGATTCGTTCTTCATGATAATTGCTAGGCTTCCATACAGTCTGTCTTTTCTTATGAAAGTTGTTTCATTCAGTACTTCTGCGAGTACTGTTTTGATATCTGCTTGAGAAGGCTGTTCAGGTTTTTTTGTACTGTTGTTGATGGTCCGAAACTTGACCGTTCGGCTTTCAATGTCTTTCGTGAATTCTTGAGGCATTTTTACCAATAAAATACCATTCTCACCTTCACTTATGTATTGTTTTGCGTCCGTGATCCTTCGTACCACATCTGAAATGTTTTCCGCTATATAAGTCAAAGATTTCTTTGTTTTCTGTGCAAATGAAATCCTGTCGTCTGCTTTGTTTTCTGATATGATGTTATTTTCAACTGTTATTTTTTTGTTTGTTGTGTCTTTGTTTGTGTTATTAGTATTGTCATGCAATTTTTCAAATTTTTTTTTTCGTTGTTTTCGTCATTTAATTTTTTCTCCGCAGATTCGTCCGTTTTTATTTTCATTTTTCCTTCCTTCTCTATGACGTTAGTTGGGAAGGAAGGGAGGACTAAAGCGTGCGAGCTTACAACTCTTACCGCTGTCCCCCCACCACTATTTTCGTTCGCTGCGTTTAACATTTCTGTTAGACGATTGAAATTTTTTACACAAAATTTTTTTTAAAACAGGTTTTTCACCTCTAGGAGGGGTAAAGATGAGCTGACCCACCGCCTGACAGTTCAGACGGAGGGTCAAGCTACACAATTGTATCAAAATTAAGTTTGAACTCACAAAATTTCCTCAATAAATTTGAACAAAACTTCTGTGCGAAGTGAATGACATCCACACTGTAGAACAGACGACAGCTAGATTGATAGGTAGATAAATATATAGATAGATTGATAGATAGATAGATAGATTTCTTTATTTGCCACTAGGGCACAAAGGAAGGGACAAATACACAGGGGGAGTTTACATAAATGCGAGTAAAGAAAAAAGGAATAACAATAAGAATAATATAATAATAAAAAGTCCTCAAAAGGGAGGGGGCGTGTTGGGGATTGCACATACCCCCGAAAAGTGTGCAACCCTTTTCCCGGGGGAAGCCCAGAGAGGAGGCGCTCCCCCTTTCCTCTTCACTTCTTCACCTACAGAACAATGTAGAGAGAAGGCCCATTTACACGAGCCATTCTCGCCATTTTCACCCACCTTTCATAAAACTGTCTGGGGCCAAGCACTTCTCTCTCTATCCTGATCCTTCTTCCGAAGTGGTATCGGAAGAAGTAAACCAGGTGTTGGCCGGAGAGAAAGTCACCCGACCTCACACCTTTCAGGCGCGTCTACCACACAACCTCTTTCATCATGGCTATTACGCACAGAAAGACCGCCTCTGCTTCATCTCTGAAGGGAGGAGGCGGCTTGATGTTCACCACAGACTCGGCGGCCAATCGAATCGGCGCCACACGCGACAGAAGTCGTTCGACGTAGCCCCACAGATCGGCAACGCCCGGGCAGTGTACCAGTGCGTGCGCAACGGTTTCCTCGTCGCGCACGCATCTGGGACAGATCTTTTTCGCGGGATCCCTTCCCGGGCGCCCGTGTCTGTAGAGCTTTTCTCGAACGGGCAGTGCCCCCCGGTAGCACTGCCAGGCTAGGGCCCTATCGAAGTTGTCCATGGGTCCCGGGCCGAAAGTTCTACCGAACAGGCTGGCCAGTTCGTCCTCCTCCATGCCTAGCGACTCTCCAAGGGTGTCGTCGCCCCTGCTAGCCACCAGCCCTCTATAGAATGACGAGGTGGATTCTCCACTGATAGTCGGGTCCGCTTGCCAGAGAGCCGTGAGTGCCTGGGCACACTCGGTGTGCCAGTTGCCCAGTTTTCTCGGTCTTTGCTTCACCCAGGATTGCAGCTCGGTGAGCGAGACGAGCTGTGGGAAGGCTCGCCTCACAAACGGGGCCCACACCGGCTGACCGGTGAGGAATACCTGTAGATGCCGTAGCCTCAATGCGTGCCTACGCATCAACAGCCACGGCATACCCAGCCCTCCTTTCGAAGGGTGCTGGCAGCAGATGGATCTCCTCACCATGGGAGGCCGCTTCTTCCAGAGGAACTGGAAGAGCATGCACTCCATGATGGTGAGCGTTTCCTTAGGGCAAGGCACGACAGTCAGGCGGTAGTAGATGACGGACGCTATGTAAGCGTTCGCCACCTCCGCCCGACCTTTCAGTGATAGTTTGCACTTGGCCCACTTCTGGGTCAGCGCAAATACCCTGCTCGTCACCTCGCCCCAATCCTTCTCCACCTGGAGGTCCGGTCCGAACCAGACCCCGAGCAGCTTCACCGGGCCCTCCGTCCACCGTCCGACGACACCGTCTAACGGCATCGGTTTGCCCCTCCACGTTCCGAGTTGCAAACCGACTGACTTGTCCCGGTTCAGCCTAGCCCCCGTCAGCCTTTCGTATTCCTCCAGTAGGGTGGCGATCGCCCCGATTTCCGACGCGTCCGCCACCATTACTGTTACGTCGTCGGCATAGGCCGAGACCGCTTTGTGCAATCCCGGTTCCAAGGGTATGCCCCGCAGCAACTCCAACTTCCGCAGCACTGGCTCGAGAGCCAATACGTACAGAAGGGAGGAGAGGGGGCACCCCTGCCTGATGGACCGGGTGATTTGAAACGGCTCCGAGAGGTAGCCGTTTACTTTAACCCTAGAGAAGATAGAGAAGACGTTGCCACTGTGCATGGCAGAAATCCAGCCCCTGAAAACGGGTCCGAAGCCAGCCGCCGCTAGCACCGCATCCAGGTAACCATGGTCGACCCTATCGAACGCCTTAGATTGATCCAAGTTAATCAGGGCCCCACCAAAGCCGGGTTCGTTCCCAACCCTCTCTACGATGTATCGCATGAGGTGGAGGTTGTCGTGAATGGACCTGGACGGGATAGCGCATGTCTGCGCGTCTCCCACCAAGCCACCCATCACAAGCGCCAACCTCTTCGCTAACACCTTGGCCAAAATCTTTAACTCTGCATTCAGCAGAGTTATGGGCCTAAAGTTACTTAAGTCGTCCCCCTTGCTCTCGTCCTTCCTCACTAGCGTGACTACGCCCTTGGTCACAGAACAGGAATTCTCCCGTTCTGTTGCCAGTTGCAATAGACAGCCTCGAGGAGTTCGGAGAACAAGACCGGCATAGCTAAATAAAGTTCGCATGGTAGACCATCGAAACCCGGAGATTTGCGTCTGCTGCATTGGCTGAGCGCTTCCCCGATTTCAGTGGCTATGATTGGCCTTTCGCAGCACTCCGCTTCGCCGCTCGAAAGACGCGGTAGACCGTCAAGGTATGGACCGAAGTCCACATCCCCGTCCGGCCCTCAGCCCCCTCCGAACAGTCGAGCAAAGTGCCTTTGAAAGGCCTCGCACATCCGCTCAGGTTCAAGGATCACCCGTCCATCCTGGTCTCGCAAAGACCGAATGGTGGATTTAATCCCACTCTTGGCTTCTGTCGCGCGGTCCCAGCTAACAGCTTTGGTCCCCTCGTTTCCTAAAGCACGTATTTTACTTCGGACAACGCAGCCTTCGTGCTTCACGTCAAAGAACTGGCTCAACGCCGTTCTCGACGCTAACACTCTGGCCACGTCTCCGCTCCTAATCGCCTCTTCTAATTTATCTGTCAACTCCCTTTCCCTCCTATTCGCCGCTAGTTCCTTACTGTAACCTATCGAACTTACTCTAATCTCTCTCTTTAGAGATACCCACCACCTGCTGTTGACGATCGCTCCCGTCAACCGCATCTTAACTAAGCTACTAATCCGGTTCTGTAAGCTTCCTTTGCCGGCAAGGACAAGTTCATCTTCCAGTAATCGGGACCCTGTCTATGCGTTCTATCAAGGTTGACCACGCAGGTCACTAATTTGTGATCTGTATAGCCAACCATGAGCAATTCTGGACAACTAAATACGTCCCTATCCTTACTCCTAACCAAAAACCTATCTAGGTACGATCTAGATTGTCCACTGCGGTTTGCCCAGGTCCAGGTTGGCACAGTTGGAAAATCTAGTCGAAATCTATCGACCAGGTCGAATCGATCGAGTAACCCCTGGAGGCTGCTACACCCCCCTCTATCGGGACATGCCCCTGCATAGTCCCAACGCGCATCTAGGATTCCATTCCAGTCCCCCACTAAAAGCAGGGAACGCGACGTTATTGAAAAGTCTCCAGACGCTGGAAGAAGTCGGCTCTTTCAGCCCCGTAGGGGGCATAAAGACCGACCAGTCTGAAAGCCCCGCCTTCACCGCCTCCGACGTCCAGCACCAGTAATCGACCCCCCACCCCGGGTCCGAGTGAACAATCTGTACGTCGAGAGCCAGACGTTTATCCAGCAGTACGGCAACCCCACCCCCACCACCGGGTTGACAGAGAGATGCGTGCATCTCAAAGTCATCGAAGGCGGGAGCCAGCTGTCGCACGCTGCTGATCAGACTCTCGCAAACAACCATCACATCTATACTTCGTGACCTGAGGTCACTTAGAAGCTTTGCTTGCTTCCAAGCTGAGCCCAGGCCATGCGCATTCAAACAACCAACTCTCAATTGATCTGTTTTGGTGTTGAAAGTGAAGAAAGAAAAGCACCTACCTCTCCGTTTTGTGTAATTTCCATGGGGTCGGGTGTGTTGGGTGGAGGGATGTTTTGTGGTGGTGTGGGGGTATCCGAGTGTGGTGGAGTTAGGGTATTTGGAGTTGTGTCAGGGAGAGGGGAGGTTATGGGGAAATCTTTCAAGAGGACGCGATTTAACGGTTTTAAACAGGGGGGGGGGGGGGGGCTCACGTCCTG
This sequence comes from Eledone cirrhosa, assembly GCA_964016885.1. Classification (NCBI taxonomy): domain Eukaryota; kingdom Metazoa; phylum Mollusca; class Cephalopoda; order Octopoda; family Eledonidae; genus Eledone; species Eledone cirrhosa. The sequence continues at coordinate 66,942,915 of OZ024741.1, read as the reverse complement.
TTTAAATTGTTCTTTTAAGGAACGATAAAGGTCCAGAGGGACCTTTATCATTTTTAAATGAGTGAAGTTCTCTGTTGAGATAAAGTTTGGCCCTTCGGTCTGCACCAAAGGGCTATTGTTTATTAATTTAAATAGTTTTTTGTTTTCTTTATTTATATATGTGTATTGTAAAGTCTTTTTTTGTGATGCTGTCAATGTTTCGAAGCGGGGAGGCGCAGATTTATTTTTGTTTGTCGAGGGTGGGGTGTTTTTGATTGGAGTTGGTGTTTGTGTGTGGGTTATTTGTTGTTGTGGTGAGCTGGGTGTGTGCTTTCGTTTTTTCCTTTTAACTTGTCTGAAGGCTTCTCCTCCTTCTTCTTCAGAAGTTGGGGGAAACTCTTCAGCGCTAGGTGGGAGGGACGTGGTGTCTGGTTGTTTTTTTTTGCGGGAGGGGTAGAATTGTTGCTGTTTCTTTTATTTTTGTTTGGAATGTGTTTTGTGGTGGTGGTGGTGGTGATGTTTGTGTCGTGCTTGTGGTTGGTGATGGTGGTGGTGATGTTTGTGTTGTGCTTGTGGTTGGTGATGGTGGTGGTGATTTTTGTGTCGTGCTTGTGTTTGGTGCTGGTGGTGGTGATATTTGTGTTGTGCTTGTGGTTGGTGGTGGCTGTATTTTGTTTGCTGTGTGTGTTGGTGGTGTTAGTGTATGTTTGGAGGTGGGTGGTGTTGGTGTACTGTTTGTGGTGGGTGTGAGCAATAGTCCTTTTTGGAGGATACGATTCGGGCAGTTAGCCTTAACGTGTCCCCTTTCCATGCATGAATAGCATGCTGGTCTTCTCCCCTCTACAATTATATATATTGGGGTGAGGTCATCCAGCCAGATGCGATCCGGGATTTGCGCTATTCTTTCGGGCCTCATTTGTACTAGTAGGTCGAGGCCCATTCCCAGCCTCTGTGCTGTTTCTATGTCTTTTGTTAAAACAGAAATGCTGCCATAGAGTCGGTCCTTTCGTATGAAGAGAATATTCTTCATATGGTCTTTTAGGACCAACTCTATCTCCATTTGGGTGGGCTGTGCTGGCTTCCTTGTGTTGTTTAGGACTGTTCTAAACAAAACAGTGTTTTCTTGTCTCATTTTCTTGAATTCCGGGGGGGGGGATTAATGGAAAACATTCCGTTCTCCCACAAGACTATGTGCTTTTTTGCTTCTGCCAGTTTCTCTCTGGCGGCAGTTAAGTCAATAGGTGTATATGTGATTGATTTTTTTGTTGTCTGGGCGAAAGTTGTTTTTGTTGAGTTTGTGTTATTTATGTTGGTGTATTCCTTCACATTTTTTTCCCCTTTGGGGTTAGACTCCATTTTTTCAAAATCTTCACTTATATTTTCATTATCCGAGAGACTTGTAGTCACAGCTACTACTTCTCTTTCACCTTTGCTGGTGGGCGTGGCGCCGTGAAAAGTCGAAACGGCATCCATTAATTTTGGCAATTTCTCCGAGTTAATTTTTTTCACATTTTTTTCATTAGGGTTAGGTTCCACTTTTTCAATGTTTCTAATAATCATTATTCTTTCAGTAGGGTGGCTTGTTGCCTCAGCTACCCGCTCTCCTTCAGTTTGTTTAGTGGGCGTATCATCGTTACCTGTGGTAATGGCTTCCATTACCACTAGCGTAGAGACAATTGCAAGATTTTTAGGATGAAAAATTTCACCCCAAAAGGGGTGAAATAAATTAACCCTAGTGTCCGAAGACCCAGGCAAGGGGGTTAATTAACACAATAACGCAAGAATACAGACCAACACTTACTGTTAACACGTAATATCTCCAATATTCGCGGAGCCGATGTGAAGAACGTCTATGCCATCTGGAGATAGATAGATATATTTCTTTATTAGCCACAGGGGCACAAAAGAAGGGGACAAATACAAAGGGGGAAGTTTACATACAATAAAAACGTGTAAAATGTTATCACAGATGGAATTTAAAAGTTAGTCGATTTTCCCCAATAGAGGGAGACAGTTTATATGGGTAACACATACCCCCGAAAAAAAATGTGCAACCCTCATCTCCAGGAGTACGAAGAGCTTGTACTCCTTTCCTCTCCTCCTCCTTTTCCTCAACCTACAGGCTGATATAGAGAGAAGGCCCATTCACTCGGGCCATTCTCGCCACTTTCACCCACCTTTCATAAAACTTGCTGGGGTACAGCACCTCTCTCTCCATCCTGATTCTTCTTCCAAAGTGGTATTTGAAAAAAAGAATCAGTTGTTGGCCGGAGAGAAAGGTGTCTGACCTCAGCCCTTTCAACCTTGTCCACCATACAACCTCTTTCGCCATAGCTATCACACAAAGGAAAACCGTCTCTCCTTCGTTTTTGAAGGAGGGTGGCGGTTTGATCATGACAATGGACTCGGTGGTCAACTGGATTGGTTCCACCCGCGACAATAGTCGGTCTACATAGCCCCACAGGTCAGTGACGCCCGGGAAGTGTATGAATGCGTGCGCGACGGTTTCTTCGTCTCGCACGCACCTCGGACAGATCTTTTTTGCAGTGTCCCTGCCCGGGCGCCCATGTTTGTAGAGCTTGTCTCGAACTGGTAGAGCTCCTCGGTAGCACTGCCAGGCCAGGGACTTTTGGAAGTTGTCCATCGGTCCCGGGCGGAAGGTCCTACCGAACAGACTGGCCAGTTCATCTTCCTCTACGCCTAGAGTTTCACCGAGCGCGTCGTCGCACTTGCTGCGGACCAACCCTCTATAGAATGACGAAGTGGAGGCTCCACTGATCGCGGGGTCCGCCTGCCAGAGGGCTGTGAGTGCCTGAGCACATTCGATGTGCCAGTCGCCCATTTTCCTCGGTCTTTGATGACCCAGGACTGCAGCTCGGTCAGCGAGACGAGTCGTGGGAAGGCTCGCCTCACGAACGGGGCCCACGCCGGTTGTCCGGTGAGGAATACGTAGAGATGCCGGAGCCTGAGCGCGTGTTTGCGCATCGTCAACCACGGCAACCCCAGCCCTCCGTTAGAAGGGTGTTGGCAGCAGATGGATCTTCTCACCAAAGGAGCCCGCCTCTTCCAAAGGAATCGGAAGAGCGCGCGCTCCATTTTGGCGTGCGTTTTGGTTGGACAAGGCACGACGGTCTGGAGATAGATAGATAGATAGATAGATAGATAGATAGATAGAGGGAGTGAGAGAGAGAGAGAGATAGAGATAGATAGATAGATAGATAGATAGATAGATAGATAGATAGATATATTTCTTTATTAGCCACAGGGGCACAAAAGAAGGGGACAAATACAAAGGGGGAAGTTTACATACAATAAAAACGTGTAAAATGTTATCACAGATGGAATTTAAAAGTTAGTCGATTTTCCCCAATAGAGGGAGACAGTTTATATGGGTAACACATACCCCCGAAAAAAAATGTGCAACCCTCATCTCCAGGAGTACGAAGAGCTTGTACTCCTTTCCTCTCCTCCTCCTTTTCCTCAACCTACAGGCTGATATAGAGAGAAGGCCCATTCACTCGGGCCATTCTCGCCACTTTCACCCACCTTTCATAAAACTTGCTGGGGTACAGCACCACTCTCTCCATCCTGATTCTTCTTCCAAAGTGGTATTTGAAAAAAAGAATCAGTTGTTGGCCGGAGAGAAAGGTGTCTGACCTCAGCCCTTTCAATCTTGTCCACCATACAACCTCTTTCGCCATAGCTATCACACAAAGGAAAACCGCCTCTCCTTCGTTTTTGAAGGAGGGTGGCGGTTTGATCATGACAATGGACTCGGTGGTCAACTGGATTGGTCCCACTCGCGACAATAGTCGTTCTACATAGCCCCACAGGTCAGTGACGCCCGGGCAGTGTATGAATGCGTGCGCGACGGTTTCTTCGTCTCGCACGCACCTCGGACAGATCTTTTTTGCAGGGTCCCTGCCCAGGCGCCCATGTCTGTAGAGCTTGTCTCGAACTGGTAGAGCTCCTCGGTAGCACTGCCAGGCCAGGGACTTTTGGAAGTTGTCCATCGGTCCCGGGCGGAAGGTCCTACCGAACAGACTGGCCAGTTCATCTTCCTCTACGCCTAGAGTTTCACCGAGCGCGTCGTCGCACTTGCTGCGGACCAACCCTCTATAGAATGACGAAGTGGAGTCTCCACTGATCTCCGGGTCCGCCTGCCAGAGGGCTGTGAGCGCCTGAGCACATTCGATGTGCCAGTCGCCCATTTTCCTCGGTCTCTGCTTGACCCAGGACTGCAGCTCGGTCAGCGAGACGAGTCGTGGGAAGGCTCGCCTCACGAACGGGGCCCACACCGGTTGTCCGGTGAGGAATACGTAGAGATGCCGCAGCCTGAGCGCGTGTTTGCGCATCGTCAACCACGGCATCCCCAGCCCTCCGTTAGAAGGGTGTTGGCAGCAGATGGATCTTCTCACCAAAGGAGCCCGCCTCTTCCAAAGGAATCGGAAGAGCGCGCGCTCCATTTTGGCGAGCGTTTTGGCTGGACAAGGCACGACGGTCTGGAGATAGATAGATAGATAGATAGTTAGATAGATAGATAGATAGGTAGATAGATAGATAGATAGATAGATAGATAGATAGATAGATAGATAGATAGATAGATAGATAGATAGATAGAGGGAGTGAGAGAGAGAGAGATAGAGATAGATAGATAGATAGATAGATAGATAGATAGATAGATAGATAGATAGATAGATAGTGGCGAACCTTTCTATTGAACATATTGGAAAATATTAATTGTGCTCCACTCCAGTTTTATCCTTTTAATTAAGGATTTTTCGTGCTTTTACATTAAACCATTATATTTTATTTTGAAGAATAAAGTTCTTAGGTTAATCTATGATTCATGACCTTTACGATTTTATCTTTTGAATGAAATCGTTGATGGGGGTGTGTCTTATTATTCATTTATAACGAATAATCATCGAAATGATCTTATATTTGTGATAATGGCGTTTCAACATATTTGATGTATTGGCTATTAGTATTAGTTTTATTTGAACAACCAGGAACTGGTTTTATCTTCTAACTGCGTTGTGTTATTTATGTATTAAATCTTGACTTGATTTTCGCTATAACTGCATTTCTAATATTGTGACAGCCTCATCAATAATGGTTTCTATCTAATGTTGTTGTCATGTAAATGCTTCGATGGCTGTTTGTAAATATATGATCATCTGGTGATCAAGTGTGGTTCTTTTATGTCCGTCATAACATTTAGTGTAATGCGATGTACGCCCTTCAATGCTTACGTGTAAATTCATAAATTTCATTGGATATTTAAAGATTAAGCAGTAGCTTGCACGCTTATTGTTTGTTATTAGTTTTGATGCGATTTTTGTAATAGATTAGCACGGCTTGTTGTTTGACTGGATGAAGTGTGTGTTATGTTCTATCTCATTAATGTATATATAACATGTTCGACTTTGTTTATATAATTAGCTTTTGGTTCTTGTAAAATAGATTGTGCATTGTTTGTATTCGTTAATAATTGGTTTACTAAGTTGTTCTTACATTCATTATTGACTGGTACTATATTTTAATGGTTTCTTTATATAGCCCCGCTGTTGTGGAAGAGGTTCTAAACAATCTTCTGAACACTAATGTTATAGCTAACGTTTCGTACTTTTGTAGACATTTACGATAGTAATTTATGAATTGGTATTTATTAGTGTTTTTCCTTTTTTTACTGATAGAAATATTATATGTATTTTTCTTACCCTTGTTTATGGAGTTTTTGAGTCACTTAAATTTTTACTTAATCCTTTCGTGGCCATATTACTAATGACATACGCCGTGTTAATGAAGAAGATAGAGATATTTACTTTCGTTATTAATTATTTCATTGTTAATATAATAATTGTAACAAATGGGTCATGTATAAAATTATTATATTAATAATGAAATAATTGATAGCTAAAGTAAATACCTCTACCGAGGTTCATTGCTGGTTTTGTTAGCGAGTAGTAAACACGATGGTTTTCGTCAAGTTCCATCTGTTGTTATAAAGTTATGAACTAATTTACTTCTCTTTTGCTCTTAATAGCCTGAATGAGTTCCAGAAATGTAAGAAGTTAAAGGCTTGTTAAAATATAATTGATTAATTGATTTTCCTTTTCATCTTTCACAGAGAATAATAAAATGGAAATCACAAAGGCCATTTGGGTACTTAGGAGATAATTAAACTCTACTTCCATCCAAACAAGTGCTCGTGTTTTTTCTACCATCGCGACGAACTCTGGGAAACAATTTCAGTTGCCATAAAACCACTGGCCAGAAGATCCAGGATGTGTGGAGAAAAGTAAATATAGCTACCAAAACGGAAAAACACATCCACACTTCAATAGAGAAATCATATAAAGAGTATCAAGGATGGAAAAAATCAAGGCTGACTGACAAAGCAATTGCAAAACGTAGGATTTGAACAGGTGATCTCGAGGAAATTTTTGACATTGCTATCCAGGACGTTCTCGATTGAAAGGATGTCTCATCTTAAGAAAATTATTTGCTTGAGACACGGCGGGAAGATCGGATAACTACATTCCTGCCTGGTGACGATGCAGAACATGTGAGAAGAAGGAAAAGAAAATTCATAATATGGAAGAAAAAGGAAGATGAAGAAGTCAAGAAGATGTCCAAGAAAGTAGCTCTTGAAATTTCGTCATCCAGATCGCGAGTAAAGCTAACTTTCGACGCCACGTTTGTTGCCATATAGGAATGGGAGAAACTATCGGTACGACATGCAAGTACTTCTTACGTCGCAAATATGAAGAAATTTGGGTCATGATGTGTCAGAACTCTCGATTTTCCTCTGAACTGATTATCGAGCAAGAACAAGTTATAGTGAAAAGATGGCTCGGGAAAATGAGTTATCCACTTTCCCACCTGAAGACAGATCCTGTTTTGTCCTCCATTAGGATGGAGAATTATTACCTTCGGCTTCTCGATCTAGCACATTCAAAGATTGGATAGCAATTTAATTGGAGTTAAAGGAAAGGAGTTCTTAGGTGTTCTGTTTGTAATAGATGGAACCGGTCAACAAATTGCTGACTTCGTTTTGAAGAAAATTGAACGACTCAAAGAAAATTGACTTTCGACACCAGCACCAGTAACATCAGCACCCACCATGGAGCCATTACTAAATTTGAAGCAGCTCTGAAAAATTCCCTCTTGTGACTGGCTTGTTGTCATCACATTCTTGAACTGATTTTGAAGAAAGTCTTCGAGAGCTTTTTTCCATCATCTGGTGCCGGTCTCCCAATGTTCAAAAAGTTCCAGAAAAGTTGGGACACCATCGGTAAGTCTTATTATCAAATTATCCTGGCCAATGATGAGCCCATATAAGATTTTTACAAGCAAAAGAGGAAGATTGTTGAATATCTACTGACTGTGCTGCTTTCTGGAGATCATTCCTGAAAAGACTATGCCGATCTGATAAAGCTCTCCCTTCTCTATCTTGGTGGTTGGCCATCTTTTCAGTTCTCTCTATTGGTCCAACGATCTTACCACCAGGCTCGTTGGATGGCTAAGGCCATATACGGCATCAAGATAGTAAAAAACTTAAGCGTACACCAGGTGGGTCGAGAGATCTAGCAAAAGTCGTTTCATCCAGAAAAATGTTCCGCTCTTTAACCTCAATATTATTGTGTACTTATTTCCATTTCATTTCGTTCTGTCGTATGATTTCCTCATTGGATTCAGTAACAGAAAAGACAATATACTACAGGCCAGATCCCAAAATCGTCATAAATAAGAAATATGTGAAAGGGTTCATTTAAATATTATTCAATTGACCTATAATTCGGCATACTTCATTATTTTATCAACTTATGCACGGGCATAGTCAACATGAGATGATTGGTGTGGAGTTTGCAAAATTAAACACCATAAGCTATCTGTAACCCTGTTGATCGTAATTTTGCTGTGTTAGATTAAACATGATTAAACATGATTAAACAACAATATAATGTATTATTGCACACGAACTTGTGTACATTTACAGAAAAGTATGAGACGTAGCTATGCTTGCTTTGGACTTTTACATTTCTATGAACGTTAAGCAGTTTATTACATTAAACACACATATATGTCTTACTATACGTGTGTTTACTGCAGTAATTTGATGTTTTAAGGACAATTCATGACATAGTCTTTAAGGTGTTCGACTGACTATCGTAAGTTCTTGAGTTCGATTCCCAGTGAAGCGTTGTATTCTTGGGCAAGACACTTTATTTCATGTTGTTCTAGTCAGCTCAGCTGGCAAAAATGAGTTGTACCTGTAGTTCATAGGACCAGTCTTTTCATACACGGTGTCACGCTGAATATCTATGAAAACTATATTAAGTATACACGTGTCTGTGAAAACATCAGTTAAATGCGCGTTAATTTGACGAGCAGGTTATTCCATTGATCGAATCAACTAGCACAATCTTCGTCGTAACTAGCATAGGTCCAAACAATTGATGTGTTAAGCTAACATATTAATTTAAGTGTTGTTATCATTCTAAATCCTTATAAATGTGCTGTCATCGTTATAGTTTCTTTATTCTGATTATCTTTACATATAATAACAAAATAAATAGCTCTTATCATGTTTCGCATCATACAATTTTGCCGGAGCTTAGTGGTAAGTTCTTTGTTATTACTGTATGTGTATAAACATCTATATTTATTGCTTTTAGCTAAAGATAAATCTTGAAGTATGTCGTCTACTTTTATTAGGTTTTCATCTCCAAAGTCCTCTAGATATTGATAGAGTAAGTTGAGTTCTACTTTCGCTCGGTTTGTTTCGGTTATTCATCCCTGTAGGTAGACGTTCATACTAAGGTTAAAAGGTTTCATTTTATTTGGTCTACGTATATTCCTGAGGTGATAGTCGAATTTATAAGTTCGTTTTAAAGATTGTATGGCATTTTATATTAGTTCATATACAACGGGTCAGCGTAAAAGAGTTTTATGTACAGAGTCAGTATGTTTTAATTAATTTGACGTGCATCTTAACGTTTTTACTCGCGTGGCACACACACACCCACACACACACACCCACACACACACACCCACGCAAACACACACACACACACACACACACACACACACACACACATACATACATAATACATACACACACCAGTTACATGAATATATAGACTTACATCCACACGCATACTAATATATACACTAGATATATGCAAATACATATATATCCATGTGTGTGTACGTAAATATCTGTGTAGTTAACCGCTTACTTAATTCTCTTGACCTCATTTTCAGTTGGTAACAAAGATATTTGTAATAACCTTTGTCTATGCAGATATCACTAATCCTACCATATTGCCTATCTTCTGTCACATTGGTTCTATATCGTGACTACCGAATCTCAAATGGACTATACGCCACTTACCAATTAAACCTGATTTAAATAGCAGCAGAATCTCCTACAAGCCACAATCAACAGTCTTAGATATGGAAAGTACAGCTGGAAGAATTCTATAAGAAAGTGTAACGACCGGAGAAGAAACATTACATATGTTTAGTTAAGAGTAAATTCATGTCAAGATGTTTAACTATAGAATGTACTGAGGTATGTTGATAGGCGAAATTTCTTGAAACAGGCCAGCAATATTTGAAAGCTGAAAACGATGCCGATCACATACCAATAGTAGAAAGATATACAACTTACGTAGGTACAATGGAGACGGTCAGTGCAGTGTATTAGGCAAGATAAAAACTCTGGTAACGTCTAAACAGCAATATATTTAAATGTTGGGTACATGCAGACAAATTCATACTAATCTATAGAAAACTTCCACCTACTCCAGAGTAACACACAATACGCTCTCAACATTCAAACCAAACATCACACTATATATATACATTAGATATGGCATATTAAACAACTTTGTCAATTTAATAACAACCTTTATATAAAACTTCGTCTCACATGAGAGTCAACACTTTCATACATATATTACACAGAGTCACATTATGCCTACTGTTACACAAGATAGCACCTATAAATATACCTGACAACAAAAGCCTTTTGACACTAAGTAGATATTTGCTGATTGGTCAAAATGTATTGCAGAAGGCGTGGTCTTTTACTGTCAAAAATGGACAGTAAAAAATCGATACTGCCACAGCTGCGAATTTTAGGATAATGCGACAAAATACTAATGCAGTTTAATATACAATAAGGTGGTCACTGAACTGTTCCAAAGTTTCCTATAGGCAAAATATACAATGAAAAAAATTCATTTCCATTCAGCATAAACGTGCTAAATCCAAATCTTTCACGGAGCTACTTCAGAGAGATTCGTTCATTAAAAAATGCGAATATAGTAGTAGTAGTAGTAGTAGTAGTAGTAGTAGTAGTAGTAGTAGTAGTAGTAGTAGTAGTAGTAGTGGTGGTGGTGGTGGTGGTGGTGGTAGCAGCAGCAGCAGTAGTAGTAGTAGTAGTAGTAGTAGTAGTAGTAGTAGTAGCAGTAGTAGTAGCAGCAGCAGCAGCAGCAGTAGTAGTAGTAGTAGTAGCAGTAGCAGCAGAAACAGCAGCAGCAGCAGCAGCAGCAGCAGCAGTAGTAGTAGTAGTAGTAGTAGTAGTAGTAGTAGTAGTAGTAGTAGTAGTAGTAGTAGTAATAGTAGCAGTATATAACCCGCAATAATAATGATAGATCGATTACAAGAAAGCATATGACATGGCCCTGGATTTTGAAGACATTGGTACAATCACTGGACTGGCACGAGTCAAATTAGACCAGGACATTTTCCAAAGTGATAAATTATATCCACTATTTTTGGGCGGTGAATTGGCAGTATCGGTAGAGGGTTGGACGCCATGCTTTCCAGCATAGTTACGTCCCTTTACGGTCTGAGTTCGAATCCCGTCGAGGTTAACTTTGCCTTTCATCCTTACGGGGTCGATAAAATAAAGTACCAGTAATGTACTGGTTAAATTGCTGGCCTTGTGCCAAAAGTAGAAACAATTATTTTTTCTTAGTTCTATCATCCCACTCTCATAAGAAAGGAGTAAAGGAAGATATGGTCTTAGGATAGACCAAGACTGCTAATGATTCGTTACCATTGGGGGGTCTAAAGCAGTGGTTCTCAACCTTTTATTACTCATGGATCCCTTTCCTTTATTTTGGGGGGTGTGGACCCCCTCATTGCTATTCGACAAAAGAAAAACTTATTCTATTTTTTGCCTGTGGACCCTCAGGAATATTACATGGACCCCCAGGGTCCATGTGGACCCCGGTTGAGGACCACTGGTCTAAAGTTATATGATAGGATTGAGTGAGAATTAAATATATATATATATACTATTAATAGTATTACTACTACACCCCCGTCGCCCTCTATTACTCCCCCTTCTATGCCCAGCTCCTTTCTAAACCATAGCCCTGGTATTACTACAACACCTATCACTGTCGCTACCTCTCTTCATCTTCTCTTTCGTATTCTTCTTCTTCTTCTTCTTCTTCTTCTTCTTCTTCTTCTTCTTCTTCTTCTTCTTCTTCTTCTTCTTCTTCTTCTTCTTCTTCTTCTTCTTCTCTCCCCCTTCTTCTTCAACTACTACTTCTTCTTCTGCCTCTCCTTCTCCTTCCCCTTATCCTTCCCTTTCTTTCCCCCCCCCCCGCCCCACTACTACTACTACAGTCGAGGTCGACACCAAAAAACAGAACGAACTAATTCTTCTCTGCTAATCACACAATAATGACACAGGAGATTGGTCAATCACCAGGAGAGAAAGACAGAAAACGTTAAACAAAAAATGTGAACTTTTCTCTATATAGTATATGTATTTAAACGATGTTCATTTTTTCCATATTCTTATCAATATACATTTTAATTTCATTCTACACTTCCGTCGCTTGAAGAAACCCACAGGCTGCAACCGGTACGAATAATATGGAAATTCCTTTTTTGTAAATAAATGTCTTGCTGTTTTTCCATGAGAAAATCCCTTTAGCATTTTCTACAGTTTTTTTTTTCTTTTTTATTATTATATATATCAACTCGTGTGTCACTTCTCTACATTCTCTCTATATATATATATTTATTCAGGTTTGAGGTTCACCACTGGATAAAGCTGGTCAATTCCGTATGGTCAATCTTAATGTAATAATATGGAGAGTACTCAACGTAAAGCAGTTCAACCGTCTTCGTTTTTGGAGTAGGTGGTGCTATTACGGAGTTAAATATTATAATAATAATTTTTTCGCGCCATTCCTGGCCTGACTGTAGTTTGACATTAGTACCGACCTTTCTTCCTCTTTCTTTCTGTCTTTCTTCTTGTAGATCGACATTAACCCTGACTTTTCTTCTTCTTCCTTTTCTTCATTTTCTTCCCCCTTCTTTCTGTCCTTTTTCTTGTAGCATGATATTAACGCTGACTTATCTTCCTCTCCCTTTCTGTTTTCCTCTATTTGACCGGTAGTAGCACACTATAAGCTTTAGCCACCTCACTTGATGCGACCGGCAAAAGTGGAAGATGCTAGATGTCGGTCGTCCTCCGATCTTTGATTTTCAGCCCCATGGATTTTATCTATTACATTCATTTATTATATTTCGAATACCTGATGATATCACCGGATTCATACTGAACCCGGTCATTGAAATGATCATAGTATAATAAACCTTTCAAGGCTTTACACAAGTCCAGCCTCCTATCATTTTATTATAATTATATATATATATATATATATATATATATATATATATATATATATATACACGGTTCGGTGTAGGTGTTTAACAACAGTGTAGGACTTCAAAACGGTGTTTCTAAGTGTGCAAGGTTTGTTATTATGAAGAAAAGGAAATATAATAAAAGTGGTGGGAGAAATCTACTAAACGAGAAGATGCCATAGATTGACACAGATGATGGATATAAATATCTGGCTCTTTTGGTTGTATGGATGTATAAAAACAAACTCAGTAGAGTTTGAAGGAGAGAGTTGATAGTAAGAGTCACACACCATAGCATATCTAACGTCAGTGTCATGAACTCGAGAGCATTATCTGTCATCAGATTTCGTCCAGGGATATTCAAATGGACAAAGAGATTCTTCAGAAGTTAGAATAACGAAAAAAATGATGACAATATACAGAGACTTGTATCCGAAAGCAACTGTCAACAGAAACATGGAAGCCTGGTATTGCAGAAAATGTGTGGGTTTAGATGTACAGTTCGTGGAACTGTGTTGCTGATAGCATAGGGGGTTACGAGATGTTAGGCAAAAGAAAGCAGAATAGCAAAATACTCAAAACTAGAAAGCAACAACGAATTAAGCGTGAAACTCTAGATATCATAATTTTCCCGTATATAACCCATGCTAATGTTTATTTCCTCTATATAACCCTATGTCAATATTCATTTTATATAATTTTGTATATCCCCTATAATAATTCTATATTTTCTCATTAATCTGCTTCTATATAACCCTATGTCAATATTTATTTTATATAATTTTGTATATCCCTCATAGTAATGCTATATTTTCTCATTAATCTGCTTCTATATAACCCCACTTTATATTCATTGAAGATAATTATGGTAATATGGAATACGCAAATATTTTTATTAAGATTGAATGAATCTTTATTGCTTATAAATATATGTATGTTTTACTCTAATTGAATAAAATTTTCTTTGTTGCTCTTTGTTTAAAATACGTATGAGTGCAAATGTATCTGCTTGTCTGTGAATGTGTTTGAGTGTATTAAACATCACTTAGTCCGACGAAGAAGATGCACGTCTATGTTTTATGAATCATCTAACACTGGTGAGAGGAAAGGAAGGTGAAACCACATCTTAACCATTACACTTCATCTTATGATCTTCTACAGTTTTTCTCGAACCACTTTCACTCATAAGACTTTGAACGACCTGGCAATATGAAGACGTACATTAGCACAGCGACACCTTGTTCGATCTATAGAACAATGATATAAGCTTCCAGACAAGATGAATTGGACAATATGATTTCGCTTAACAGTTGCGAAAAATTTAACTCACTGATATCCTAAAGAAAAACATGACAGTCACTTATTCTCATTATCATTGATAATAATACTCTTAGATGAATAACTACCCAATCTATCAAAATTATTCCTTTATATATCCATTTATCTATCTATCTATTTATCGAACAATCTATCTATCTGTCTGTCTGCTCACCACATATCTACTTACCTAGCAACCTACTAGCCCACCTACCTATCCATATACTTAACTATTCTATCTGTCAAATACACAAAATTCCCCAAACAAGATGCCAAGATGCATCACAATATCTACTAGAAAATCACTAAGATTTCTGATTTCAATTTCTCCTCTTTCCTAATGCATCTCAAACCATCCTATTTAATTCCAATCTTCAGATCTTTCCTTCAGCTTTCCAATATCTCTTTCTGTCCCTCAAAAACATGGCATTCTTATATCTTACAGCGTTCTATTGTTCAACGAAAAGATCTTACCAAATGTTTCTGGAATTCACAAAATCTCTTAATCGTTTTAAGTGAGTCTTATGGAACGTTGGCTACAGAGAAGTCAGCTGCCATATTATAAAGATGGCGGATTGTTTCTTCGTGAAGCTTACTGATATTTATGACAAGGACATAACGAGAACAAAGACGAACTTTTAGATACAAGAATTGTAAATAGATAAATATATATATCTATATATATCTATCGCTCTCTTTCTCTCTCTCTCTCTCTCTCTATATATATATATATATATATATATATATATATATATATATATAGTGAGAGAGAGAGAGAGAGAGAGAGAGAAAGAGAGAGAGAAAGAGAGAGAGAGAGAGAGAGAGAGAGAGAGAGAGAGAGAGAGAGAGAGAGAGAGAGATTTGATAGTCAAACGCACAGATAAGCTTATTGATAGTACTGAATAGAAGGATATAATCGCTTTTAATCGATAAATGGATAAACGTATTCGCGTATGTATGGATATGTTTGTGTATATGCATATATCTATATATATAATATCTAATGTGATCACTTAGTTTTATGTTGCAGATGGTACGCAAGCATCACATGTGAAAAACAGCAGGCTGATTGATGTGCTTTCGGTACCGAGTCCATGATTCAGCACCATAGAGTAACGATGTCAGTACTACCGACCTGTACACATCAATTTTCACCTTTAATGAGACATCCTTCGTTTTCTAAAGCCTGTGGTAAATCTACCGAAAGCAGAGTTAGCCTTCCCAACCCTGTACTATATTTCTTTGTCCATCTTTGCATCTTTGGATAAAATGGAGCTAAGATAAATGAAGGAGGAAACAGTTTTCGACATAAACAGTAGGAACAACAGCGGGAGGATAGTCGTGCAATGGCTGATGGACAAGCTCGGTTTTTTTAATACTGATGGTGAGACCAAAAGGTTTAGACGCGCGAGAGATGTTATTAGCGATCCACTGCATTTCCTCAAGGTTGTGGGCCACAAGTGAACAGTTGTCTGCAAAGAGCAGATCACGGGCAGTTTATAAGATGGTCTTAGCTCCTGCTTTGAATCGTTGTTGGTTGAACAAGCCACCACTTATTCTATATTCAAACCTCACTCTCCCATTGTTATTCTCAAAAGCTGTCTTCAGCATGGCAAAGCAAATAGGAGTCAGGTTCTGACTAAATGCAAAATATCAAGCATTGAAGCTATCCTCATGAAAGTCCAGCTCAGGTTGGTAGGGCATCTTTTCTCGTATAAGTGATAGCAGACTTCCTAAGCAGTTGTATTATATATATATATTTACTTCTGTTTTTCTTGTTTATATAACTACCTCAGATGAGATATTCGGTGCAATTTTCAAATTGTTTTAACCACCAATTGTGCGAGGGAATCTAACACTACCTTCCTATTTACAAGGTCACGTGATGCTGCCACAGACAGGGGCTACTACTATTACTACTACTACTATAGTGGGGTTAACTTTGGTTCTGCTGGCTCAACGGAATAGCATGCAGAAGAAATTAACGTGTAAGTGGCTAAGCATTCCACAAACACATTGTACCCTTAAAGTAATTCTCATGAAGATTTAGCATGACACAGTGTGTGACAAGGCTGGCCCTCTTTGAATTATAACAACAATCTAACAGATTGTCTTCGAAATTGTTTACATCTACCCAATTTTACTCGCACGGCTTGCCTCACCCCGAGGCTGTGATAAATGATCTTTGCCCAAGATGTTAGACATTGGGATTGAACCAGGGACCGATGGATTGTGAAGCGAGCTACTTAACCATGCGGCTACGCTGAGTCCATTAATGTGAGTGCGCGTCACTGTCGAAGTGTATGGATATAAATAAACTTGAATAATAGAGAAATATGGAAGGGAATTGAAAATACCTAACGGGAGATGTGTTAAACGATTTCCCTGCCAATTTATATCAATAAAATTAGCTTGGACCAGCTGGAACATAAGAAAATTAAGTGCTCATTGTCCTTCCCAAATGGAATAATGAACAAAATAATATAGCAGTCGTTGTCATGACACACGAATCGTTGAACCATTCCTATTTTCCAAAAGCAATCACAATGAGAATTAATTGTATTTCTGGATTATATGTAGAGTAACTAAATTTTATATGATCAATCATATATATTAATTAATATTATTATTTTCCCTATTTTTCTTCTTTTGCTTTACAGTTCGTTTTCTCAGAATACTTTTCTTTTTCAGTACATATTTTGCTTTTAGCTTCTGTAATTGAAAGAATATCAAAGGACTAAGTATAACGATTATTACTGAGTAGAACATACATTTATTTGGATACGAACGTACTATAAGGAAAAAAGCGTTTTATACTTATTTTATTATATAATCCATACATACCTAAATCATAACATATCTTTACTGCAGTCAATATATTGAAATCTCCTAATTTATCGCTTGTCATGTGAATTCGGTTATGTGTAAATTATATTAATATACTAGTTTCAATCTACATCATCGTTTTGCTGCCGGTATATCAAGGTGGATATGACACTTTGATGTAGACATAATAAGATACATGCAAAAATATAACTATTTCTGTATGTCGGCATATATATATATATATATATATATTTGAGCACTCTAATTCGATATGTGTATTTCCACATTCACTCGAATTGTTTTCGCGGATATAGGGGTCATCTCCCTTGTCTAATGCCATGTGCGTTTTTCACCGCTAGTTGACTCCTCTGCCGCCAGGAAAAAACTCGTTGACAACGTAAACTCCGTTCCACTTATTCTAGTAGGCTTTTATATTTATATGTGAGCTGATAGAGTACAGTCTAAGGATTTACAGAAACCCATGAAGCTAGATTTAACACCTTTCTAGTGGGTCCGGGTATGATTTTACATTCATTTAAATTATTGACGTATTGTTTTATTGATATTTTTTATCTGTTTGGCCCGAATCTTCCTTTATCGATTTTAAATCGTATGGTTGATTGTAGACTTGTTCTATATGTGACGGTATTTTAACGATAGTTATAGCTCTGATTCATCTGAATTATTGAGCCCTCTGCCGCTCATATCGAATTTCGTTTTTCGTGAACTCGTGCGCCGATTTTTCGATACTCGATCTTTCTAATATATATATATATATATATAAAGAATGATTAATAAAACAGGTAGACATCATAAAAAGGTAATTTATTCCAAATGTTTACAAATGTTTCTTTAGTAGTTACAGACCCTAGTCATGATATATGCAAATTGGTAGTTATTTATTTGCAGATACTCAATTTTCAAATGCTGTTCATACCACCAATTCTTCAGAACGAATGGCTGGATTATGGTTTCTTTGTATTTCTTAAAATGAGTAATTGGGGAAGATAGAGTAGAAAAGGAAGAGAGAAAGAAAGGGAGAGGGAGATAGATAGATAGATAGATAGATAGATAGATAGATAGATAGATAGATAGATAGATAGATAGATAGATAGATAGATAGATGTGTAGGGGTAGGAAAAATGGGAGAGTGGTTTGAATAATACAGATAGCTTAATCTAAATGTTGTGATAGGGGTCCAACAAGTGGTTTTATTATACTGCTTACTCTCAAAGTGACAACTTAGGCATTGTCAAGTTTGGAATTATTTATTGCCACAGAGAGTAGTTTAATAGATGTGGAGAAGGAAGGAGATAGACAGAGGGCGAGAGAGAGAGAGAAAGGGAGAGAAAGAAAGAGAGAGAGGGGGACAGAAAAAGTTAAGAGAAAGGGAAGGAAAGGCGGTATACACCGAGTTGATAGTTGTAGTTTGCTGATCGTACTTAACTATCCATTTATTACGATAAGCAAGGTACTAGTTAGTAGTGTGGGGCCCGGGGTATAGTTAGGAAGTAAGTATTGAGTTAAATTAGTTAGCGAGAAAGTGGTGTAGTAGTCTCGGGTTCAAATTATGTTAAGTTACTTTTATAGTGAGAAAATTTAGCCTTCAGTTTCTGGTTGCAGTATAACGATCGTTCGATTCTGTCATTTAGTAAATTGTATTTAGATTTTAAGATATAAACAAGTTCAAGGATGCATAATCTGCAGTATTTTAATCCACTCCGATATGCACTAGCGCTAGATAATTTATCCCATTTTAGGGTGAACTGCCGGTTGTATTCACGGAGGTGCCAGGTCTTATTAGCGAGTGTAGTTACATAACGGTGTTCAGGATGTTTAATCGAAAATCGATGACGATACCGGCGTGATTTAAAGGAGGTAGTAGTAGACCCGACGTAATACCATTTTTGGTCGTTCGATTCGACAGTGCATTGATAAACAATGTTGGACTCCAGGCATTTATTCTGGCATTTATTCTATAAATGCCTGGAGTCCAACATTGTTTATCAATGCACTGTCGAATCAAACGACCAAAAGTGGTATTACGTCGTGTCTACCACTACCTCCTAATTAGAATTAGAATTCTAGATATTTCAACCAACCACGTGCGTAAACCGATATATATATATATATCTATACGTCATTTGAGTTAACAAACCGGTGATCAATACTAAAGTAGAGAATATTATTTATTTATTATCAGTGGATTGACAGTATCGGTAGAGCGTCGGACACCATGCTTTGACGCATAGAGTTACGGCCCTTGCCATTCTGAGTTCAAATCCCGCCGAGGTTAACTTTGCCTTTCATCCTTACGGGGTCAATAAAATAAAGTACCAGTAATGTACTGGGTAATTGCTGGCCTTGTGCCAAAAGTAGAAACAATTATTTATTTATTATGTTGACACTCGGAGTCTAGAAGAAATAATTTTTACGAAGGAAAATATGTATGTAAATATAATGAGTGTGGCTTATATAACCTAAATAAGACTGACAGTTTGTTTTAAATTCATGAGACTGGCAAAAAGATGTTTAGAGACCATGAAAATGAAAATACGCTATACACATGCTGCCACATACTTACTCATACCCACGTACTGATACACACTCAAAACTACACATACCTCTGTATATACATCATCAACGTCATCAGCAAGAACAGCTCTGTCATGCCACAAATAGAAAATAATTAATTTTACTGCCATAACAACATGGAAACGAAGCCGAGTTAATAATTGTTTACGCGCATCCATACAGAAAGCTTAATATTTAATGAGCAAATGCTTTCTCAGGAAATGGAAATTTGAAGCGAAGCATATTTCTACTCAATTGATACAGTTGTAGTTTCTCACTTGAAATATATTCTCGGTATTCTAATATTGCAAAAAGAAAAAAGGGAGTTAAAAAAGTTATGATAACATTGTTAAAGATATGGCATAAACGAATCGAATTATCCATTATTCGCAGATAGAACAATATATTTGTGCAATTGTTTTCGGGGAGAGTTAATTACAAAATTCGCCTTTGGTTTCTTAAGATTACTTCTTAATACCACCAGTAAAATGAATTTGTATTAGATAAGAATTTAATTTGAACTGCAAAACAAATAACAGTCAAATCTCCCCCAGATTATACCCTACCATCGTCGGCTGTGAACCATATAAAAAGCAAACGGTGTGGTTGTGGCTTAAAATGATTTTCATCATAGATTAATTTAATAAAGGCTTAACTCGTGTTAAACAAAAGCAACTATACAATACTATTCAAAGTTAAAATCAATAGGATTTAAAATATCAAATTTAGTTCAATATTCTAATGTTTATGTCACCCAACTGCCTTCAATTATAAATACGGTTTAAATTGTTCGAATTATTTAAAAGAAAAAGAATACAATGCAAAAGTTCCAACTAATCACCATAAAAAGTTTTAAACTCGAAATATTAAAACACTAAAATATGTTTTTAACAAATTTCATTCAATTTCTCCAACCTTCATTGTATCTATTTATACTCTGTACTCTGTACTCTGTATTCAGAATGGGTATTTAATTAGAAGGGTCTCTACAACAACTACAACGGTACGCGATGGGGCTCATCCACAGCCCCGGCGGACAGAAGGGAGAAGGCGTTTCCCCGGAGGACGGCGAGGGAGACGCGCTGGAAGAGCCACTCCAACTCGTGGGGCTCACACCTGCGGCTGGCCAGCTCAGCGCCTATGGTGGTGAGCAAGGAGATAGCCCTGGGGCCGAGGACACCAGAAGTCTCCACTGCCAAGGGTACGACCGCAAACCTGTCGGAGAGCGACCGGTATTTGAGGAGTTTGGCCCCCTCAGCCCGACGTGCAGCAGAACCTGGGTCAGTCGCAGACTGCACCAGGTTGCGGCTGCAGAAAATGTCGGTGCAAGTGGCATCCCAGACGAGGAGTTTGCCACCGCGGAACGGGAAGATGGTCATGCCATCTGGCCTTTTGCCGTCCCCTCGATCCAGCCCCACCAGCTCGAGCTGGGAAGGGAAGTCTGCAGCGTCCAAGCCATGCTTAATGACCTCGTTGAGGGCAGCATGACGTGGAATGCGGCCGGCACTGTGGCGACAGGAAAGCGGGTAGAGGCCGAAAGAGTCCACGGTGGAACCGCAGCGACATTGGTGTGGCTGGCAGATCCGGAGGCCGAGCCTCAGGGAAACGCCGATGCACAGGCTATGATTGTCTAGCTGCGTACCAGTGGAAAAGGAGGGCAGGGCATGGAGCCAGGCACCACTGTGGGATTTGGAGGCCGCACGAAAACAAGCAAGGCGGTGCTGGTCGAGCTGGCGCGTGAGCCTGTCTGAGGCCAGGCTGCACTGGATGGCATCCCAAGTGCGTTGGGGGGACTTGACGTCAACAAGGGGAGAAGGTGAGGGACGTCTACTGGGCCAAGTCCCAGTCAGTCCCACGTCTCAACGTTCTCTGAACACAGAGGGTTCTGTTGTATTTTGAAGAACCCTGCTGACGAGGACGCGGCACGAGGTTACTGACGAAAGATACGCCGGCAAAGCTAGTGAGATCGGGAACCGGAGGCCAAGGCCGTCATACCTGCGTCTTTCTAAAATAATTTTAGTAATTTTGACGCTATCTCACGATTTAAATTAACTACTAAAATATTGCTATTCTCATTTTGCAGAAGACAACAGATAACACAAGATGAATAAGGTCAATCAATTTGAAGCAAAATGTAATTAAATAATGCTTGACATTTACTCTGGTGCTCTATTTTTTCTCCATATCAGTAATTCTATTCCATGTTTAATATCACAATTTACGGTCAATAAGTAGCAGCAGAATCGATAGAATTGCAGAATAAATGTATTACTTCTGTGTTAAGTTGTAACTTTTTAACCGTGTAAATTCATATCTCAAAGAGGTCGCGTTTGTCTTTCATTTTTCTGTATTCGATAAAATATCAACCTGTCAATTGCTGAGATTAAGTTAATCAACTAGCTTTCCCAAGGTCGGCGGTAGTTTTAAGTATTAGTAAGTAAAAGTGAAGATGACTTAACTGATGACATAATCGTAGGGACGCTGTTCTGACACATGGCATCTATTGGCCATTTTACACCAAGCGGAACACATTTGATTTTTTTTAGAGAAAGAAAGAGATAAAGAATCTGCCCAGTACTAGACTGGAATTTTATTTATCGAACTCGGTAGAATGTGATCTCAGAGCTTAGTGAGCCAATATAAATGCCGTGGAATTTTAATATGTCAGCCTAACAACTCTGTTAAATCTCCATCTTAGAATTAGTAGATAATCAGTAAAATATCTCACAGCATTTAATTATGTTCTCATACATTCTGAATTCAAACCCGCTGAAGCCGACTTTGAATTTCATTTCGTCAGAATCGATAAAATTTAGAATCAGCCTGGTAGTAATGTTACTATAATCACTATTCATTCTCCTTAAATGCGTGGCATTTTGCCATTATTAGATTAATATAACACTTTCAAAGGACAATTGATGATAGAATTGCATTATATGTTACATATACTTCCACCTTTGAGGGCAATGAAATATTTACCTGTTATATAAAGTCATTGGTATCAATCGACTATTTAACGTATGTCCCCAGCTTAAAGATTCATCAGACCAGAGCTTATGAAGATTTCATGTGACATGAAGCTTCTGGGGTGTACATGTCTCCCTTCTATGTTGAAAATAGTTTTATTTTTATTATGGCTAGAATAATTGGTAGGGCACTGTAGTATTATGTTATGTCTTTCTAAGTGATAAATTCTAATCATATCAGTGCCAGCTCTCATTTTAATAACAGTTGCATGTGTATTTCGTTTTAGAATAGATTCATCGTATCACTGCGTGTCGAAGGAACGACTGAAAGGATTGGCTGTGAAACATTGCCTCAAAACGTCCCTTCCAATATTTCTAGCATAGAAGATCGGTGTAAAAACGATGATGATGATGATGATGATGATGATGATGATGATGATGATGATGATGATGATGATGGGAATGATGATGATGAGGAGGAGGGGGAAGGGGGAAGGAGGAGGAGGAGGTACGTGATTGATATAATGAACATAAAATCTTAGAAAGTCATATACTTTACCGGAGATGCTTAACAAGGAGATCCCTCTATAATTGGATCAATCTCTCTTCTCCCTTTTTGAAAATTGGGATTATCACTCCCGATTGCCATTGCTTAGGTGCCTTTCCAGACATCCAGGCTACCCGTTTCACACGAGTCAGTCAGAGAATACCATCTCTATTGAATGTTTTTAACATCTTGGGTTGAATGTCATCATCCCCGGCGGCCTTACCACATTCGAGCTCTTTAACTACTCTTGGTAACTCAGTCTCCTAGAGATTAGTCATCACGCCCAGATACACCTCGTGTACATCAGAAGATGCTGTTGTGATAGGGTTTCGGAGATCAGCAAGTATTCTTTCCACCTAGCCAGGATGCTACTCTCTGAAGAGAGGATAACCCCAAACGCGTTCCTGATGACCGGTGTAGAGGATGACTTCATATTACGAAATCGGCGCATCGTCTGCCAAAACATTTTTTTTTTTTTTGCTGATTTGAAGTCGGATTCCAGCTTAACTCCAAAGTCCTCCCATGTCCTAACTTTAGGTGCCTTCACTGTCTTTACTGCGATTCCTCTTGCTTGTTTGTACCGCAAGTGCAAGCCAAGTTGTGTAGGCTTCCTTCTTTGCTTGGATGGCATCTTTAACCTTTTGATTGAACCAAGGAAACTCCTGTCATCCTGTGCTTCACCAATCCTTTTTCGCCCGCAGCATTTAACAGCTTAAGTAGAAACTGCTCAACTGAACAATCTCCACTCCTTTTCAACGTCCTCAGTTTGCTCAGGGAGTTCTCCGAATGATGATGTAATTGTATCTGCATACTTGGTCCTGTCGTCCTTATCCACCAGCGCTTCCCACTTTATCCTGTAGATCGACCTGGACTTGCCTGTTTTGTTCGCTTCTTTGAATTTAAATAGTGTCAAGCTGCAGATACCTAGATGGTGATCAGTTGAGAGCTCAGCCTCTCTTTTAACACGATCATCAAGCGCAGAATCAAAGAGATTGACCCATCCCATCAAAATAGTTGACCTAGTACTAGTGTTAGAAGACAATATTATTATGTATGAAAGGAACATAGATTCAGCGCTACACAATTCCGAATGTTACAACACTAAGGTAATCTATTTCACCTTTCATACATTCAGGGCCGACACATTAAATACCTGTGAAGTAATGGAATCTATATATCATTCATACACTCATACTAAACATAGAGCAATATTTAAAGCAATATTACTATATGCGTATTTCAGTGTGATGCATTGACAGAGTTGTTCTAGCGTCGTACAATTGCTCAGCAGTATTTGCTCCGGCTTATTGCGTTCTGTGGTTACTCTTGTTTTCCATCCTTCTAGGTTTGATAAAATAAAGTACCAGCAATGTACTGAGGTCGATTTAATCAACTCCTCAACCCCTAAAAGTCGTTGACCTTCTGCCTAAATCAGAAACCATTATTATGTGGATTGGTGGTAAATTGGCAGTATCGTTAGAGGGTCGGACGCCATGCTTTCCAGCATAGTTACGTCCCTTTATAGTCTGAGTTCAAATCCCGCCGAGGTTAACTTTGCCTTTCATCCTTACGGGGTCGATAAAATAAAGTACCAGTAATGTACTGGCTAATTGCTGGCCTTGTGCCTAAAGTAGAAACAATTATTATGTGGATTGGCAGTATCGGTAGAGGGTCGGACGTCATGCTTTGACGCATAGAGTTACGGCCCTTTCTATTCTGAGTTCAAATCCCGCCGAGGTCAAATTTGCCTTTCATCCTTACGGGGTCGATAAAATAAAGTACCAGTAATGTACTGGTTAATTGCTGGCCTTGTGCCAAAAGTAGAAACAATTATTATATATGTATTTATTAATATATATATCCATAAATTTATTTAAATATACTTCCATTATATACACTAATATTGAGTCAGTGTTAAAAAACAATATTATCCTGTGTATATATAAATATATATATATATATATTCATTATTATATATACATACATTTATCTAAATATATATATAGGCTTTATATACATTAATATTATGTGTTGTTCATAAAATCGGCAATATGTCTCCATTGAATATAATGAAGACAATGAACAGTTTAGAGTGATTTCATAACGAGCTACTTTCATTAAGTTAACAATAATAAGCTGTATGGTTCATTAGGCTAGATTTATTAAAATATGACCAGTTTATGTGTTACATTTATTGAATTTTCAAATTAATGAACGATAGTGGTAGCTGAATTTCCGGTAAATTGCGATGGGAGTTAAAAACGAAAATGAGAGAGAATCTGTGAACCAAGGCCAGACAGACAAAACAAAAGGGAGGGATAGGAGGAATAGTGGGGGAGAGGCGGAGGAAGAGTGGGGGAGGGGACGAGTAAGAGAGAGGTATGATTATGCTGGTCAGTGTGTTCGTATATATATATATATGTGTGTGTGTGTGT
The DNA here is from genome assembly GCA_964016885.1 of Eledone cirrhosa. Classification (NCBI taxonomy): domain Eukaryota; kingdom Metazoa; phylum Mollusca; class Cephalopoda; order Octopoda; family Eledonidae; genus Eledone; species Eledone cirrhosa. The sequence goes on along the minus strand of OZ024741.1, from coordinate 66,917,584 downwards.
ATCTGTGTGTTTGTATGTGCGTATATATATATGTGTGTGTGTGTGTATCTCTGTATGTGTGTGTATGTGTCAGAGAGAGTGTGTGTGTGTGCGCGATAGAGTGTGTTTGTGTATAAATGTGTATGTGTGTGTGTATGTGTGTGTATATATATATATGTGCGTGTATTTGTGTGTTTATGTGTATGTGTGCGTGCGCATGTGTGTGTAAGAGAAAGAGAAATAGTTACAATGAAGCAATGAATGAGACCTAAGAGAAGGTAGAAAGAGAGTGAGTACGAAAGGATTGAGGCGAGGAAAGAGACTGAGAGATATGAAGAGGAAGATAGAATGGAAGAGAGGGAGGTATACATATGTATGTGTGTATGCTTATTAGTGTACCAGAGTATGAGTGGGTCTGTACGAAAGATTTTGTGTATCTACATACATACATATGTACATAAACGTATGTATGTACATGCATGTTTGTGTGTATATATATATATATATATATATATCCACCATATATATATATATATATATATATATATATATATATATATATATATATATATATATATATATATATATATATATATATATATATATATATATATATATATATATATATATATATATATATATATATATATATATATATATATATATATATATATATATATATATATATATATATATATATATATATATATATATATATGGTGGAGGCACGTGGCCTAGTGGTAAGGGTGTTGGATTTACGATCATAATGTCCTGGGCTCGATTCCTGGGTTGCGTGTTGTGTTCTTGAGCAAAACACCTCATTTCACGTTGCTCCAGTATACTCAGCTGAAAATGAGTACTAGCAATAGCTGGAGGTTTCACCCTGCGATGGACTGGCGTCCTGTCCAAGGGGGAGTCTTTTACTCTCAGTCGCTTCACGCCATGAAACCGGGATAAGCACCGGCCAAATGAGCCTTCTGACTTAAGACAGACTTTAGACTTAGATATATATATATGTGTGTGGGGGGGGGTGTACGAGTGTGAAATAGAAGTTAAAAAAAGGCAATGAGAAAGACATAGAGAGAGTGTATGATAGCAGAGACACTTGTGGTTTATGGTTCAGGAGTTCTCTTCGTAACCATATCTTGTCTTGTTCAGTCTTACTGCGTAGCACTTTTGTCAAGATATGTGGTGAGATCTCAGCCAGACTAACAAAGAGCGTAGGTTTTACATGTAGCCAATGCACAGGTGCCATTAAGTAACATGAGCTCATAGGGCTCTGTAGAAGTAGTAGCTCGTTTCTGTTACCTGTGTGACCAAATTAGCAGTGAAGGTGAGTGTTACGAAAGTGCAGTAGCTAGAGTGAGAACGGGATGGAGAAAGTTCTGGGAGCTACTACCGCTGCTAACTACAAAAGGTCTTTAGATCAAAATGAAAGGAAGATTTTATGATGCTTGTTTACGAACAACGAATACTGCGTGGTAGTGAGACATGGGGGCTGTGTGCAGAGGACCTGTGAAAATTGGAAATTGGAAAGGATGCTTAATAGTAATAATATGCATGAATGGCAAATCGTAAATGCACTGAGAAAGAAACTGGGTGTGAAAGAGATCAGATAAAATGGTATGACCATGTGGTGCGTCTGAAGGATGACAGCTGTATAAAAAGGTGCAAGGCACTTAAAGTTGACGGAAGCTATGGAGTAGAAAGACCCAGGAAGACTTGAGTTGATGTGATAAAAGCTGACCTAGCACAATTGCACCTCACAAGAGCGATGACACAGGATCGCGAGTATTCGACTAGTTCTAAATAATAATCAAATTTCAGTCAAATCACACTGTATCGTCTTAGAATGAAGGAGAACACGATGAATAATGTAATTGTTGATAATCACAGTCATTGATCACAGTTATGGTTAATTATGCCTGAAAAGAGCTACGACTAATAGTAATAAAATAAAGCTCTTCTGTCGTTTTCCTTTTTACTAAGAAGCATCAGTCATCAATGCTCCGTTAAAACTGATAAATTGCTCCGTAAGTTATCATTTGCAGGATACACATATGCAAAGCTTGTGAGAGGGAAGACACTGAATCTTTCGAATTGTGCTTCGGATGTTTTCTATGTAGCAGAACCATCGATATATATGTAAGCAGTTGCAGAGCACTTGCGTTTTGTAGGTATTCAAGAATGGTTCAGGGCCGGCCGGAAGAAGGGTCCTCTCATTAGCTCGATAGATATAATGGTGCAGTTGAATGATACAGAAGAATGAATGATACGGAAGAATGCAATGCAATAGACGAAGCTCCGATACTGAAACGTATCTAGGAATTCTTTATGTTTGTCACACTAGATGGCTTTATCTAGACACTTCGTTTATGTGGACACTCGAGTGGACACCTGGGAGAAAAGGAAGCGATATCAGATGAATTAGGTCTTCGTACTTGACTATTTTTAATGTTGTTGTTTCTACTACTACTATTGTTGATTTTGTTGTTGTTTAGCTCTAATTGAGTAGATTTAACACGTTCAAGCCATGATATAGCACACTTAGGACCATTTTGTGGAATGTGTTCATCTTTTCTTAGAGGATATTTGTCTGCTATATCTAGTACGTTAATTGTATATATATATAGTAATAATAATAAATTTGAAGACTAAAAACCAAAGAGGGCTCGATAAGGATAAATATATATATATATATTTATATATATATATATATATATAAATATATAGAGATTACAGTAATCAAAGTTCAGTGTAAGCCATTTATTTGCTTACAATTGTTTCCTCCAAACCGAGGTTTGGATTCTTCGGAACAACTATTTACTGATCTATAACATACTTGACCTCCTTTTCAACCCAAGAGACACATAAAACATATGCGCATATTGATCAACAGTGGGGTGACATTCATCAAATGATATAGCATGGCAATTTACATATAAAGGTTACAGGATAAAAATAATAAAATAAAAACAAGAGTGAAAATAAGAGTGAAAATAAAGATAAACATGAAGCGTTGGCAGTTTATGAAGATAAAGCAAGAGGAAAGCTTAGAGTAGTCAGTGTATGAAACAATCTCCCGTGTAGCATGCACGCGTGTCTTATTTATACATGATTAGAGTGCGTCAGAATGATATTTGCAGGGTCAGGCAGTTGAAGCTGGCAATCGATCTTATTATGTAGGCTGAATTATTAAGTCATTTATTCTCATACATCTGTATGATATACAGTCTCGGATGCGGGGAAACACCAAAATATCAAAAACTTTCAACATACTATAAACCTTATTGTATCGTAGGCAAGGTCGTACCACTGTCCTTGCTCACACCACCACTCACATAATCCATGAGACGCAATATATATAGAGAACACGCGTCTATCGTATAATTCTCGGTGGTTCAGCATATAGTCAAGCTATAAACCGCATCCAGTCGGTTCTTAATTAATATATCATGCTGTCCAGATTCCGGAAGTGCCTGTATGACTAAGGGGAATTAATGCGTAAGGGGAGGTAACTAGCTAGTTATCTTAGTTACATTACTATCCTAAACTACATTAATGGTGATTCAAATACGTGCCTATCATGTGAAGTTATAACTAATATCTAGAGTATGTTACCCATTTATAGGTTAGAGAGTTGTCCATTGAGAAGTACAAGGGTGTATATATTAGGATGATTACCATCCATTAATTAAGGGGTGTCATATCTGAACGTTCTATAAGAGGAGTCAGACTCTCAAGTCACTGCTCCATGCAAATGTAATATAACAGTAGGACCTGGTATGGTCCCACTATTATATATGTCACCCGGTAGGCTCCGGGTCATTGCATGCCTGCATCTCCAGTAAATCTTCGGTATGGTCCGGAGATCCAATCTCTCATATAAATGCACTAGTCTGGCCATCAAGCAATAGACAACCCCCGTCTCAAATATAAATCAATTATGTATCACATCTACAAGCTAGAGTGGAGTCTATTAATAGGTACTAAAGGAGTTCACATCAAGATGATTACGTGCATAATTCATTGAACTGATCGCTTACAGTATATATTCACATAACAATACGATTATCTATCTAATCATCAATCTATCTCTTGGTGGCAATCCATGCACAGGACTATGCTATCGCAACCAGTACCGTGTCCCCAAATTATACTAATCTTATATTTGTGCAATGCAGAATAAGTAGTCCACGGTCGAGATATCAGTATTAGAGGTACAAGGGGGTATTCCCAGGGTAGGTGGTACTAAAATGCTGTCGGTATTATCTTTAGAGTATAGAGATGGGTGTGGATGTGAGGTGTAAGGTGTGCTACTTATGTTAATTGCTAGGGGTGGTGCCGGTTCCAGTCTGACATTATTATATATAGGGTTTAAAGTTTTGGAACGAGTGTCGGAAGCAGTGTTGGCAATTTGCGAACACTTCTGATTTTTTATTAGTAATTATTAGTAATTAATGACTATATCTCACTATTTAGGGTTTGTGTATATATAATATATTACCATTAAAGGTTTTATTGCATACATAACCATAAATAGTACCCTTAATACTTATATAAATATATATATAGTAGAATAATCGAGTATCGAAAAATCGGCGCACGAGTTCACGATAAACAAAATTCGATATGAGCGGCAGAGGGCTCAATAATTTAGATAAATCAGAGCTATAACTATCGTTAAAATACCGTCACACATAGAACAAGTCTATAATCAACCATACAACCGAAAAATTGCGATCTGGAAGATTCGGGACACTCAGATAAAAAATCAATAAATCAATAAATCAAATGAATGTAAAAAGCATACCCGGACCCGCTAGAAAGATGGTAAATCTAGCTTCTTGGGTTTCTGTAAATCCTTAAACTGTCCTCTATCAGCTCACATAAAAATATATAAGACTTCTAGGTGTCAGCGGACGGGAGTTTACTTCCTCAACGAGCTTTGTCCAAACGAATGAAAAGGCATAACCCAGGCTAAATACGCACATGGAATTCAACAAGGGAGATAACCTCTATATCCGCGAAAAATATTCGGGAAAATGTCGAAATACACATATCGAATAAGAGTGCTCAATAGACATGTTAAAATAAACAGGAGCTATTCATCATTTAATAGAATCGACAAAAAATGAACAATAAAATTAACTGGTAAATAGCTAGGTCTAGAGCTAAATATAGTAGAATAATAGAGTATCGAAAAATCGGCGCACGAGTTCACGATAAACAAAAGTAATTAGGAATAGTCAAAGCTTGGTAGAACAATTGTGAGGAAAGTTATCAACATACGTTAAGGTGACTCGACAGGTTGGTAGGGATTCTGTAGTGGAAATACGAACAAACGAGGAGTGTAATCAAAAGAGAGAAATAGGACGAAGGTGAACAGTTACAAAAGGATCTAATCCACGTATTAACAATTGTTTCATCAGAATTTCAGTCCATTATTGCTACACTATGTAATAATAGGCAATCAAGAAAGATACTGTAGCATCAGAATTTTCAAAATACAAAGTTGGAATGACCTTAGGAAATGAAATAAGGGGTAGTAGTGTAAGATAGAGGAACAGAGAGAGAGAGGGGCAAAAGAGAGGGAGAGAGAGAAAAGGGACGGAGGTAGGGAGAGAAAGAGAAAGAGATAGGGTGGTGTGAGAGGATTTGTATATAATATAGTTAAGTTACAAGAAGGAGGAGGAGGGTCGTGTGCTAAAAGTTGTGATGAGTAGAGGGAGAGACAATTTTAAGTGGCAGTTGGTAGTGGACAGGCGAAAATTTTACCAGAGAATAGATGAAGGAAGAAAGTATTAAATTTCATATATAGTCTATTTTTAGGAGTGTAGAAATTGTTATTTAGGGTAGAAAAGGAAGGGAGGTAGTGTTAAGATTTAGTTGAAGGCTTGAAGTGTGAGAACTTCGCCCTCAGTTTATGCTGGCAAAAGATTTACCTTTCAATTTTGTTGTTGAGTAGTTGGTGGCCTGAGCTTAGGATATGGAAGAGCTCATTATTACACATTATTGATTGCCTATTATTACATAGTGTAGCAATAATGGACTGAAATTCTAATGAAACAATTGTTAATACGTGTATTAAATCCTTTTGTAACTGTTTACCTTCGTCCTATTTCTCTTTTTTGTTTATATATATATATATATATATATATATATATATATATACATATATATATATACATAGGAAAAAGTATGACCCCGACGGCAGAGCTCAAGCCGTTTCGACGGCTATTTCTGGAGTCCAGAAATAGCCGTCGAAACGGCTTGAGCTCTGCCGTCGGGGTCATACTTTTTCCTATTACCCACTCTACTACCCTAAGTATTGAGTACTCTGGTGCGGAATTGCTGTTAAAATCCGATGTAGTGTTTCTGTGACACCTAAATCAAAATACAGTCTGCTTAAATATATATATATATATACAATATATTAACAAATGGAAACTATATTTATAAAACCATATTTATTTCATTATACATATTTCAAGGGCCACCAGAGCAAACTGTGGTGCGCTTTTATCAGATAAAATATAATATAGGTTAGTTTTATAAATAAATATTGACATATCCTTAAAAAATTCAATCATTCTGGTTGGTGGAGTTATTAGATTTATTGTTGGTTTATTATGCAAATTAGTGTTGGAAAGGTTTAAAAACAGTATATTTAAATTAAGCCGTTGGAATAGGGAAAATAGAGAAAAGAAAGAGAAAAAACGAAAGAAAGAAAGAGAAAAAAACCTGAGTATATTTAAGTGAGAGAGAATAGCGTAATTTTGAGAGAAGAGGCGAAGAAATAAATATAGCGTGGATGAATACCGTAAGATGGATAAACAATAATAATAGACAATAATAAAGATGGATAAAGAATAATAAAGATAAGTTGAAGAATTTATCTAATGTTTAATTAATAAATTTAATTAAATGCTTAATTAATAATTTATCAATTCAATCCGTAGTTTAAATGTTTAAATGTGTTTGTTAGATTATTAAAGTTGAGACCTATATATTATTAAAGAATATCTATTATTAAAAAATATGTTATTATTACAAAACCATATATAATTTTATTAATTATTAATTAATTATTTAAAAAAATTTGTAAGTTTAAAATATCCGAATATTTCTAAGCTCATGGAATTTCCGAGAGTTTACAGAAGAATAATCCCTTACTTGCAATAGCAGTAGAGCGTAAAGGAAATTGCTAGCGATTTATTAATAATTTAGATAGCTCTAAGGATTAAATGCTATAAAGTTAAGATGTTAAAAAATGTAATTATCCATCTTAATAATGTAAATAGAGTATGAATTTTATGTTATTTTATAGCAAGTTATAAATGTATAACTCCAACCTGTCATACAGTTATGACTGTTAAAAACATAAATTTGTTTGCTATAACGTGTTAACATTTAAAAATTCATTCATTGGAATATATCCAAAGCATAAACCATTAAAAAAACTCTTTCATAGGAGTATATCTGTAGAATATATTTAAAGTATAAATTTTATATATATATATAAACATTTTGATATACATATACATACACACACACACATATATATATATATATATATATATATATATATATATATATATATATATATATATATATATATATATATATATATATACATTAAGCGATTGAAAAATTTATAAATACAAAATATACAATATAAAATATGAATTATAATTTAAATTAGGAATTATGAATTCTTTGTACCCATCATAGGAATTTTCAGAAAAAACTCCTTCTTCAAATCTTTCAGTACGTTTATCAAGAAAAGTTTTTCAAGAAAAAATATTTTAAAGATAGCTATAAGCAGTCATATGAAGGAATCTAATGAATTATCGATAGGTTTAATAAAGATGAGTTATGTATTACAATTTATATATATATTTAAACCTTGAGTTCAATCTATGTTTGCAAGAACTGAAAAGAGTATTTCTTAAATTAACAGAATTTTTACTTTTTAATATAAAGAAAATTTCCTCTATACAAAGAGCACAATTTTCAGAAGAAGCATTGAATGGAGGAGCTTTGGAGATAAAGTAAAGAATAGTCAGTGTTCTTTGATTTTAGGTCCCATAGTAAATTAGATAGAGAAGTTGAAGATTTTTTATTTATATTCGTAAAAGAGCATTTATGGTTATTAAAACGAGACTTAAAATCTGTGGAGGTAGAGCCTACATAATTAAATGAATTTAAATTAGTTTTTACATTACAATTATATACTATATTTTTAACTAAACAATTGTTATTTAACGGACAGTTAGATTTATTTCTACAGTTACATTTATCAAAATCTGTTTCTATGTGCCGTATTATACAGTTAGATATTGCTGGGGTATTAATTGTATTCTGGTTAGGTTTTAACTTTCTATTATTAATTCTATTAATATTCTGCGCTAAATTATTGGTGGTTGAATACGTTAATTTTATAGTATGTCTATTAAATATTGAATAATATCTATGTGTTCTAGGGAAGCATTTATCTAGAGCTTTAAAGAATAATTTAGCAATAGGAGTTTTAATACTTAATGAGAAAGGAGGAGCGAACCATAATATATTCCTAGTTCTATTTCTTTTTTTGTTTTTCGAATTATTGTAATGTTTTCTATTATAGTTGTTAAAATTATAGTTATTTGTCCTATCATTACTATCAATGTATTTAATTTTATTACTACATCCAGCTCTACCTAACGCTTCGTTATAATATATATATATATTTATAATTATATGTTTCTCCCTAAACTACCAAGATACACATCTCTATTTGGACATGCGCTACAATCTATGTACATGTTATGTTTATCACATATCGAAGTTTTCTTACCATTTTAGAGTGCAAATAGCTAAACTAATCACTACTAAATTGACTAAATTTTGCTCCCTGAATTCAGAAATGCTTCCATCGTCCCTGAACATTGACTGAAAGATCGAGAGAGGAACAGAGACAAACAAACAGTCACACAGACAGACAAGCGAGACGAGAGAGGGGGTATAAGTATGAGGAAGATATATACAATATGAAACTCTTATGTTATCGAAAACCATGATAGAAAATATGATAGACAAAAGTTGGTCTTCGTGTGTGTGTAAGGATGTGTATGCATTAGAGTGTGGCTCTGTAGTGTGTGTGTGTGTGTGTGTGTGTGTGTGTGTGTGTGTGTGTGTGTGTGTGTGTGTGTGTGTGTGTGTGTGTGTGTGTGTGTGTGTGTGTGTGTGTGTGTGTGTGTGTGCGTACTTGTGTGTCTGTATGTGTGAGTTTGTTTAACATACAGATCTGAAAGAAAGAGAATTATTTTCAAGAGATAAAACGGGAGAATGTGTGTACATATACACACATTCTCACAGACACACACATGCAAACATGCATTAACACACATGCATTCACACACATGCATTCACACATATACATTCACACACATGCATACACAAATTTAAATAAATTATATCTCTTTGTCAGTTTGTTTTTCTTTGCAACTCTCCATCGTCTCTCTCTCTCTCTCACACACACATACACGCACACACACACATACACACACACACTTTCTAACTCTCCCTCTTTTCTCTCCCTCTTTTCTCTCCCTCTTTTCTCTCCCTCTTTTCTCTCCCTCTTTTCTCTCCCTCTCTCTCCTTCTCTCTCTCCTCCTCTCTCTATCTCGCACTCTTTCACGCCAATACTTTCACTCCCTCTTTCTCTACCCATCTCTCTCTCTCTCTCTCTCTGCCCATCTCTCTCCCTCCCTTTGAGTGCCACATTTATGTCTGTGTATGTTATGAGAATATGTACCTGCGAGTGTGTATGTGAGTGTGTGTGTGTGTGTGGTTGGGTGTTTTAATGCATTCCTTGAACTGTATGTTAATGTATGTATGTGTTTTAATGTCATGTGTGTATGTTTTAATGTCTATACATGTGTTTTAATGCATATGCATATGCGTATGTGTGTTTTAATGTATATGTATGTGTTTTAATGTATATATGTAGGTGTTTTAATGTATAAGCGTGTTTTTTATCTTAATGTACATGTATGTTTTAATGTATGTGTGTATTAAAGTATGTGTGTGTGTGTGTGTGTGTGTGTGTGTGTGTGTGTGTGTGTGTGTGTGTGTGTGTGTGTGTGTGTGTGTGTGTGTGTGTGTGTGTGTGTGTGTGTGAAGAGGGGGAAAACAGAAATCAACAAGAGACAGTAACATCTGAAATAGATAGAGAGTAATATAATTAAAAAGAGAAATGAGTTGATAGTGTCAGGGTGGAGCAAGAAAACAAGGAAAAAAGTATCAAGGGGAGATAACTGAATTTTTAGAACACAAACACAGACATCAAATGAGCGCAACAGTGATATTGGAATTAGTGGTTAATTTAGCAAGTTGAGAATGAAAACAATCAAAAACCGTCTCTTTGAACAAAATACGCTCTGGTGATGATTTTAATCTAAACTTTGAAATAACAATAACAACAACAGGAACAGCAACAACAACAACCACAGCAGCAGCAACAGCAACAACAATAACAACAACAACAACAACAACAGCAACAACAGCAACAGCAATAACAACAACAACAACAACAACAATAACAACAACAACAGGAACAGCAACAAAAACAACAACAGCAGCAGCAACAACAACAATAACAACAACAATAACAATAACAACAACAACAACAACAGCAGCAACATCAATAACAACAACAACAACAACAACAGGAACAGCAACAAAAACAATAACAGCAGCAGCAACAGCAACAACAATAACAACAACAATAACAATAACAACAACAACAACAACAGCAGCAACATCAATAACAACAACAACAACAACAACAACAGGAACAGCAACAAAAACAATAACAGCAGCAGCAACACCAACAACAATAACAACAACAATAACAATAACAACAATAACAACAGCAGCAACATCAATAACAACAACAACAGGAACAGCAACGAAAACAACAATAACAATAACAACAACAACGACAGCAGCAACATCAATAACAGCAACAACAACAACCACAGCAGTAACAACAACAAAAACAACAGGAACAACAACAACAACAACAGCAATAATAAAAATAATTCCGTTTCCTCATCAACATACTGCTTCTTCTTTTTTCAGACAGAAAAAATTATTTTTACACACACGCACACACACACACACACACACATCTTCTATTTTCTTCTTCTTCTCCTTTTCCTTCTTCTTCGCCTTCTTCGCCTCCTTCTCCTTATTCCCCTCCCCGCTTCCTTTTTCTTCTTCTTCTTCTTCTATTTTCTTCTTCGCCTCCTTCTCCTTCTTCTTCTCCCCGCCTTCTTCTTCTTCTTCTTCTATTTTCTTCTTCGACTCCTCCTTCTTCTCCTCAACCTCTCTTCTTAACAGGTCTAACATTTGTAGATGACATAGCAATAATCATAAATATAGTTACAGGATTGCAAAATACAATTAAACCAAATATATTGGGCAAGTAATAAAAAAAACTTGGGGTTGAAGATGAGAAGAAAAAAGTACATGAGAAACTGCAACCTAGGGCGATATAACAATAGAAGACACTGTAATAGAAAACATAGATAATTATGCATATTAGATGGCTACCATATCGGATACAAAAACAATTACGCGATGGAATTTCTTGAGAAGTTACAGTATTATATTTTGCGATAAAAATTACCTTTTTTCATTTAAAATGAAAGTGTTCAACCATTCCGTGTTGCCAACAATAGATTACAGGAGTGGAACATGAAACGTGAGCTAGAGTGTTTGAAAAAGTAGGTTTACAATAATGTGATATGCCATGGAATTGTTATATTAAAGATCACGTTGGGAGATAGAATTGTGTGTGTAAAGATACTACGGGAGTAGGGAGTTAGAGATATACTTCAGAAAAGTGGCAAAAACAAAATAGATGTGAACAGGGTCCAAATAGCCAAAATAGAGGAAATATATGGACGAGAAAATCATGGACTAGATACCACGAGAATGATATAGGAGGAACTGAACGAAAAGGGGACCGAGAGATGACATTGAAGAATACATGAAGGGAATTAAAAAGAGGTACAAAATCAGTTTGGACAGGAAGGAAGACAAGGGGCTATATCCAAAAGACGAGGTCTAGAATCCAGGAAGAGAAGTAATGGGTACAGAAATAGAGTGGTTGTATAGTATAAGGAAAAACAGCGTAATCGGATACCGAATGTGGGCCAAGATCAAGAGAACCAATCGTTTTCACCCAACCAAACAGACCAGACTTGTCATTCAAGCAAGAATACAAACATAACTTCGGCAAAAATACCAAAGCAATTAATAAAAACTAAGATCAAGATCGGGCCAAGAATATAGCCTTGAGGAACTCCAGAGGAAAGGGAGCAAGTAGAAAAACGATGGCCATTTATAACAACTTTACTGCTACATTCAGTCAGATAAGATTGAAGAATATTAAGAATCTTTCCTAAAATTCAATATGACATCATGTTGTGGAGAACAACATACCAAGCTATATAAGATGTTTTCCGTGTATTAAGTGCAACAATATTTGTAGCACTACAATAATCTAAAGTATGGGAAAACCATTGACTAATCAGAGTCAGAAGATTAGCTCTTGAGTGTGGCGTACGGAAAACTGTGATTCAAAATATAAGGCAAGAACTAGATTGGTGAAAGACTCAAAAAATTTGCTAATTATATAAATAGAGTTGATTTGGATGGTACCTACGAAGGTCAGAAAGTTCGCCAGAGTTTTTGAAAACTCATTTCCAGTAGGCTGGAAGACGAGACTCGGCTAAGCATTGTTTATGAAGTTAACATAGAACACAGGGAAGACGTGTTGCATACGTCTTGCTTGAGCAAGGATCTACTGGATCAACTACACTACTATTACTATATCTGAAAGATGGAATGGTCATGGTAGGGATGTTTCTGATTATAAATATGCTCATTCAAGGCTCATTTAACATTAAACAAAATTTACAACAGGCTTAAGACAAAACATAACAACATTTAAAAGAAAAAAGGATTTACAAAATCTTCAGAAGTAACCTCAACGGCAGCAGCAGCAGCAGCAGCAGCAACAACAAAAACAACAACAACAACAACAACAACAACAACAACAACAACAACAACAGCAACAATGCAACAATGCAAATGTTGCTTTTGTTGTTGCAAATTTGACAATAACGAAAAACAAAGATATTTACAATATCGTGTTAGGACGAACAAAATTTGATTAATTCTGTTTTCGTCGTCTTTTTTTCCATTTATTCTTTGTTTCATTTGTATATTTTAAATTAAATCCTTTCATCATTGACGTGTTTTCTAACAAGAGAACTGAATGAATTTTAGATTCCTTAGGGCATCAGCGTCACACGAAGCATATTTCACAGACTTGAGAAGATCAAACGTAATGATGGCCTTAAATCACTGGATAGAGGTGATCATGATAGCAATGATCATGACGACGTTGAGAGCGATTATAACATTGGCGATGATGATGATGGTGATGGTGATGATGATTGCAACAACAAGAACAGCAGTAGTAACAACAACAAGAACAGCAGTAGTAACAACAACAACAACAACAACAACAGCAACAACTTATAACAACAAGAACA
>OZ024741.1:66881492-66896492 GCA_964016885.1 Eledone cirrhosa | reverse complement strand
GGTGGTGTACGAGGGTGTGTGGGTACGTGTGCGTGGGGTTGGGGGTGTTAGTGATGTTAGTTGCGTGTGGGGTGGGTGGTGTAAGTGGGTGCGTGTGTGCGTGTGATAAGGAGGGGGAGGAGGCGAAGAGGGGAGGGAAGGGATGTTAGCATGTTAGTTGGGGAAGGGTGGTCAGATGAGGGGTGGAGTGGAGGTGTTAGTATTGTTAGTGTGGGGTGGGCGGTGAAAAGGAGGGGTGTGTTAGTGGTGTTAGTGGGGGATAAGTGGGGGGGAGGGGAGCGGTCGAACGCTAAAGGAATAAGGGTGGGGAGTTCAGGCCGCGGGGAGTGTGGGTCTGTAAGATGAAGATAGTGCGTTGTTCGACCGTAAGGCGATGGGCGGGTGTTCCGTGGCACTGGAGTAGGCCACAGACTGTGAGATGGCGTGCGAAGTGTCCAGGGCCACCAAAGTGGCGGGCGATGGGGGAACTGCCCCCGAGACGGGGGTAAGGTGGAGGGGTGGTAGGTGATGGGGAAGGGGAGACGGTGGGTGGGTGTGCGGTGGCGTGGGGTGAGGGTGGTGGAGCGGGGGATAGCGCGGGCGCGGGTGAGAGCGGTGTAGACGAGAGAGGGGGGGTAACCTCTGCGGATGAAATGGCTGACTAGGGAAAGGGCCTGGGACTCGAAGTCAGCATCACGGCTACAGAGGCGGCGGATCCTGAGAAGTTGGGAGTAGGGAATAGAGAGTTTAGTGTGGGTGGGGTGGGAAGAGGTGAAGTCGAGGTAAGAGTGGGAGTCGGTGGGTTTGACGAAGGCGGAGGTGAGGAGGGAGTGGTGGGAGGGGTCGAAGGCGACGGAGATGTCTAAGAAGTGGACGTGGGTGGTGGAGATAGAGGTGGTGAAGTGGAGGGAGGGGTGGAAGGAGCAGAAGAAGGAGAGAAAGGAGTCGAGCTGTACTCGGGTGAGGGTCGTGGCTCCGATACAGTCGTCAATGTAACGACCGTACAGTTCGGGCGTGGGGCCGGTGTACTGGGCAAAGATTTGGGCCTCAACATGGCCAACAAAAAGGTTGACATAGTTCGGGCCCATTCTTGTGTCCATGGCTACCCCCGTGACCTGTTGGTAAAACTCACCCGAGAAGGAGAAACAATTTAGGGTGAGGACCAGCTCAGCGAGGCGAAGGAGGGTGGGGGTGGAGGGAATGGGGGAGGGGAGAAGGTCGAGGTAGTGTTTGAGGGCGCGAAGGCCGTCGGCGTGGGGGATGACGGTATAGAGGGACTTGATGTCTAGGGTGAAGAGGAGTGGCTGAGGGCCGGGTAGGTAGGTGAAGGAGTCGAAAAGGCGCAGGGCGTGGTTGGTGTCGGAGATGTGGGAGGGGAGGGTGGTGACAAGGAGGGCGAGGAGGGAGTCGAGAAAGGCGGAGATGAGTTCGGTGGGGCAGTTGCAAGCGGAGACGATGGGGCGGCCGGGGTTGTCGGGTTTGTGGAGTTTGGGGAGGAAGTAGATGGTGGGGGTGCGGGGGAACGAAGGAAATGTGGTAAGGAACCAGGTGGACCATAACGCACCAAAGTACTCAATACTTAGAGTAGTAGAGTGGGTAATAGGACTCGTTCCTATATATATATATATATATATATATATATATATATATATATATATATATATATATATATGTGTGTGTGTGTGTGTGTGTGTGTGTGTGTGTGTATTAATATATATATATATACATATGTATATATATATTTTTTTAAGTTGAGACAGTAAACAGAAAAGAAAAAAACGTGGAAGCGAAGAGGCAGTGCAAATAAGGGGGGAGGGGTAATAACAATAATAATAATATTTGTTTCTACTTTTGGCACAAGGCCAGCAATTATTCAGTACATTACTGGTACTTTATTTATAACAATAATAATAATAATAATACAAGGACGATGTGTTAAGCCTGCATTACGTTTATTGATTGATGACGCGCGTTTCGCTATTAATCAGCTCAAGGTTCAATCTGTATCGACTTTAGAATCAAAAGCTCATCGGACCTCTGCTGTGGTAAAGACAGATCGATACAGATCTAACCTTGAGCTGATCAATAGCGAAACGCGCGTCAACAATCAATAAACGTATTGAAGGCTTAATAAATCGTCCTCGTATTATTATTGGTGGATTGGCAGATCGGTAGAGGGTCGGACGCCATGCTTTGCAGCATAGAGTTATGGCCCTTTATGATCTCAGTTCAAATCCTGCCGAGGTTAACTCTGCCTTACGGGGTCGATAAAATAAAGTACGAGTCACGCACTGGAGTCGATTTAATCGACTTTCCCGTCTCCCCAAATTGCTGGCCTTATACCTATATAAGAAACCATTATTATATTGCACTCTGTTTAGCTCTACACCTCGTCACTGACGGGAACCTAAACGTCGAGTGCTCACCTGGGTGAACCCAAGTAATTTCATGTTACACTCCCTGTATAAATATATATATATATATATACAATCAATATAAAGAAATACACAGATACATGCGGACACATACATATACATGAATATATCCACATACATCCCTGAATTTGTGGTGTCAACCTCAACTGTTGTTGCTCTATGAATAACTGGGACAAAATAATCCGAATGGATTAGATTGACTCAGTATCAGAGCTATATAATACATTATAAAGAAAGAAGAAACATTAGATATAATTAGTAAGATATACCATACCCAAATTCCCTCACTACTCCTCGACTACGTAGTTTCGTGGCATATTATGCAAAAACACATCACAGAGATACAGTATTTTTGTGAGGTTTGCCGACTTATCAAGAGGATACCTCATTTAGAGTTTCAAAACACATCCGTAGGACGCGAGATAGAATCCCGAAAGGCGGAGAGAATCCTGACGCGAGATAGAATCCCGAAACTACGTAGTCGAGGAGTAATGAAACTCTAAATGAGGTATCCTCTTGATAAGTCGGCAAACCTCACAAAAATACTGTATCTCTGTGATGTGTTTTTGTATAATATGCCACGAAACTACGTAGTCGAGGAGTTATGAAGGAATTTGCGTATGGTATATCTTATTAATTATATCTAATGTTTCTTCTTTCTTTATAATGTATTATATATATATATATATATATATAAATTCTTCTTCTTATATACCCGTACACTCATGGCGGAGTCGTGATTGTGCCGTAGTGACATACACGACAATTCTTGGTCATTTTTAAGCCTGGCGAAGACCAACCCCACTCCAGCTTTGATCACTGCCGATTTCTTGTACAGGAGAGAGAACGGGTGATAGAGAGAAAGTTAGAAAGAGATATAGATGAAGAATCGACTCCAGTACTGAACTCATACTTTTCTTATCGACCTCGAAAGAATGATAGACAAAGTTGACCTCACCGCGATTTGAACTCAGGGGACAGAGAGCCTCAAAGAATACAACAACGTATTCTATCCGACGTTCTTTGCCTCTAACTATACAAATACACATGGTTTATATATAGAATGTGTCATATCGGTTTCGCATATTCTGTCGACAAAGTGATAAAATCTGTGGTGTAACTAACTTTTATTTTTACTTTCCATGGTGAGATAAATATTGTTATTTTCAATAAAACTGCATTTGTTCAATCACTTGAACTACGTGCTTGAACAATTAACATTTGATTGATTGTGTATTCCACTGGCGCGTGTAACTTTAACGTAATTCTCCGTGAGGTTGAACCTGACACATTGTATAATCAGGTTGAACCTTTGAATTATTGTTTCAATCCATGCGTCAGGCTTCCGTCCAATTCTACATGTAATGTTAGGATCAACCCGGGGTTATGAAAAACGACAGTCGCATGTGATGTCATGCAATGGGTTCTAGCTCAGAGGTTTGAGATTGTGCAGTGAAATTCTTAAACGAACTTTATATTTTGAACTCAAAATATAAAGATTCCATCATAGTCATCATCCTTCGACCTGGTTGGTCGGCACACTCTCGACAGTTCCCGTTCGTACAGAACGATCCAGCCTTTCCGCCCCCAGTTCTTCGAATTGGATTCCTGAATCGCATAAGTCACTTTACGACAATGGACACTTCCAAGTCAATTTCGACAATGGACACTTCCAAGGGCTTCCATAAAAGAAGCGATGAAATTATTTCCCTATCCACCCTAAAACAGTGGCCTGCGAACTGGAGACTTTTCTGTTTAAGTCTAAGGGGTTTGAACGCAGAATTCCGTAAATTGCTTGTTAGATGTGACAACTAGCTCAGATTCTTCACTCTTCTAAGTAAGTTGATGTATGTGTCATCTAAGCGTGTTTCTAAGCGAGTGGTGAGTGTTCGGGTTTCTAAGTTATATAGAATTGATTCGATTAATATAGTAAAGGTTTTAACTTTTAAAGTGGATAGAAATTTGATTTCCAGAATTTATCAAAGCTTTGCGGATGTTAAAGTCTTTTTATGAGCCCAGAATATATGTGTGTGTGTGTGTGTATAAAGAGAGAGCACGAGGGAGAGAGAAGAGAGAGAGAGAGAGAGAGAGAGAGAGAGAGAGAGAGAGAGAGAGAGAGAGAGAGAGAGAGAGAGAGTAAAAAAAGATGAATTTGATTTTCCTTTGGCAAAATGGCTATTATGAAACACTGTAGCACTGCTGGTCGAAGATAATTATTCATTCAAGAGTACACTCGTAAATCTTTTTTTCGTTTTTCTTGAAGGGCTCTGAACAGAGCGATTAGAGTAGAATCAATAGAATTTAGCAAAAAAGTAGCAATCGCGTAAAATAGATTAGAGAGGCTAGCTGGTGAACAAATTAGAAAAGGCGATTAGAAAATATATCACAACGAAAGTGCCAGAGGAAAGAATGGTACTGAATCATTTCTTCAATGCGAAATATAACATTTGTGGTGTCAGAGCTATGGCGCATATTCGTCGGTATAAAGAATATGTAAGCTGTTTGATGGACTCGGGTCAAAGAAGTGTATCGTGGGAACAGATTCGCAATTTAGTTTTTCGTAACACTGGACAGGCGTACGTTCAGAAAAAAGTAATCAATGACTTGGCGGAAGGACAAGTAAAGTGAGAAAGAAATGAATAAAAATATCGAAGAGTATACATTTTCAAAAAGGAATTGAAAAAATGGAGGAATAGTTAATATTATCTACATATATAAAAAAAGGAAAAGATGGCGATAATTAGATTTGGGCAAGCAAACAATGTTTCCATTGGCCATTTCATTACCGATACTATCTACGAGTTTCAAATCCTGGCAGAAGGAGGCGGATTATGAACTCAGAATACACAGAACTGGATCAAATACCGCTAAGAACATGTCCGACTCTTTAACTATTCTTCCAATCTACTTCTTCTAGACTGGTACTTTATTCACCAGCCCTGAAAAGATGAAAGGCAAAGTTGACATTGGTGAGATTTTTAATCAGAGCGCAGTGAACTGAAATTAATACCGAGGTATTTAATCAAACGCATTGATGACTGCTAATTCTTAGCCTACATATACTAACCGATCTAGATGTAAAAGTCGAACTTATCGATTCCATCACTTCTCAAGTTTCTTAATGGTTTTATCTGTTTCGTTTTGACAAACTACTAGGTTATAGGGCATAAACAAACGATAACAGTAAACACAAATATACATACATACAGCCATGCACGTATGCATGCATCTATGTATTTATATATCCATGTATATATGTATGCATATATGCACATTTATATGTACGTAGGTATGTACATACGGCGTATGTATGTATTTATGAATGTATGCATACGCGTATGTATGTATATATGTATACATGCGCATTTGTATGTATATCTCTTTCTCTTAATTTCGAGTATATTTTTTGACCGGCCACCTTCATGGTGGCAAGGTTGTAAGAGAAAAGAAATTGTCATCCCTTGAATCGCAAGAATGTTTTGCAAATTTTGAAGGTGCCAGCTATCGCAGCCATTTGTAGACTATGAATTAGGGAGCTGCGCTCTTGTGTATGCATTGCACGTATGTATGTATATATCTATGCATGTATGTATGAATGTATGTATGTATGTATGTATGTATGTATGTATGTATGTATGTATGTATGTATATATGTGTGTATGTATGTATGTATATATGTATGTATGTATGTATGTATGTGTATATATATATGTATGTATGTATGTATGTATGTATGTATGTATGTATGTATGTATGTATGTATGTATGTATGTATGTATGTCAGGTCACCAGTTGCTGCTACTGGTAACATGTATCCCAGTACAACCTGTCTCGTGGTCGGGTCGTTGGCGACTAAACTGGCAACCCCACCAAGGTTTCTTGGTGAGGAGGGTGACTTTGGACATCCTGCAGGAATAAAAACAAAACCTGTCAAAGGGCAAAGGAGCTCTTAAGAGTCAATGGCCATCCAAAATCACCGGGAGAGATGACCCCTTAGCCTTTGACAAGGCAGAATTCTAGGAGAAGGAAAACTCTGATATAACACCTGCAACCCTGATGGTATCCAATGATGTTGACTTGTTCTTCTTTTTGGTAAATATCCTCTTGGTTAAGAGAGTGGGACTGGCTTTGTGCAGTGCCTTTGCTCACTATAAAAGCTTCACAGCACAGGCATTGCTTTATATCTGGAGATCTCTCTGCACTTGTCATCACAAGGTACCATGGGCCCAGCACTATGTGTCAATAATTTTCACAAGTGTAGTGTTTGTACCAGAGTTTTCAAGTCGCTGGCTGGACTAAAAAGTCACACTCGTTCAGCGCATCGGTAGGGGTTCTCCTATATGGATATAAAGTAGTGGCCGTACTCGAAAACGAGTTGGCAGCCACCATGAATATGTATGTAAATATGTATGTAAATATGTATATACACATGTATATATGTATATATGTGTGCATGTGTGCATGTCTATGTATATGCACGGGGACATAGAAATAGTCAGGCTGGATACCCGATCGCGCGGTTAACCCACTGGGAGTGAAGGACCCCTAGCCTTTGTCAGGACATTCTTCTAGGAAAAGCAACTCGGGAAACTGGGATAACTCCGACATAAAAACTGCGGTTCAGTAGTTACCGATGATGTTGATTTTTTTCTTCTTTTCAGAGTTATAGCTACTGTCGCTCACAGAGTGGGATTGGCTCAGAGCACAGTCTTTCCTCCCTTTAAAAAAATCTTCACGCATAGGCATTGCACGATAGAATTAATTAATGATTTTTAATTATGTTATATCGTGCAATGGCCATACTCGATAACGAGGGGGCGGCCATCATCATACGTATGTATGTATGTCTTTATGTATGTATGTATTGTTTACTGTTAGACAGCTATTACAAACAGTGACTGGTGTATGTCAGATTGAATTTAGACATATTTATGAGACATTTACATTATTTTGATATAACCTTTCAAACCTGCCTGTATGTTTTAGTATACAACAGGACACACGAAAACAATTTATGCTGCAACACTCTGAACTTCAGAATTATCCGTAATGTATTCACATATTATCCGTAATGTTTAAGACGAGCATAAGTTTTGGTTAGCTGTTCGGTGTTAACATTCTTTGCTATACACTACGAGTATGATGACCACGTTGTTATAACTTGTACGCTTCCATTGTGACGTTCTAATTCCCCAAGCTATTAGTTGATTCCAGTGTAGCATAGTTTGGTTGATGTAACAACGTTATCAAACGAATGTATCACCTACAAATATACACATGGCTATCTGAATTTCATTGCTAAATCTGACAAAACCCAAGGCAAAAGAAATCGATATTAATTTGTTAGATACAATATAAACCAATAATATTAACAATAGGAAAACAATTGTGCGTTTACAGAATTGCTATCGGTAATGAAAGGGCTTGTGATGCGTAAAGGATGAGGAAATCGCAGGAATATACGGTTCTACACAAACCACATGAAAGAACGTGGCTACATGTTTAGGGTATTCGGTTCCCGATGGTAAGGTGGTGAGTTCGATTCTCGGCAACGCATTGCTTCCTTCAACAAGACATTTTATTTCGCTTTGTTCCATTCAGCTAAAATGTATTATACATGTAATTCAAATGTTCAACTTTGTTGCACACTGTTATACATTGAATCTCCCTGAGAACTACATTGAGGGTACATGTGTCTATGGAATTCTCAACCTCTTGCACATTAATTTCACGAGCAGGCTGTTCATCGAATCAACTTGAACACCCGTTGTTGGAACTGACGGATGTCCAACACCCATACAGAAACTGTACTGGTGATCACCCACGTAGGAAAGAGATTTAATCTCATGTAAAATGTTATTACTTATAACTGTCTCTATCAATCTTGTAGATATTAAATGTGAGGGTAAGAGGTTTGTGACTGGCATCCACAGATCCATTTTCATATAATTCGTCATATACGTAAATGTTGTCATATAGTGAGTCTTGTACGTAAATGTTGTCATATAGTTAGTCTCGTTGGTAAATGTTCTCATATAGTAGGCTTTGTATGTAAATGTTGATTAGTCTTGTACATTCTTATGTAGTTACTCTTGTTCGAAAACCTTACATAGTTAATCATGTTCCGCAAACGTTATTATGTAAATAGAATTATTTGTAAATGTTCTCTAGTTATTCAGGTTTCGAAATGTTCTGGGCTCAAATATTTCCGTGGAAGAAGTAATTTCAATTGCATCTAATTATTTCATACTTGTGTTCGCCCATATATCATTTAAGAGTCAAAAATGCGTTTAAATTTTCCTTTCACCCGTATGGTGTCGATAAAATAATACGAATCATCAACTGTGGAGAGGCGAAAGAATTGGCGGGGTCATTAGAACATCGGTTGGATGTTTTCCCGTATTCGTTCCGACTTTCTCAATTCCTCCCTAACACTTTCTCTCCTTCTTTAGAAGAAATTCATTGTGTTCAGACTTGAAGAGGGGGTGGACTCCGCCAAATTTAAAATGCCCAAGAGACGCCGCGCTTCACTACAATGCCACTACGACACCACCAGATGTTATGTGTCCATAGATACACACATTTGCTGAGAAACGATTCTGTGCTGCTCGTCACATTGCTGGAAATTGATGTAAACACAAAAGGAATCATAAAAACGATGAACTACTGAATTAAATGTCATAGATCTTTTAGTTATTTGAGTTATTTTTGTTATTTGAGTTATTTTTGTTTTTCACCTCTCTGCAATCAATACACATATTAAGTATTGAATTGTATCCACTCTGTAGTTTTGCATAAACCCATAACTCCTGATTGAATCGTGTCTTGGGCATTTAAAATATGACGGATATCATTCAGGCCTGAACCCTATCGATTCCTTCCAGAGAAAGAGAGGGGAGGGTGATAGAGAGGAAGTGAGAAAGAGACGCAGTTGAAGAATTTGCCCTAATACTTGACTAGTACTTATTCTATCAACGTCGAAAGGGTGAAAGGCACAGCTGGCCTCGTTGGGTTTGGAACTCGGAGCACAGTTCTCAAAACGTTCTAAAATCTCTGCCAATTCTCAGTCTTTGAATCCACTATGCATACCCACTTTTATACGTCGCATGTTATAGCTAGGAGAAAATGACAAGATAGTCACGGCTAGAACATTTTCGATGACAGATCCACGCTAAGTCTTTACACCTCCTTAGTAGTGATATTATCTAACGTTGTCACAAGCCCAGACATTTGGGAGGAAACGAAAGGAGATTACGGTATCGACTCCACTACTTAAGTGGTACTTTATTTGTATCGAACCTGGAACAATGAAAGGCAATTTAACCTTTGTGGGATTTGAACTCAAGACGTAAATGTCCATAGATGAATGCAGCAAAATATATTGTCCAATGCATTAACAACTCTGCTAATCCACCGATCTTGGCTTCAGTAGCAATAATTGTTATAGTATCACTACTACCCACCCACCCCCACATACCACTACACCTACTATTCAGAGACATTAGCTATTGCACACATACACACTTAGACATACACACACATGCATATACTAACATATACATATGTACAAAACCATGAACACAAACACGTACATAAGCAACAAAATACATGTACACGCACAGGCTACAACTCGGATACACACACACACTCATGCATACACATATTCTGAAACAAACGCACACACACGAAAACTATAAACATATTCTAAAACACTCACACACACGTATATAAACTACAACAAACGAACATATTACTATAGACAACCTACAACACATAGACACATACTGCCAATGCTTTACGATAGCACTTGATATAAATTCTACTTCATAAAATCTAATTATTATTGCATATTTATTCATTAGTTTTGAGTGTAATTTTCTATTCGAAAAAATACTTTGATAAATGCATCCATTCTATTGAGAGAGAAAATATGTGGATTTGATAAATTATAAATGACTTCTTTTGAAAAAGCACTGTATACATGTGTGTGCGAATAGAAGTCGAGTAATTGGATTTAAATGTAGATTTGTCATTCCCTTTCAGTGTTCTACTGCATATACTTTCGACCTTAAGAGTATCCAATAGTTTATTAGTTTTATGTTCCTATAAAAAGGGTTCTATAGCACACCCCACCTCACCCCCACCCCACCCCCACCCCCATCCCGCTAAACCTTTTTCTCCAATTTTATTTTCATTTTAGAAAGGCCTGCCCTGAGTTATACCTCACAATTCTTTTTACAGAGCAACGTAGTCGATTCCTAGAGAACGATGGATCAACCACAGTACTTAACTTTTGTTGTTGTTGCTAAGGTTCAGGCCGGCGTAGATTTAGCCGACCTCCCTAACTATGTTGGATTTAACGATATACACTCCGCGCCTAGCACATCATAATTGTTTCCTGTAACGGAACATGGAACGCAAAGATCCGGAAGAAATACCGACGCTCTGACAAATCCAATAATTCCTTACCTCCCCTGGATGATAATATATTTATCGACCCCAAAAGAACGGAAAGTAGAACTACAGAGTGAGGAAGGAAATACCACAAAGTATTTAATCCAACACTCATACGATTGCCAACTCATCGTAGTACTTAACTGGTACTATACTTATCCATCGATCAACGCCGAATGGATTTCAACTCTGGCCACCTTTTCTAATTATTAATCTGTTCGTTCAATTCTGAAGATACTGATAGTCTATAAAAGCATGAGTTAATATAAATTGGCCATTTATAATAACTTAACTCTGATATGTCAGTGATGTATAGATATATAAAATAGATGTCAGTAACCTCTACTCTCATCTTAATAAAGTTTAAATTGTAGAATATAAAGAAGCTAGCAATGTTCTGCATCAACAACAATCAAAATTTATTATCTTTAAGCATCTTTCCTTCTTACTGTCTTTGCTCCTCCCTTATATCTCATCATATATCTTGTTCCTTCATATGAACCATTTCTCTTCGCCCTGTTAAGTCCTTCTCTCTGTCTCTCTCTCTCTCTCTATATATATATATATATATATGAGAGAGAGAGAGAGAGAGAGAGAGAGAGAGAGAGCGAGAGAGAGAGGAGGACTTAATAGGTCGAGGAGAAATGGTTCATATGTCTGAATGTATATACTATATTAATGTTTATATATATATATATATATATATATATATATATAGAGAGAGAGAGAGAGAGAGAGAGAGAGAGGGGGGGGGGATATAAAGAGTGAGAGAGTGAGAGCAAGAGAGAGAGAAACCACTATTTCAATATTTACTTCGTGCCCATCAATATATATCTTATTCTCCTATATACACACTCCCCTTCACCCCCACCCTCCACCTTATTCTCCCACTTTTTTCTGTTCTATATCACTCCCTTTACTCCTCCCTTTAACTTGTTTCTCTTTCTCATTTTCTTTCTCTCTCTTTCCCTCATATTCTCTCTCTCTCTCTCTCTCTCTCTCTCTCTCTCTCTCTCTCTCTCTCTCTCTCTCTCTCTATTTCTCTCTCTCCCTCTCTCTCTCTCTCTCCCTCTCTCTCTCTCTCTCTCTCTCTCTCTCTCTCTCTCTCTCTCTCTCTCTCTCTCTCTATCCTCTACCGAAATGTACTGACTTTGTCAGTCCATACATCTTATCTATCTGCGTCACAATTTTTCCTCCGCTCATTTTCTCTCTCTCTCTCTCCCTCTCCCTTACTCACTCTCTCTCTCTCTCACTCACTCTCTCTCTCTCTCGCTCTCTCTCGCTCTCTCTTCATTAATGGCCTATATATATATATGTATACATACATATATATATATATATATATATATATATATATATATATATATATATATATATATATATATATACGATATTAAACAAATGGAAACTATATTTATCAAACCATATTTATTTCATTATACATATTTCAGGGATACCATATTAAAAATATGGCATGCCTTCGTCAGATAAAATACAATATATAAACAGTTTTATAAATAATTTTGACGTACCATATTATAAGCGACCATTAAATTAGGAAGCTGTCTGGGTAGTGATTTGTTTATAATTATTTAGTTATAGTGTTAAGCACAGTTAGAAAAAAGACGGAGAGAAAGAAGAAACGGAGGTAAAAAAAAACCCCAGAGAAATAGAGGGGAGAGAAAGAAAGGAGGAGGTGAAAAGGAACAAGGAAGAAATAAGAGAGGCAAACGAAGGCATGCCATATTTTTAATATGGTATCCCTGAAATATGTATAATGAAATAAATATGGTTTTATAAATATAGTTTCCATTTGTTTAATATCGTATATATACTCCAAAAACTTGTGGAGTGCTTTATATCAGTTATAAAATATTTACTTGCTGTAACCCAACAATTTTAAATAAAACCTTTGCATATATTTTTGCTCCAATATTGTTGAGCGCTTTATATTATAACTGAAAAAATGGAATTCTTTAAGATATCTTCTTCTCAGAAAGA
Organism: Eledone cirrhosa; assembly: GCA_964016885.1. Taxonomy (NCBI): domain Eukaryota; kingdom Metazoa; phylum Mollusca; class Cephalopoda; order Octopoda; family Eledonidae; genus Eledone; species Eledone cirrhosa. Next base: position 66,883,623 of record OZ024741.1, on the reverse strand, counting down.
CATACCTCTACCTAGGAACAAAGACTTTATTAAACAATTAATAGAAAAATCAGACTCTTTTATAAGAAGAATCAGGTAGCGTGCCTTCCACTTTGATAACTCTAATCTAAATGAAAATGTTTCAGATTTGGATAAAATTTTCAAATCTAAAAAAAATCAACCCCCCAACAAACTATTAATGGATTTTGAAAACGATATAATTTCTATCATCCAAGGAATCAAATTCAAGAGAAACTTCAAAGTCCAGGACTATCTAAGATGCATTAAGGATAATATTGAAGGCTTGGAAAAAACAGAGAAGATCTTAGCGAAATCGGACAAAACCAATAACCTTTATGGAGTACAAAAGGACATGTATAACGGCCTTATATTGAAAGAACTAAGGAAAAAGTACAAGGTAGCAAGTAAGGACGAACTGGAAAAAATGAATACAGAGGCATCTTGTATAATGCATGAATTAGTCATTGAGAATAAAACACAACCCTTCATGCCTAGGAAACCCAAGATCAATATGAAAGATCACAAAAGAAATTTTGAAAATGATTTGCCAGTCAGATTGATTGCACCATCAAAATCTGACCTGGGAAAACTTAGCAAAAACATTCTAGACAGGGTAATACAGCAAATTAAAAACTTACATAATTTACCTTACTTAAAGTTATGGAAGGGGACTGGTGAGGTTATTGAGTGGTTTAAAGAAATTAAATATAACTATAATAATAAGTTTATTCAACTTGATATTGCTAACTACTATTCATCTATCACTCCTAATCTACTGAATAAGGCACTAAATTACGCATTTAAACATACAGACCTAACTAGCAATGAAATGCACATTATATTATCGGCAAGAAAAACATTGATAGAATTTAATAACCAACTATGGACTAGGGCAGATAGAGATAATAATTTTGACATAACTATGGGATCATCTGACTCAGCTCAGGTAACGGACCTTGTGGGCCTATTTATAATTAATTCGCTGCATAGAAAAATACCAGGTGTAACCGGAGGATTATATCGTGATGACATGCTTTTACTTATTGAAAGTAATAACTGTGAACTAAATAGAAAAAGAAAACAAATTATACAATTTTTTAATTACCTTAATCTAAAAATAGAAATAGAGAATAACCATAGAATAGCCAATTTCCTGGATGTAACACTAAATATCAACACATGTCTTCACTATCCATTTCACAAACTAAATGAGCACTTGAATTATGTCAATTTTAACTCTAATCACCCCAGATCTGTTAAAAATACTATAGTGAACTCTGTTCAAGAACGAATTTCAAGAATTTCATCTAATAAAAATATTTTTGATGAAAAAGCGCAGTATTACAATGAAGCGTTAGCTAGAGCAGGATATAGTGATAAAATTAAGTACATCGATAATAATAAGCAAACTAACCAAAATAATAACAATTTGAATTACGGTAACAACATTAACAACTATAATAGAAAACATTACAATAATTCCAAAAGCCGAAAAAGAAATAGAATTAGAAATATAATATGGTTTGCCCCCCCCCCCCCTTTTTCACTAAATATTAAAACCCATATTGCTAAACTATTCTTTAATGCTCTTGACAAACGCTTCCCTAGAACACATAAATATCACTCAATTTTTAATAGACATACTATAAAATTAACTTACTCGTCCACCAAAAATTTAGTACAAAATATTAACAGAATTAATAATAGGAATTTAAAACCTAACCAAAATACCAATAATAACCCAAACAATATTCAATTAAATAACTGTAACTGTAGAAATAAATCTAACTGTCCGTTAAATAACAATTGCTTAGTTAAAAATGTAGTATACAATTGTAATGTTAAAACTAACTTAAATTCTTTCAACTATGTTGGTTCCACCTCGACAGAATTTAAACTTCGCTTCAATAATCATAAGAATTCTTTCACAGACCCAAACAAAAAATCCTCAACTTCGCTATCAAGCCTACTCTGGCAACTTAAACGAGATGATGTTGAGTATTCGATGTTTTGGAATATTGTCTCAAGGGAATTCCCTTTAATTCCTCATCAGAGATATGTGATCTCTGTGTGGAGGAGGTATTCTTTATATTAAAGTTCAAAAATTCCCTTAATTTAAGGAGCAATTTAT